>CM041782.1:285358235-285825714 GCA_023374045.1 Limonium bicolor
TAGGGAAATCTAAGGCTGTATATTGGGTGAAGAGCTTGATCCTAAAACTTAATCCAGATATTATCTTCTTAAGTGAGACCCATAAGTATGATGTAGATATGGAATTCTTCCTTGGCAACTTTCCTCGGTATAATGGGCTAGTGGTCTCAAGCAGAGGAAGGAGTGTTGGCCTTTGTCTTATGTGGAAAAGTCTCATGGGCTGCTCGATGACTTCAAAATCTAGGCACCATATGTCAGCTATTATGTCCCTCCCGTGAGATCTTCAATTGGTGTTCACCAGGTTTTATGGGTGGTCTAATTGGACTCTTAAGCATTTGTCCTGGAAGCTTCTCCGTCTGCTTAGTAAGCAAGCTAGTTTGTCGTGGGTGATAGCTGGCGATTTCAACCAGATTCTTCACGCCTCTAAGAAGATCGGGGGCAGAATTAGGCAAGAAGTTCACATGGCCCCGTTTAGGGATGCCATCAAGGATTGTGATCTCCATGACATTGGGTTCTTTGGAGAGAGATCTACTTATACCAATTATCAGGATGGGATTTTCCATTCTCATAGTAGACTGGATAGAGTTTTCTACTCTTCTGCGGGCTTACTAGCCTTTCCCAATATTTTAGTGGAGCATTTGCCACGTGAAGCTTCGGACCATTGTCCTCTTTTTATCAGGTTCTTCGGTAATCTCAAAATCCCGGCCAAAGTCTTCATGTTCGAAAATGGTTGGTGTTTGGATCCCAAGTGTGGTGAGATAGTTATTGAGGTCTAGAGTAATAATTTTCCCAACATCACTACTTTTTTGGGTATGTGTGCTCGAAACCTAAGTGAGTGGAAGGGGTGGTCAATTTCCAAGATCAATGGAAGATCAGCAACAAGAGGAAAGAGCTAGGTAATACTTCACTTATGAAGCAGTGCCTCTGAAGATTTTGGCTCGAGATGTTCGTAAGCTCCGGAGTATGACCATGCCTTTGATCAAGATCCAGTGGTCGGGTCAGTCAGAGCAGGAGGCGACTTGGGAGCTGGAGAGTGAAGTGCGAACCAAGTTCCCTGCCCTCTTCGAGCAGTAGGTACATTTTAATTTCGGGGACGAAATTCATTAAGGGGGAGGTGATGTTATAACCCAAGATTCTGTTGCAATTTTATTTCGTCACAACTTATTTTAAGTTGTTTCATTCTGGATTCAGGACATGTATGTCTTTAGGATTAAAACAAGGGCGAGGTGGTCCTTTTTGTTTCAGATTTTTGGTAAGGTATTATTATTAATATTTTGCTGATATTAATAATCATCAATTAACAATTCTGATTATCATGCCATTCACGATCAGCCACTCAACTCTCGAGACGTTTTTCTTCCTCCTTTCTCAACACTCTCTTCTACATCATCATCTATTAAGTTCTGCTGATTCGAGACTCGAGTGCTACTGCAAATTCTTCGGTTGTCTTGCTGTTCCTCTTCGCAGTCATGTTTGTGTATTGTTCGTTAGTTATGCAATTCAGGTTGGAGAACTTCTCCAATCACTAACTCTCTTCTCCAATCTGATTAGGGAATCAGTAATCCTCCGATGTCGCTGTCGATCTCTCCTATGCTGTGGACTGTGTTGTGTTTGTGTCAGTCAGATTCAGGTGAGAGTTCAATTCTGTTCTCCGTTTTAGTTTCAGCGTTGGTGGTTCCGTCAGTGTCTGATTGTGGGGTTCTTTCTCTGCGTTGAGATGGAAATTCAGTGACTGTTTGGATTGTGTTTGGGGTCTACGTTACTGCGGTGCGTTAGCTGATTTAGCTGTTCGGTTTGAAGGACTTATCTGCTGTCAAGAGGTAGGTGGCTTTCGGATTCAGCTTGTATGTTCAGCCTTGGGGAGTTTGGGTTCTACAATTTAACTAGATGAATTGACTTCGTGTTGTGTTAGAATTGTGTTTAATTTAATGCATTTTCAATGGATTAAACCCCCAAGGTTGTTTTCTGAAAGTGTGTGTCGATTTGGATTTGTTTTAGTGTTTCTGTTCGTTTCTATTCTGTTCTGGGAATTGCATTTTTCGGGCTGTCCAAACTTCAGTCCTAACTTTGAAGTTCGGACAGACCTTGGTCGCGTTATATTTTTCGAGTTTTGTAGGTGTCCGAACATTGAAGTTCAGACACCCTTGTTTTCTGAAATTATCCGAGCTTTAAAGATCGGAATCACCACGGGTTTTTTCGGAAACTGTCCGAAAATTGAAGTTCGGACACTGTGTATTCCTCAACCTGTTTTAATTCGACTTGCGTCCGAACTTCGAAGTTAGGACACAAGTTCGGACTACTCTCTGTTTTGACCATAACTTTCTCATTTGAGCTCCGTTTTGGGCGCCGTTTGCGGCGTTGGATTCCTCTTTTCAAGTACTATCTGTTTATATATGTTTTAGGACATGGTAATGTGCTCTCTGTTTTGAAAGTCTTCAACAATCTTCTGAGTTCTGTGACTTCTGTTTACGGGGTTGGATTCCCCTTCTGATTACTCAGCTTTCTATGTGCTCTCTAGTGCGTTGGTGCACATGTGATTATTTGATTTTAAGCTTCTGTTTTGGGACCTAGTTATCTCTGTATCTGAACCTTTGGATGGCTGGTTTAGCTGTCTCGTAGCGCGCTATGTAGGATATCCTTCTGTTTCACGGGTGATGTTCCCCATTCCGTTCACAGGTGTTCCACCTGTTTTGTTTACGAGTGAGGTTTCCTCGTTCTGTTCACGAGTTGTTTGCTCGTTCTGTCTGTATGCTGTGATCAACTAGTGTCCCTTTCTGTTTTCTGATTTTGTCTGTCTCTAACCCTGTTTAGTCTTTTAATGATTGGACTTCTGTTTCTGTTTCTGACATGTTTATGTATTCCTTTCGACTCCTTCTGATTTGATAATATTCTATAAATGTTTTGAGCATGCTGGTTGATGATGTTAGTCATCTACTGGGCATAGTTGTGTGCTCATTCCCTACTTATTCTAACATTGTAGATTGATCAGCGAGGATCACTTTGTTCAGCTCCTGAAGTTTAGCTATTGTTTTTTTCAGTTCTTTGGGATATTTGTATTTGACTTGTAGCCTTTGGGCATCTGAAGTTAGCTTTCGCGTTTGTTATTTGCTTGTGGGTTTTGTATTAACTTTTGGGATGTTTCAACATCACTTTGACTATACTTTTCTATAAGTATTCTTTTTGGGCTTTTATTTGCTTGTTTGCGTTCGATTATTAGAGCCTTGCGTTATTAAGTATCAATATGCAGCGTGTAATACCTAACTCCTAGGCCAGTGTTTGGGGGTGTTACAAGTTATCAACAGCAAACAGAAACAGAAGGTTAATCGATAAAAGAAAATATTTTTCGCTCTCACCAGGAACCGATTCCTGAGGCGATTTTTTCGCTCTCTTTGGTTCTCGTCTGATTTCAGCGATATAGGTATGCACTTTCATTCCTCTGCTCCGGGAGTTGGGTGTTTGTCGGTAACCTCCTCTATTTCCTGGTCTTCTCAGTTTAGGTCTTCTAGTCTTCTCTGGGTGGTTGGCAGGGCTTGGTCTCGGGTCTGTTTGCGGTGTTTCCTGCGTCTTCATATCGAGAGGTGGTCTCCGCTCTCAGTCACCTGGGCGTGGTTGATGTATCTCCAGTGAGGTTTTGGTTTGTGTGTTTGTCAATTTTGGGGATTGGCCTTGTGCGGAGTCAATCTGCCCTCTTGCTCTTTCGGTTTTTCGATTCAGGAGTCTTCTAAGTGCGGAGTTTTCAAGTCATCTTGATCTTCTCTGGTTCCGATTCAGGGGTCTTCTTCTCCGGTTTCGTGGTGGTTTCTCCTTGTCGATTGGGAGAATTGGGTGTTCTTCTGGCTTATAGTTCTTCTAGTAAGGGGTTGGTGATTGAGCTGTTTTGACTGCTTCGGGCTGATTTTCTAGGGTTGTATTCATCCTTCTTTTGGCTAGGGGCTTGGTGGAAAGCCTGAGAAGTTTTTGTTGAGTTGACTGCCCAATTCAGGGACATCCTGTCGTGAAGGTGGTGTCTCCGTGAGGTTTAGATCGGCCGACTGCAAAGTTTGGTTTGTTTAAGCGTTTCTGGGTGGCTGTTCTAGATGAGATGTCTAGCAGTCAATTGCATGGGGCTTAGGGAAATCTAAGGCTGTATATTGGGTGAAGAGCTTGATCCTAAAACTTAATCCAGATATTATCTTCTTAAGTGAGACCCATAAGTATGATGTAGATATGGAATTCTTCCTTGGCAACTTTCCTCGGTATAATGGGCTAGTGGTCTCAAGCAGAGGAAGGAGTGTTGGCCTTTGTCTTATGTGGAAAAGTCTCATGGGCTGCTCGATGACTTCAAAATCTAGGCACCATATGTCAGCTATTATGTCCCTCCCGTGAGATCTTCAATTGGTGTTCACCAGGTTTTATGGGTGGTCTAATTGGACTCTTAAGCATTTGTCCTGGAAGCTTCTCCGTCTGCTTAGTAAGCAAGCTAGTTTGTCGTGGGTGATAGCTGGCGATTTCAACCAGATTCTTCACGCCTCTAAGAAGATCGGGGGCAGAATTAGGCAAGAAGTTCACATGGCCCCGTTTAGGGATGCCATCAAGGATTGTGATCTCCATGACATTGGGTTCTTTGGAGAGAGATCTACTTATACCAATTATCAGGATGGGATTTTCCATTCTCATAGTAGACTGGATAGAGTTTTCTACTCTTCTGCGGGCTTACTAGCCTTTCCCAATATTTTAGTGGAGCATTTGCCACGTGAAGCTTCGGACCATTGTCCTCTTTTTATCAGGTTCTTCGGTAATCTCAAAATCCCGGCCAAAGTCTTCATGTTCGAAAATGGTTGGTGTTTGGATCCCAAGTGTGGTGAGATAGTTATTGAGGTCTAGAGTAATAATTTTCCCAACATCACTACTTTTTTGGGTATGTGTGCTCGAAACCTAAGTGAGTGGAAGGGGTGGTCAATTTCCAAGATCAAATGGAAGATCAGCAACAAGAGGAAAGAGCTAGGTAATATTTCTATCAGTGATAGCTCTTTGGGAGCTATTAATAATAGAAAGAGGCTTCTCCTGGAAATTGAGTTACTTTCTTTCCGGGAGGAAATCTGGTGGAAGCAAAGATACAGAGACCATTGGACTAAAGAAGGAGATAAGAATACGGGTTATTTCCATGCCAGGACTTCTTCTAATAAAAGATCAAAAGAGATTTTTGGTCTTTTTGGATACCGAGAACATTATGCGATATTCCTGGCATAGGATCGAAGTTATTGCCAGAGAGTATTTTCAAGATCTGTTTACTTCTTCTCATCCTCAGACCGATAGAGATTTTGTGGTTGCCGTGGAAGGTCGGCTAAATACTAGCTTTGTATTCGAGCTCAGTAGGCCTTATTCCAGAGAGGAAATCATTGCAGTTGTGAAACAATTAAGATCCAACAAAGCTCCTGGTCCTGATGGGTTCAACGGTGAATTCTATATCACCTTTTGGAATATCATTGGGAATCAGATTATTGATGCTGTCATGGCCGTTCGTAGAAGTTCCTCTCTACCTGATTCCTTGAATGACTACTTCATTACTCTTATCCCCAAGATGGCGGGCGCGACTGAGGTTGATAAATTCAGGCCAATTGCTTTATGTAATTTTGCGTATAAGATTGCTTCCAAGACCTTGGCTAATAGGGTTCAGCATATTCTACCACATCTCATTTCCCACAATCAATCAGGATTTGTGAAAGGAAGACTTATCACGGATAATATCATTCTAGCAGGGGAGCTTCAACACTTTTTAGAGAAAAACCAAGCTGTTAAGAATGGATTATTTGCCCTCAAGTTGGATTTTAGTAAGGCCTATGATAGACTGGAGTGGTCTTGTCTCCAAGATGTTCTCCTATCTATAGGCTTTCCTTCGAATTGGATGAATCCAGTTATGAATTGTGTCCGATCCGTCAGATGCTCTATTCTCATCAATGGCAAGCCAGGTAAGACTTTCATCCAATCGAGAGGTATTAGACAAGGAGATCCTCTTTCTCCTTTCTTATTCATTTTGGCTCAGGAAGCTCCGTCCAGTTTTCTTAACAAGTCACATAGTTTTTGAGATTATCATGGGATTAAACTCTCTCCCATGTGCCCGTTTATTTCCCACCTAGCCTTTGCGGATGATCTTCTCCTTTTTTGTAAAGCCAACTCCCCAAATATCTCCCGCCTAAACCAAATACTTACCAAATTCCTCCTAGCATCAGGTCACCAAATAAATCACCTCAAATCAGAACTTGTGTTTAGCAAGAGATTATCACCCTCCATCAAAAGTAACCTCTCCAATTTACTGAATGTTCAAGAGGTTCCCTATTTCTCCAAATATCTGGGTCTCCCCCTCAAGATAGGTAGAAGAAAACATGATCTTTTTTCTTACCTTCTCGAATCCGTTCACAAAAGGGTTTCCAGCTAGTCTAAGCCAATGTCGCAAGCAGCTAGATCCATCATTGTGTCTAGTGTGCTTTAGTAGATCCCTAACTATACCATGCCCCTATTCTCCCTTCCCAAGGGCATTATTGTGAATCTCAATTCAGCTTTCTCCTCTTTCTGGTGGAGTGGAAAAGTTGTTAAAAGAGCTCTCCACTGGACTAAATGGTCCAAGTTTGTGAGAATGTGGATCAAGGTGGCCTTGGTTTCAGAGAAGTGGAGAATTTCAACAAAGCTCTGTTGGTGAAACAGCTTTGGAGATTACTCACTAGTTTAGATTCTTTAATAGCTCAAGTTATGAAACAACTCTATTATCCTCATAATAATATTAGAGAGTGCTATCCTTCGAATAAAGGAAGTACTATCAGGAAGTCCATCTCTTCAGTTTTGGATTTGCTAAAGGAAGGATCGCGGATTCGTCCTTCCATGAGGGATGGGTCTTTGGTTCTTCCAACACAAGACATGGTCAATTCTATTCAGTGGAGCTGAATTATCTCTAAAGACAATAAGTTCTCGGTCAAATCGACGTATAATTTTCTGGTGAAGGATTCAGGTGTGGATAGTTCTTCCAACCCCTCTCACTTCATTGGAAGGGTTAGGAAGAAGATTAACACCTCTATCTGTTGTCCTAGAGTTAAGCTTAATCTCTGGAAGTTTTTGGGTAATATTATCCCTTGTTAGGATAATCTGGCTAGACGGATTGGAGGCGATTCAAAATGCTTCTTCTGCGGGGATAAGGATATTTTGGTTCACTGTTTCTTCCATTGTTGTGCAGTCAGCGATCTATGGAGGGGCCTGGTTGATATTAATTGTGTTCCAAAGAATGTGGATGGTATGTTAGACTGGTTTCTTCGGATGACAGAGGTGTGGAGTGTGAAGAAGCTATCTCGTATGGCTAATAAGCTCTAGGTCATTTATGTGTCAAGGAATAAAGTCAAGTATAATCCAGAGCTATCATGGTGGAAAGAAGTTGAGGTAAATAGCTCTTTTATCGATGCTTACTTGTTGGTGAGGAAAGTTTCTTCTCCCCTTCTCTCTCATAGGATGTGGCAGCCTCCGCCCATGGAATATTTCAACATTTGCACGGGGATGTTTTCTAGTCAGTATGGTGATCGGGTTATAGCTGGAATCATCCGGGATGAGTGTGGCTTGCCCATTGTAGTTTTCAATCGAAGAATTTATAGCACTAATAATGTGCAGTATGCTGATATCAAATAAAAAGAATTACTATGGAGCTTTCCATCTCGGTGGGCAGCCATAGCATTTGCATTGAGTCAGTTTAAAAGTATTTTGAGGATGTCCTTAGTCTGGAGGATATCAGAAGTGATAATGCTAGCTGGGACGACATTGAGACGGTCAGAGGATTTTTACCAAATTTCGCTAGTATTGTTAGGAGTAATTCCAAGTTGTATGATAACTATCTAATTAGGCTTATCTGTAATATGGATAATCCCCGGTTTGATAGTAATCTTGTGTGATTAGGGGATCATGTTCCCCCTAGTATTATTATGGCTTGAAAGCTAGGCATGGATCTAGCCTGGCAAGAGAGATATTAGCTCTCATGTTGGCTAGTTGGTTGTTATTGTTTTAATATATGGTCATCTCAATTCTCATAAAAAAACAGCAAACAAAAACAGATAGACAAGCATGAAGTACTTTTTGCCAATCAAGAAGTTGTTGTATGACAAATAGGAAACACACCCGTTAGCTCTTGCATTTTCTTTTAGGTAATTTTTCAAATGAAGGAAGTGGTTTTTTTTGTTTGCTTGTTAATCTGTATATAAAGAAAAACCATTCGTCTGTAATGACAAGCATATATAGCAAGCCCAAACTGTAACCCCAAAGGTTATTATTTTCTAGGTAGGTGAAGTCTTGTTGTTTAGTTGCAGTGTCCACATGATGGAAACCTACCACATACATATCGTAAAGTGGCCTTGCAGCAAATAACACATAGCCAATCATCTAAATATCCAACTCAAACATACCCAGACTTCAAGAGAAACCATCTGTAACACCCCTAATCCTAAACCTGTAATAACGTCGCAAGTTGTAGCATAATAAATAACGTTCACAGTGGAAAATAAAACTATCTATCCTTGGTGTTGCACGCCGTTACTCACCCTTGTGAGTAACAAGACATCCTTACTCCTTCCAACAACTTCAACACCTCACGTTGTGATGAACAAGATACTAAGCACTCTTAATATCACAAAACAAATCCAAACTTAATGAGCAACTAACCCAATACAACATACTCCTTAATACAATACATAAATAAACTTAAACGTGTTTCTGAGAACACATCAGCTACCCTGTAATCCGCACTCCGGCTTGTGCCTTCTTCAATAACCTGAAATGTTTTGCCCATTGAAGGGCTCAGCAATCGAAATGCTTGTATGCTAAATGTAGTCATAAGTCATCTAGATTCCTTAAGTCGTTTAGCCATCTTGATATTAGATTCTTTACATGATATACCGGTTTACAATAATAATAGTAATAACTGTAAATGTTACACAAACACATAACAGTTCAGCTGCAAATCTCATCACATAATAGTAAATAACAACCAATATTCAAGCACCAATAATCCATAACAGTAATCAACAGGATACGCGTATTAATTAACTGTACTTGTTAGTTGGCCACCTGGCCTTTATCCTTTAAACCAACCACTTAAACTTTTCCAATTAAATTCCACCTTAGGCGTCATTTTAAGACAACCCTTAATAACTTAATAATGGACAGTAGTCCCCTGGGTTCCAAAGGAACGGATACCAGCTGACCTTATGGCCCTGGATAATTATTTTGACCGATCCGGTCGAACCTGTGCTCCAACGGCAGTGCCCTCCACCATCGTCAAATGTAGACAATGGATTCCCTTGAGTGACTCCCCATAGAAGTCCCTCGTAGTGATCACGATGCACAACCAGAAAGTCGAAACAGTCTTGATTCCTCTCTTTATAAGTTAGCCCTTTAGTCAGTGACACAATATCCAATCCTTGAGTTAAAACTATAACAGTTGACCATCAGTTAGGTTCGCAAAATACCTAAAGGTCAGTTAGTCTTGTTCCACTTTAGATGTATAAACTTCTATTCATAAGACGTTCGCGTAAAATAAAACGCAATAGTGTCGAGCAGTACAGTATACAATATCATATACATAAATCACAGATATCGCTCTTAGCAATTGAACATACAACATCTGGACCTCAGGAAAATCCTTAGGACATTCAGACCACACAATTAACATACCGTTCACCGTGTTACTTGCTAGCTTGACAAATCACGCTTTAACAGTTTCTCCCCGTACGCTGTTATATTTACATGTAATGCCGGGTAACGTTAATACAACTGTTCACTAAATATTACAGTACTGTCACTACAGGACTAATACTCGTAGTATACTAACCCCGCATGTTCTTTTTTTTTTCCCCTGTTATTTTACAGTGGTTCGAGGTAGTTTACAGTCCGTTATTTTATGTAGTATCACATGTGATAATGAATTTCCATTGTATGGTATATTTATATTTCTTTAGTTATGTACTCATAATTGTTTCCACTCATTCTTTATATTATACAATTTGGTTATTTTTATTATAACCACCTTTATTTTATAAACTTTACATTATATTCCATAATATACCATAATACATTATATTACCTAGTTTTAATACCTTTCTTTATTAAATTACAAAACCAACCTTATAAATTCGGTAATTGCATAATGAACACATTAACTTTTATAAATTACCGAATGACCACATATATTTTCGGTCTTTACAAATTTAATATACTAACCCTTATAGATTACAAATTAATCCCTTAAACTTTCGGTTTCAACATATATTTTCTATATTTACAATTTAACCCCAAAACTTTATATAAGTTACATATTAACTTATAAAGTATAGTTTTAATATTTAATTTCTTTCAATAGCCGAAATGACTCATATATTTTCACAAATTATATTTTCACCCCACTTTCATTTCTGTTTTATATAAATAATTTCATAAATTACATATTCACCCCATAAGTTTTATAAACTTAATATTTTATGTCATAAATCATTTTAATCCAAAGTTTTTGGTCAACACTTTGACCAAGACTTAATTTCATAATTAATACTTTAATATACCCAGAAAATCATTTGTAATTCGGTTTTATCTCAATCTTTCCATTAATTACAAAATAGCCCCAAAACTTTATAAAATGTTATTTTAACACTTAAACACTTATTTAAATTCACCAAAATTCATAATTTTAATTCTTACCTTATATTATATCATAAGTATACCAAATTAACCCATTAACTCTCGACAATTATTATTTGTACACTAAACTTTTCAAAAGTTACATTTTAGCCACATAACTTAATAAACTAGCCATTTAAATACTTGTAGCTATTTTTAATACTCCCAAAATTTATAATATAAGCTAATATACTTATATATTTTGAAAATCACCAAATAACACATTAAATTCTCGGCTTTAATTATTCTTTACCATATAGTTTCAAAACTTGATTTATACCTTATAATAAGTATATATAAATGTATATAAGCCATATAACACTTCTAAAAATTATGTTAATGACTTAGAATGATTATAAACTAAAAATAGAACATTTTGTCCCTAGACAATTCGGCCTAAACAAATATGTATCCTAATTAATTTTTTTGTGACACAATTTTATACCTTAAGGTAATAATCTTTCCTTATATGTTATAAATTATTTTTCTTGATATTATAACCTAATATTTTCGGCCTTAATATTACTAAGGCTTATACATAATTTTTATACCAAAGTTTGAAGCTTAAATCAACTTAAACTTAATAAACCTTAATTATAGAAACTTACTCCTTAGATAAAGATAATTCTTGTACTTGATTTCTCCTTGAATTCCAAGCTCTTCCAATGCTATTTTGGTGAAGAACTTTCAGCCTTCACACATAGGTTTAGGAGATGCAAGTGTTAGACTTCTAACAAGGATTTAAAAGTAAGATTGGAGTAGTTTTACAAGAGTTTACCTTAGGAATTTTTCAAGGAATTTTCGGTACACCTTGGGAGGATTGTAGATCCAAGTTTCCTTCATGAAATGATGAAGATAACATAGGTTTAGAAGTTCTAAATTTTCGGAAATGCTTAAGGTATTTTACTAGGATTTTCAACATGAAAATATACCTTAACTTGATCTTGTTGTTCCTTGTGTTGTTGTTGAATCAAGGTGACTCCTTGGAACACTTAAGCTTGGTGAAATCTTGGATAGTTTCTAGGTTAATTCTTGCTTCAAGACTTAGCAGATTTAACTAAGAAATTTACATAGAAATGGTGTTAGAACTTAAAACACCATTAATGAGCCTTTGGAGCTTTAAGGAATAAACTAGCAAATGAAGAAAGAAAAGAGAGGGAATGAGACTTACCAATTCGGTGGAGTGAGGAGCAAAAGAGTTTGCTAACTCACGTAAGGACTTAAGGGAATAACAAGGAAGGAAATCAAAATTTGATTTGGCTTTGTTTATTTGGTCAATGCTAGGTAGGCTCCTTCCTTAATTATTTGCTTGGTTCAAGGCTCCATAAAATGCTCATAATGGAGCTAGCTTTCGGCTGATGACAAGGAGGAGAATGACTTTGGTTGTCAATTTGAACAAGAGGACAAGAGCTAAGGTAGGTGAGTGTTTCTTTTGAATTTTCTATGTTAATTTGTCCTTGTTTTTCCTTGTATTTTACGGTAGTATTAGTGTATATTGGCTACTGATTTCATTGTCTTTTGAAACATGAGAACATGCTAGGTTGGTAGATGTCTTAGTTTAATTTTTATAAGGCAATCAAAACCTTATTTTCTTGCTTAAAATCGGCAACTATGTGCTGTATGAGACATTGATCTTTGTTGTATTAGACATAGGAAACTAGCTTAGATAGGTATATGACTTATTTGATTATTGTAAGGAAATCAACCTCCTTTCTCCACATGAAATCGGCAGCCACAAGGCTAGTAACATGGGATGTTTTGTTTGTTTACTTGCACATGTTATAAAGCTAGATCTAGGAACTTACTTTTGCATTTTAATTTCCATCACTTTCTCCTAACTTATTCCTTGTTGTTTCCTTGCAGGAAATCGGTAATGGAAGCCTTCCTTGACTGATTTTTATTTGAAATTATCACATGGCACATGTAGGGATGAGTCACCATTCCATAAGACAAATTTTCAAACTAAAACTAGTCTAAAATCACCTAAAATGGCAGCCACTTTGGAGACTATATGGGACTGATTTTTAATTTGATTCCTGTCACAATATAATGTATTAATACCATATTATAACAGGTTATAAGTCACAACATTTAATTGGTACTTTTACATCATTGGTAAAAGATGAAAGTTCTAAGGTAAAAATGATGATTTATGGTACCTTTTTAGTCTAAAAATCGGCCCTGTTTGTGCTATGTGTTTAGCACTGGATTTAATTTATTTAGATGGTCAATTCCTCCCCATTTAATATTATCAACTCGTGGCTGCCCAAAAGCTTCAAGGTAATTGCGTAAAACGTGTTTTTATGACACCCGAAGGTGCGTTTTTGTGCTTTAAGGATATTCTGGAAAATAAGTAGTCGCTATGAGTTCCAAGTAATTATAAACATTTATTATGGTCAATAATAATATTTTAAGGTGTTACATTGTGTTATATGGGGTTATATCAACTCAATACACAATTTTCGGGTTACCGGGACACTCCCAAGGCAAAAAGGAGCGTTAAGAAATTCCCTCAAGCACTTTGTTTTTTTTTTGAAAACGTAGCTTGAGAATTCTCTTTAGAATGGTGAATATTGATGATAGGAACTCTAAGAATGATTTATATTGGAGTTTGTGCCACCTCGGCACCTCTCTGGGGCATTCCTAGGGGTTTATGGGGCCCCCATCGGGAACCTCCGAGCGCTTTGTCTTTAACAGAGAATTTATCATGAGGAATTCATCTTATATGTCTAACAAAGTGTTATGGTGCATTTGGAATAAAGTGTAATGCTCTATTTCATCTTATAAAATATTTCCGGGACTTTCGGGTCTTTCGGGCCCTTAAGGGAACTCCCGGGCATTTGGTATTTTTACTTAGTTCTAGATGAGGTCCTGTGTTCTAAGGGTCATATAATGATCCTTGGTTAACTTCATATGAGTTTTATAGCTTATATAACTTGTTTAGCTTAAGGTCCGGCTGAACGCCTATTTATGACCTTAAGGAGTTTAAGTGCGTTTTTAACGCCTAACTGTTTATATACTTTTCTCAGGGTTTAATAATCCCCTAGGTAATTTTTATTTACCATTATTTAATTATTTAAAGGTTAGGCTTATTTCAGTCTACCCCCCTTAAAAGGACTTCGTCCCGAAGTCATAACTTCTACTTATTCATCCTATGGAATCAAGTTCCTCATATCTATTCCCTGTATACTTATCATTCCTGGGTGTCAATACTATACTGACACCTCTACATTCCATCAGTAGTCCAAGTATATGTAACTCGAATAAACCCATATCCTTTGTTCGCGATAATCAATGTAATCACAGCATAAGTAACTTGATAAATACTGTAAAGCAAATAAGTGTGCTTTTATTAACCATCCAAGTGTTACATAGAACACAACAATAACCATCCAAGTGTCACATATGACTCATCAATACCAAGTGTTACATAGAACACATCCGTAACCAAGTGTTACATAGAACACATCAATAACCATTCACTCAAGTGCACACATGCGCAACAATCAAACACAAACAACCAAATACAAAACCAGTATAGACTGTAGATATGCAAGTCGCATGTGGTGCTCTACCCCCCTAAAAAGGGTTACGCCCACGTACCCCCACAAGTATACACATACTAAAAGAAAAGTGCTAGATACTTGTCTCTCATGGAGTCCTCTAACTCCCATGTCGCCTCCCCAATGTCGTGGTTTGACCACAGAACCTTGACCATTCTAATGGTCTTGTTCCTGGTCTCCCTAGTCTTGGAGTCAAAAATGCGAACTGGGGTTTCCTCATATCTAGTGTAGGATCTAGCTCGAGTGTCTCGGGCTCTAAGATATGTGATGGGTGAGGCACATACTGCTTTAGCAGAGAAATGTGAAACACATTGTGCACTCTCCCAAGCTCAACAGGTAAATCTAATCTGTAAGCTAATGGGCCCACTCGCTCCGTGATAAGATACGGTCCTACATACTTCGGGCTAAGCTTGCCCTTCTGCCCAAATCTGAAAACTCTTTTCATAGGTGAAACTCCGAGGAAGACTCGATCGCCTACTGCGAACCCGAGTTCTCTCCTCCTGACATCAGTATATGACTTCTGTCTGTCCTGGGCTATCTTCATGTTCTTGCGTATTTGCACAATATCCTCCTTCATCTGATCTAGGTACTTTGGCCCTAAGATGATATTCTCACTGGCCTCGTCCCAATATAGAGGTGTTCTGCATGGCCTGCCGTACAATGCTTAGAATGGTGGCATCTGAATGGATGCATGATAGCTGTTGTTGTACGCAAACTCGATCAGATGTAGTCGATCTATCCAGCTTTCCTGGAAGTCTAAGGCACAAGCTCTTAGCATGTCCTCTAATGTTTGAATTGTTCTTTCATTCTGCAATCTGTCTGTGGATGGAAGGCTGTACTTAGCTTCAACTTCGTACCCAATGCCTCCTGAACTTGCTGCCAAAACCTGAAAATAAACCTTGAATCTCTATCAAACACAATCGATTTAGGTACACCGCGGTGTCTAATGATCTCTCTCTGGAAGAGGTCGGCCAGCTTGGGGACTTTCCAAGTGTCCTTGATAGGTATGAACTTTGCTACCTTCGTCAGTCTGTCGATGATGACCCATATCATGTTAGCACCTCCTCTAGTCGGTGGAAGACCTACTACGAAATCCATGGATATATCCTCGAACTTCCAATGTGGAATGGGCATCGGCTGTACTAAACCGCCCGGTCTCCGGTGCTCAAATTTCACTTTCTGGCACGTCATACATCTGGCCACAAAGTCAATAACATCTTTCTTCATACCACTCCACCAGAAATGTAATTTCATATCCTTGTACATCTTCGATGACCCTGGGTGTACTGATAAGGATGAGCAATGAGCTTCCTATAATATCTTTTCCTTAAAGTCGGGGCTTGACTCTGGAATGCACAAATGATCATTCAGTCTGATTAACCCGTCTTCACTGAGTACAAAGTTATACTTCTGCCTCTTAAAGATACCATCGGTCAACTGCTGTCTGATAGTCTTCACGTACTGGTCATTATTCCGAGCACAACATACCTCCTCGATGAGGCCGTTGTCTCCTGTCATGGCAAATAAGGAATGAGCTCTACGGCTCAGGGCGTCAGCAACAAAATTTGCCTTGCCCTCTTTGTACCTGAGGTCGATGTCGTAGCCCTTCAGATTCTCGACCCATCACCTCTATCTCATGTTAAGCTCCTTCTGAGTGAATAAATGTTGAAGGCTCTTATGATCTGAGTAGATATCACTATAACTCCATATAAGTAGTGGCGCCAGATCATCAGTGCAAACACTACTGCTCCTAATTCCAAGTCATGAGTCAGGTAATTCTCTTCGTGTTTCTTCAGCTGCCGTGACACATAAGCGATAACTTTGCCATTCTGCATGAGTACACACCCTTTCTTCAGCAGGCTGGTCATTGGTTTCGCCAGTTTGGAGAAGTCTTGCACAAATCTGCGATAGTAACCAGCTAATCCCAAGAAACTACGGATACCAGTCACTGTCTTTGGTCTTGGTCAAGTCTTAACTGCCTCAATCTTCACAGGGTCTATAGATATACCGCTGGCTGATATTACATGCCCTAGAAAAGATACATTGTCTAGCCAGAAATCACACTTTGAAAGTTTGGCATACAATTGGTTCTCTCTCATGGTCTGCAAAACTTGCCTCAGATGCACCTCATGCTCGCCCTTGGTCTTAGAATAGACTAAAATGTCATCGATGAATACAACCACTGATGAGTCTAACTGCTCTCTGAATAACCGGTTCATAAGATCCATGAATATAGCTGGGGTGTTTGACAAGCCAAATGGCATAACTGTGAAATCATAGTGCTCATGGCACGTTCGAAAAGATGTCTTCTCTATATCTTCATCAGCTATCCGTATCTGGTGGTATCCTGATCTCAGATCAATCTTCGTGAAAACTGTGGCACCTCTTAACTGGTCGAATAGATCGTCAATCCTTGGTAAAGGGTATTTGTTCTTGACGGTCACTGCGTTAAGCTCCCTGAAGTCGATGCATAGTCGCATGCTACCATCCTTCTTCTTCACGAACAATACTGGTGCTCCCCATGGTGACGCACTCGGTCTGATGAAACCTTTGTCAAGCAGATCCTCTAACTGAATCTTCAGCTCTTTCAGCTCTGCTGGTGCCATTTTGTAGGGTGCTTTAGCGATAGGCCCCGTGCCTGGTATTAAGTCGATGGAGAAATCAACATCCCTCTTGGGTGGCATCCCTAGTAGTTCTTCAGGAAATTAATCAAGGAAATCTGAAACGACTAGTATGTTTGACTGTGACTGTTCTTCTTGCCTCATGTCCTACACATAGCACAAGTAAACTGGCTGTCCTTTCTTCATCTTCTTCATCAATGCGATAGCAGATACTAGCTTAAAAGTCGGCTCTCTTGGAGTACTGCGATATGAAACTGTCTTGCCCTTCGGGCTCTTCAGTAGTAATCTATGCTCCGCGCAATGTAGTCGTCCTTTATATTTTTGCAGCCAATCCATGCCATGATGATGTCAAAGCCTAAATTATCCAACTCAATCAAATCCGCGTGAAACTCTTCTCCATGATAACAATCTGAACTCCCTTGTGGAGTTTCGTGCACCTCACTCTCTCCTTCGTCGGTAGTGTGACTAGGAAATCTGAGAGAGGCTCAGGGGTCGTCTCTAACTTCCTTACTAATAAAGAGGATATAAAGGAATGAGACGCTCCTGAATCGAACAGTATCGATGCACTTACGCCATTTACTGTGAAGGTTCCCATGATAACATTCTCTTATCTTTGGCCGCGGTCTTGTCCAACACATTCAGCACTGCTCCTCCATTAGACTCGTGGCCTGAGGTTAACAATTCGTAAGATAGTGAGGTTGGGTGTATGTCTCAAAGGAATTAAAATGCCATTCATTAATCCAATGATTCTCACATACAATTTCCATAATTACATCAGTATTGCCTAAATGTTAAATTCAACCGTCCACGTTTCAGATGGTAGTATTTACTAAGGTTGATGGGGTTGTATTCAGCTTAATACTCTTTATCCCATGATACACTAATCTGGATTCTCCACCAAATATCAACACGTCTCTTGACTTCAAAATAATCTTTCTCGCCCTGTCCATCCTCTTCTTGTCACCGTATAGAAACTGCGCATCATCTCCTATGGAGAATGATACAACTAGTATCCTTTTGGTAATTGACTCAGATGTCTCATCTCGGTCCTGGTGTAATCCAAGCTTTCCCCTTTCTCATAGAAGTTCACAATATAAACGTCGGCTTCAATATCCGGTATGTGGTTTGTTTCTAATTGTTGTGCATCTTGACCGCTTCTGTCACCAAAGTTTGAAAAATATCAGGTATCCTAGGAACTCGTGCTCCATCTACTTTTCTTACCTCTCCATACAACCTAGTTTGTGGATCCCAATTCTTACCCATATACATCATATATAATTTAAGTTTTGATCCACTCCCATATCCTGGAATATAAAATCCTCCAAGACCTATTCCCAAGGTTCTACATACATTTACAATAGCTATTTGTTCATCTAGATTTAGATATTGCTTGAGTAAGATAATGCCAGGTCGAAGTACTTGGCACTCTGCCTCTGGATATTCCCGACCCTCGCTCATAGGCTCAGGTGATCTCGGTCTCATAGGTAAGGTAAAACAAATGTCGAAGTATCCTATTAGGTGAGAGGTTTCCTAAGTTAGGTCTATCTAAATTTTTTCACATTAAACACATACAAGTCTCATCGACTGATAACTATAAACACACATTCATGCATCATGCTTTTGGTTTAAGTTCTAGGCTTACCGGTTTCGCCCTGAGCGCTAGCCTCAGTGCCTGAAGTTCCCACTGAGTACAGGGTGTTTCTTCCTGGAACTATCTCATTTCCCTTCTGACTCCCGGATGAGGATGGCTGTCCTGCCGGTCCTCTAGTATAGGTGTTGTTCTGCGGTGCCTGACCTCCTCTTGGTCCGCCCGCCTCAATAGCTAGTGTTCTCTGTGAACCTCTAGATCCCTTGTATACTCGGCTCGCTGGGTTGGAAAATCACTCATACTCCTTGTGACCATCTTTCTTGCAATAACGGCACTCCACCTTCTGCCAGAGCAATCTACGCCTGGTGATCATTTCCACAGCGCTTACAATAGTAGTGGTGCTGGGTTGGCTTATTGCTTGTTATTTATACAACATGGTTTAGTATAGGTTTAGCTAATAAATATTTTGGTTGAGAAAAAGGTGGGTATCCATACCCTTAGGTGGTGCCAATCTAAGTGGCTGTGCATCAATGGCGGGCGGTCAAACGAGGGACCTGCTCCTTCGTCTTCTGACCATGGAAATCCTTCCGCCCCTTTTCCTTATCAAAGAATTTCCTCCCCTTCTTGTAGTAACCGCCAGAAGTTGCTCCCTCAGTATTCTTGGATAGTAGTAAAAACATATTGCTCTCATGGCGCCCTGGATGCGGATTGTAAACCTCCTCTAAATATTTGAATTTCACGGTATCGAGTAGTAGTCGACCCCTGGTATGTAATCTAGCAGACTGATAAATCGTGCGTAGTATCGGTCAACTGTTTGAATTCGTATGATGCTTGAATGGTGTATGAATGAATTGATGATGCTTGAATGGTGTATGCTTGCCAATGTGGAAGAAGTAAACACCTCAGGTGTAGTAAGACACATTATGGCAATTGGTTTGCCTAATGAGTAGAATAATTAAGCTATTAAACCTTGAGCAACTTTAAGGGCAAAGTTTCTTAAGGGGGGTAGATTGAAATACCCCGTAATTATTAAAAATAGTGATTAATTAGGCTAATAAGTAATCTAAAAGTTAATTAAGTCTAAATAATCATGAGGGAACAAATCCCAAAAAAAATGGATCCTTAAAACGGATTAAAAACACTAATGAACCTTAAAGCATGTTTTTCGAGGAGGAACCAAGGGGAAAGGAAAGGGAAAACGTGACTTTAAGGGGTCAATACACTCGTAACAATTTTGTCAACTAAATAGTCATTAGTAAACATAGTGAAGGCTAGGACCAATAAAAACAATAATGAGAAAATAGTAAAAACTGTCAAAAACGGGAAGTTGTGGGGTGAGAGTGTTAATAAAATAAGTTAGTGTGTCCAGTTTGAAAATAAAAAATGTAAGTGTGTGTGTGTGTGCTGTATGGGCCAATTTACTGCCCTCTCCCACACCCCTCTCTTAAATCCTTCCTTATATGCAAAGACAAACAAAATAAATAAAAAGCAAAAAGTGTAAACACTCCCTCTCCTCACACACTACTCTCTCACGTTTGTATTTGCTAGCACTCTCTATTCTTCCTCTCTGGTCCAGCTGACGATTGAGAACCCACATACAGAGCCCTCTTCTTCTTCATTTTGAAACCTCATCACCCACCAAATGCTACAAAAACTATACCGTGAATTCGTATCGGTTTTGGCGATCATTTACACCCTACAAAGATCTAAAAACCTCCAACTTTAGTTTGAGGGTATCATCGTTTTAGAGCTTGGGGAATCACATTTGAAGCTCCATTTTCTTCTTTTGTTCTAGGTAAGAAAAAGACCAAAGCTTCACTCTTTTTCCAGCTTTCCTTGCAAAAAAATCCAAATCACGTGAATTACACTACTACATTATCAGCCGGTTGTGGCATTTCAAAGAGGAGCTGAAGCTTGTCATTTCCATCATAACTCCATTAGAAACTCAAGGAAGACTTCCTAAGGGTTTTAAGTGGTTCCTCATAATCTAGGGTTTAAAACCTTCGTAGAGAATTTATGTTGGTGTGTGGTGTGTGCTGGTGTGGTGTGTGTGTGTGTGTGTGTGTGTGTGTGTGTGTGGTGGTGTGTGTGTGTGTGTGTGGGGGTGTTGTGTGGTGTGTGTGTGTGTGTGTGTGTGTGTGTGTGTGTTGTGTGTGTGTGTGTGGTGTGTGTGTGTGTGTGTGGGTGTGGTGTGTTGTGTGGTGTGTGTGTGTGTGTGTGTGTGTGTGGGATGCCTTGTTATGGTGTGTGTAGTTTGGCTTTAACAAATCAAGAAAACAAAGAAGGAAGAGGAGCAAGAAAGGAGAAGGAGAGAAAGGAAAAAGAAATAAGAACCAAGGTAATGAGAAGCCTCTATACAATTTTTAATGTTTGTGTATGTATAAGTATATTGTTTTAGTAATGAACTAAACCACTGTAACCATAGGAAAAGAATGGGATATTAATGTGGATGGTATTTGTAGTTTGGAGCTTTTAAAAACAAGGAAATAAAATGCTAAGTGTGAATGGTTAGTGTGCGGTAGGTATTGGAATGTTGTGTGAGAATAATGTGTATATTGTACAGGTTATGAACATATTGAGTGTGCAAAATTATGTGATGAGAACACTTAGAAATGTAGGGAACCTCTGTCAAAATTGGTTAGGAATTAAGAGTCTTGTGTGTTGTTAGTAAAGAGAGAACAAAGAAGTATACAGAGAAGAAAAATGAGATTTTCACTTTGGGTTGTAACAGGAAGAAAGAATGTAGTTGAGTGGAGTTGTAAATGGTGTATTGGGAGTGGTCAAACTAAGTTAGGCTAGTGTAAGAGTCATTGAGTTAGTGGGGAAGAAGAGAAGGAAAATCTGTATCATGAATGGAGAAGGAAAATTGTAACAGGAAGAGAAAAAAACTGATATATAAGTGTGTAATGTAACAGATTTGGTTATAGGTTGTATTAGGTTAGTTTAAATTGCTTAATCAATGTTAAAATATGCTAGATTATACGTAGAAATAATAGGGAAGAGATTGGTAGAAGTTTAGAGTTGAACCAAGTTCAAAAACATATATAAATTGTAAAACTGTAACTAGTCCGGGTTTACAAACCAGTACGCAAACCCGGACCAGCATAAAAACTCGACAGAAACTTGTACCAGACGAGTGGTCCGGGTTTATAAACCAGGACACTAACCCGGACCACCCCAAAAACATACCCGTAACTTATCAAGACATGTGGTCCGGTTTGCAAAGGAGTACAAAAACCCGGACCATACAAAAAACTTACCCGTAACTCACAAAGACATGCGATCCGGGTTTGTATAGTAGGGTATAAACCCGGACCATGCAATTAACTTACCGAGGACTCCTTCACTGTGTTGGTCTGGGTGAAATACCCCTAAATTAATATTAATTTAGGGGATTTCTTTTATTAAACCTTTAATAATACTATTAAGTATTAAATTATTATATGGAATTATGAATATTAAATTATTATATGGAATTATGAATATTAAATTATTATAGGGAGTTGTGAAAATTTATTTAGGGGTTTCTCCTATTTAACCCTAATTATTATATATTATTATATAGTATTATGAATTTAATAATAAGATTTATAAGTCAATAAATCTTGGGAAAATTTATAAACACTCCAAATATATTATAAAGATTTTAGGAAGTGTTGGAACATTGTTTTGAAACATAAAAGTCAATATAAAATTATAGAAACCATTAAGCTTATTAAGCCTTGCTAGGGTTGACTTTTTGAGAATGGTCAAACCAGCCCATGAAACCTATGCCAATAAATAGGTTATGGAAAACCATGGAGATCGATAAAAAGAACGTAAAAAACGGATCATCCTAGCCAAAGTTATGATAGAATGAAGTTTAGAGCCAAAATTTTAAAATCTGCCACGTGTGTCAAGCTCACACGCGCCAACACTTGGATAGATTCTATCTCCACGATTTTCGGAACCGATTTTGCCCTATCTTGTGGCCTTCATAACTTTTTCATCTTATGGAATTTTGAGTGCCGTCTTCTTTTTTGCCTTCTCCTACATTTCCTCTAAACAACCATAACTCACACAAACCCTAACTCGTTGTAAATCAACCGGAAATTCGAGCCAAAGTTGCCACCCTGCAAAACCGTAACTGCAGTTTTCAGTTTTTCCCTTCGAACCAGGTAACTTCGACTAGCTATAACTTCTTCGTTTCTCATCCAAATTTCGTGTTATTTAGCTCGTTGTAAAGAGCTCTAATCCTTCTATAACTTTCATGTTGATGACCAAAGCCAATTCCAAACCGTTTGTAAAGAGAGATGTCTAAAGTTTCGAATTCATCACAGCATAAAATCACAATTTTCTTTCCAGAAAACATAAGGTAAACTCGCAACTTCTAGCTTCGATTTCTTTCTCTGTGTTGCGAGTTTGGATTAGTTCTTGTTATCAATATGTAGATCTAAGTTTCCTCTTTCGATTAAGCCCTAATACGTATTCTAATTCGATCTAGAACTTAACTTATAGATCTGCAAAGTGAGCACCTCGAAAACATTCAAGTTCGAACTTTTCCAGATTTTCGAATTCGAAATCACTCAATTCGCACAACTTCTGTAAGTTCCTTCAAATTCCTTCTACCATGCTAAACTATGTTACATTATCGGTCAAAAACACGTTTCAATTGTATCAATTACGCAATAGATTGAGTGAATTTGTAAGAATCGAATTCGAAACCCTTAGAACTCTATTCAAATATAAACCCAGAATCGAATTCGATGAATACTGCATTATAATTGGGGAAATCGGTATCATTAGGACCGAAATTTGATTTCGAAACCATAGAAACAAGAATCACTCGATTTCGTTCTGTAGATTGAGAGAAAATCGCGAATTAGTACTCGAAGTCGAGTTTGAATTCGCTGATGAACTTGGGCTTCAGGGACCGTTCGATCGGTTCTTAAAGGATTGGACGGCTGAGATTAAAACGTTTCAGATTAAGTTTTTATAAATTCTAGTAAATAACCCTAACTTTTTGAATTAATTTAAATACCTTCCCGAAGGTATTTTGACTTGAAATTTTAACCATAGATTCCTTATTTAATCTAGTTTATTTTGTGTAAAATAATATGGTTTTGGAGTTTTCAAACATAAGTTATGATTTTTGCAAGTTACGGGTTTTCTAGAATTATTTGGCTAATTTAAAAAGATATTTTTATGAAATAAAAATTTTATAATATGTCCAAAATGTTATATTTACTATATATTTAATTTAGAGATTTTTGGACATTGGTAAATGGGTTTAAAAATTGTGTTTATGAGTTTTTCATAAGAATAACTTATAATATATGGTTTTTGATGTAACCAAAAATTAAAGTATGGTTTGTTAATGAGCTTTTTAAGCTGGGAAAATATATGGGAAACTAAATTAAAATTATATAATAGTAAGTTATAAATGTTTTGGTATTAGCTTTTAAGAGAAGTGAAATTATTTACATATATGTATATATACTTATTTAAGTAGAAACTTATGCTAAATCAAGGAATCTAATTATTTTACGTTTTACTTATTATATTATATGGGAGTTAAAATTTTTAATTTAAACTAATGAAAATATGTATATATATATATAATTAATTACACATATATGAAAAGGAATAAAATAGTAACTAAGGTTAAATCAAGGAACTAAATTAATCTACATTTATATTAATTACATAATATGGTATTTAATAGACTTAATTGAAACTAGGGAAATACTTTATTTTATAAACCATATTTGGATGTAGATATGAGTAAAAGTTAATATGAATAATTAAATGCAGTAAAACTACATAAAGAATGTCTTGAATAAATCCTGGTTTACATATATGATAAATAAATAAATAAAAGACATAAAATACCTTATAGCAAATGGAATATGAAGGAAATTAATAAGTTAAACTAAACCTATACATAATACTATTAAAAGAATACTATATGAGGTAGTATTGAATTGTGGTTATGAAATTAAGCTTAAAGAGTTATCTTGGATTTCTAAGATTTATATAAACCATATTAAAATACATGTGTAATATTATTTGTCAAAGACCAGAATGTAAATCTATAATTTGGTTAGGTAATTAATAAGTTGGGACTTAGGAATATTTGTAACTAGATTTTTCACAAATAGAACATACTATATAGTTAATAAATAAAGTAATACTTTTACATATAAATGTTCTTAATATATAAGCAATAATAAAACAAATAAAATACTTTTACATCTAAATGTGAGGTGGATTAGTAAGTCTAGATTTAATCATTTCTTAACATTTATGGTATTGGAATAACTTAATGTTTAAGATAAATCATTAAAAGGATTATGATATTAAACCATATTAAACTATGGTTTGAAAATTTATCTAAATACTAATCTTTAAGTTTCTTGCATTAGATAAGTCATGTGATATACATTTATAACATTTATTACCAATACTTAGGATGTGAGTTTACAGTTAAGTGAGGTATTTAGTGGTGAGAATTTATAGGAAGGTTTATAAATAGGAATTTGATACTTACAACCTTTTAACTTTTAGTAGATAAAACTACTAGTTAAGATATTATATTGATATACTTTACGGTGATGGGAAGTAATGATGGGTTATTTGATATAAAATATGAGAATTTTCATAATAGATTATCTTATTAAATAATTAACAATTCACTTATGAACCAGAATTTAATTCTTTGATAAATTCTACTCTATGTAGATATATTGTTCATCCTAGATACAATAAAGGAAATTAATTTATTAGGTTATTCCTTTGAAACCTTAGGTTTTGTAAAACAATTTAAAACGTATTTAAGGCTTAAGTTTATTGAAGTTTAGTACAAGAGGATTATACATAGTCTATAGAGTGTATGTGTGTAAAGATAAAACATTTAGGAGATTAAAGGTAAGTAAGGATACATAAAAGGTTATATTTAAACACCTTATTATATAGGTAATAATTAAGCAAATAATGTACCTTGTGAATACTAAATGTAAGAGTTCAATAAGTCTAAGTTAACTATAATACAGTTGTTTCAATATGAGAGGTAATTCAACATCTTATGACAAGATTATTAGACGGTTATAATAGAAAGTCATTCTGAACTAAGGATATGGTAATTGAGTTTAGTGGCTCAATTGAGTTATAATAAAATGTATCTACAACGCTATGATTCCAATACAAGATGTAGATCTTAATTAAGTTATGGGAAAGACTAATCATAATGGGCTATACAACGTTCTCAGATAACTCAAAGATTATACATAACATTTAAGTGAGGGCTTAAAAGACAATTGAGACTTTGGAATAAGAGTAAGGAGTTATTTAAGCTTAACATAGGCTACAAGTGATTGATGATAGACTACCTTTAATATTCTTCAGAGTACTGTTGATTGTTTGCGCAAGTTGACTAGAACTGCTACAGCGTTACCCAGGTACGATTTCTCGTACTCAGCTTGTTGTGTTTTGGACCTTATGAAATGTTTTGTACGATTTCTCGTACTACGTTTTTTTGCTGATTGACTTGTGGAATGTTTTGGAAAACGCTAACTGACTCAAAGAGGAATTTCTAAAAAGGAAATGGTTGTGTGACTAACTCAGCTTGTGTGACTAACTGAGCCTTGAATTCGAAACTCACTTGGGTATTGGTTCCTTCTATTTGGTGCCCCGTTAGACATTGGCTGCTTAGGGTTTACGCTTCTGCACTCTGTAGGACTGAGTGTTTTGGTATTGCTCTGGGTAGTTGGTGATCTAGTGGAATTTGGAAAAAGGTCAATCTTGGAAATCTTTCTTTGACTCTGGATATTGTTTCATCCATGAGCTGGTTCTTGAGGTTTCGACGTGCGCGCGTCTTCAATGGTAACAGTGAGGGCTGTATATCCCCTGTCCCAGAAAGGGACGTGATGACATTGAGGGGCTGTATATCCCCTGTCCTTAGTGGACGTGATAGACAGTGAGGGGCTGTATATCCCCTGTCCTTAGTGGACGTGATAAACAGTGAGGGGCTGTATATCCCCTGTCCTAAAAGGACGTGATTGGCGGTGGGGGCCATCTCTCCCAGTTGAAACTATTCCACTCTTGAGTTCTTGGATCTATCTTATTATTCCTAGTCCTTTAGTGACTATCTGAGTCTGTTATACTCCGAACGGGAATTGGTTCTAACATCAACAATGGATGCTTACTAACTATGTGGTGTGACTACTTAGTTGGATGACTTGTTTTGAAAGTTCTCTATATCTATCTATCTATCTTTGTCTTTTTTCTTTTCTCTTTAATTTGATTGTTTTGAAGTGCTTTATCTCTGTTTTACTTTCAAGAGTTTAAATTCAAGTTACTATTTATTTTGAGGAGTTATGTTTTAAAGATTGTTTTGGAGAATTGTACCAGTTCCATTCCAGGGAACTGACTCACCCCTCCCGGGGTGGGCTGCTTGGTTTCATCTTGCAGGTATAAATTGATTTACAGGTGGCCACGAAGAGCATGAGTGATTGGGATGGGATTAGGCTTATGGAGAGTGAATGTATTTATTATTGTTATGTTAATGTTAAGTTTTTCTCGAAGTTCAAACTGTAACTTAGTTAATTGTAATGGTTGTAATTGGTGAGGTTGGTACCGGGTGTTTGGAGCCCGATGGTCTGTAGCACCTTTAGTTTATTTTCCGTTGTTGTGTTTATTATTATAGCGGTGTTACAGAAAGTGGTATCAGAGCGTAGTTACGCTCTGAACCCGAGAAAACAAGCCGAGTGAAATACTTAGATTATAGGTGCACTTAAAACTGGGGAACTGGGGTAGAATTGGGAAGTGAGGACTCCAGTAAGGCACGACTCCTAACCCTTTTTGGAATTGTGAACGATTCTGTTACAACACTTTTCTTTTGTGAATGTCTGTTGAGTGTGATGTGTTGTTATACCGTTCCAACAATAAACTACATATATATATATATATATATAGTTTGGAACATCCTATATTAAGTACGATAAGATTTTGGTTGAGATAAACCAAATATTAAGCTATTTTTCAAAAGCATACTCATGGAGAATACATTGCTAAAAATGCAATCCTTTAAAAGCTAGTACACAAATTCCTAGAATTTTAAAGAATACTTTTGGTTGAAACAGTATACAAATAGAACTTTACATAACTAAATTAGTATTGATATTATGTGAAAGTACTTCAACCTCCTTTAAAGTTTGAAAATAAATCTCATGAACTACTTGGTATCAATTTATTACCTAAAGATAATGTTTAAGATAAATCTTAAGTCTAGAAAATTATTAAGCTAACAAGAACTAGTAGCGTATTAGAAGAGATCAACATCTGAACTTGTAAAACACATTAAACTCTATGTTAACATTGGAAAGAAAACACATAAACCTAACACCCTACGGAAGTGCCTGGTGCGACGAACTCCTAGGCTGAAAGTAGTGGGGGTGCACACCCACTTCTAGAAGTTTAGGGGCTAGACAAGCCTTGTCATCTAACTGTAAATAATCTTCTACGCAGGTGATGGATTGTGTTGGACTTGAGGGGAAGTGGTGGTAAGACGTTACCATCATGGAATCTTGAGCTAGGCATATTTCATTACTAGCCACAATGAACCGTTCAAAACTCGTATATTAAGATCCAGTACTAAATTCATGCATGTAAAAAGTTTACCGAGTTAAATCCTTGGTGAAAAATACTTACCTATGGAGTGAAAACACATGAGTATAATAAACTAAATATTATTAAGCCTTAAATACTTGGAGTATTGTGTTGTCTAGTGAAAATGAGAGTTACTTAAAGATTTGGAAATCCTCATGTTTATTTAGAAGTTTAACCTTATACATAGATAAAAATTAGAAGTCACAGTAAGAGTGATATTTACAAAAAGCCACCATTGTCTAAGGGAGTACTAAGATTTAATAATCAGGAGAATACTTACATAGAACAAACCTTAAGAAAAATAATTACCAAGAGTGAGTGAGTTTTCATTAGACTATCTCATTTGCCTTAAAATTTTATATAGAGTCCCTACCTTAAAAAAATATATATAATATATAAATTTTAAGATAAAGGAATCAGATTAATTTTGGAGCTACATTATAAGAACTTCCTAAAATTCTGCCTTGGGTGAAATTATGTATATATAATAAGTAAATTTTTTGAAGTAATACCTAATGGTTCGTCTAGAATACTATAGTTAATTATAAAAACAATTGAAACTTGAAAAGTCACAAAAAATATTTAACTTGTAGAGTTTTAACATATGGTTGGCTAATAACCTTTGAAGATAATTTTGGAAAATTATTGAGGATTATTAAATGATCGGGAATATTATGTTAAACTACTCAAGTACATTACACCTGGTTTATAGCTTGGTAATATAATTGATATGATAAATTTTAATACCCTGGACCTGATAATGGTGATTTAATTACTCTAATAAATTATTAAGGGCCTAATTGTGCCTAGAGAGTATGGATAAAAAGAATAAAATCAAAAGAAAAGAGAAAATGCTTGAAAAGCGAAAAACGCTAAAATGCGCATTAAATGAAAATAAGAGATATATAATCTCGTGAGGGTCCGAGATGGATTCCTAAGGCTTAGTTAGGCCTAATTATTATACGGGGATGATTTCCGAAGAAAACGGATCCAAATAAAGGATTAAAACGCTAACGGAGTTTAAGCACGTTTTTCGAGGAAAAACCCGAAAACGTGACTTTAAGTGGTCAAACGGACCCGTAAAAATTATAGTTGATTAAATAACTATAATTAAGTATTAATGAAAGCTTAGTAACCATTAAAATTAATTAAACGGCAAAATTCCGGAAAACGGACCCGGTAAATGAATAGTGTCGAAAACGAGAGACGAAACGCGTTTAATTCGAAAAGACGAAAAATGACCCGGGCTATTAATTAATGTGGGCCGGTTTTAATTAATAAGTGTACACCCATTAGTAGCTTGCTAGCTATTAAGTAATAACAATACAAATGAGTAAATAAAGCAATAGTATAAAGTAAAAGTAAAAAGTAAGTTACTTACCTTCTCACCTTCTCTTTTCTTCATTCACGATTTGCTCCAGAATTTGCAAACTTCTTCTTCTTCCTCTCTGTATCTCGCGACACCAACAGCTCCTCACCCTCTGCTGTTTCCACCTCTATCTCGCTCATTCCTCCACCAAATCACACGAAATTTGTACCGTTGAACTCCCCTCGGTGAGAGCTTCGGTTTCCACCCAATTAAAACTCGATTCCTCCATCTTCATCTCCATTGACGTTGGAGCTTTTGAAGCTTGAAGAGTAGATTTCAACCCTTCTTCTTCTCCTTGATGCTTTAAGGTAATAATAAGCATAAGTTTAGGCCATTTTAAGCTCATTCTTGCCATTTGTGGGATTTTTCCCTCACATTGGAATTTCCCCTCATTTCAGTCGAGACCGTGGGTTTTTTGTGGGTGTTGGAAAACTTCTCCAATTGATTGCCAAGCCATCCATTTGGGTTCTCTAAGGTAAAATCTAGATTAAACTTTGAGAACTAGCTCTTAAAATGTATATTAGGTTTTGTGGAGGAAAAGTAAATTGATTGTTGTATGTGTGTGATGGGCGGTGGTTGTAGTTGGCAATCCATAGCCCTTGTGTGGAGTGGAAAACAAGAGGAGAAGGAGGGAGCAAGAGAAAGAGGAGGAAGAGGAGTGAAAACTGAAAGTAAAACAAGGTAAAGAGCTTACCTTGAATTGGTTTTATTTCCTTGTGAAATTGATGTGGGTATTGAATAAATAATTTTGAGGTTGTGTGTCCTTGGTACTGCAAAATAATGTAATTGAAACAGAATGTATTAAGGTGTTTGAGTGTGAAAAATAAACCTAGGAGTTAGGTTAGTTTACATGTGTGAGCAATGGGATTTTGATGTGTCATATATGTTTTAACCAAACAGGTGGGAGATGAGAGTTGTGAGTTTTTGTAGTGTGGTGGGATTGCTTAGGGAAGTAAATAGGTGCTGTCCAAATTTACCTAGGAAGGATAGTTTGAGTGTTCAGTTTTGTGGAGGAAGAAACTAGTTTGTTAAGAGGTTTTTAAGATGGGTGGGTTATGTTTTGAGAACCAACTAGAAGAAGAGTGTTCTAAGATCAAAATAATGTCATTTGGGTGCTAGTTATGGCATCAGTAGGAGAGGTTTGAATGGCTCAAAGAAGAAGCCAAAATCTGTTGCAATCTGATAGAAAAACAAGTGGAAAACTAGCTTTGTAAGTGTAAAGAATCTAAGTAAAATTAACTAGATTGGTGGGTGTACTTGGTGCTTGGTTTAAGGTGGTTTGGGTGGGTAATTAGATGCTAAAACATTTGGATTTTAGTTGGTGAAGATAGGTTAATCAATGGGCTAAGAGATAACCTGTAACAGAGTTAGAAAATGTCAATTCTGCAAAATCTGTAGCAGGGTCCGGGACTTAGGTCCAGGACCAAGTCCCGGACCACCCCTAATATTACCCCCGAGAGTGCTCTGCTTGTTTGGTCCGGGACCTAACTCCTCCATGCCCAAGTCCCGGACCATATACAATTTTTAGGCCGAGAGTTTGAACCATGTTGGTCCGGGACTTAAGTCCCGTATGAAGTCCCGGACCAGACCAGAAATGTAACAATAAGTGTTTTAAGTGGGGTTTAAGCTAGGGAATGGTTTGGCAATGATGTTATAAGGTGTTAAGGCCTTGTTTGGTGTCATGTAAAGTCCCTAGGAAGTGTAAGAAAGTGTTAGAATTGAGTGTGAAGTAAGAACTCAAATTAATAAAAGTGAAAACGAGTTAACGGGATAACGTGGTGAGTACGGGAATAACATTTTATTATGTACCGTATGAGTTTAGTATTAACAATAATGTTTGAAACATTATCAGAGAGTCGTGCGTGACCCGAGCTTGGTGAGATGACACGGTAAAAGTAAAAACCCCGGTGAAAGGTATGATTTTCTCATGCCCCGTATGCTAACCGAGTTACTCTGATTTGTGTGTTTGTGTGCCGGCTTAATCAAGACTAAAGCATGAAAATAATCCCTTGTTTGATTATATATGTCTTGTTGTATGTGATTGAACTAACATACTTGTGTGCCGGTGTGGTCTAACATAGTGTAAGACCGACTCATAGTGAGTAGCGTTCGGCTAGAGATCCGTAGAACGGATTGATGCGTATGATAACGAAAACGTGCAACACACAAAGTATCGATGAAAGTGTAGCGATAACGCAACAAGTGAACCCACTGGAGTGTGAGGAGATGAACGGGTTGAGTAGACACCTGATATCGGTGAGAAAACCAATGTGAAACAATCCACGAAATAAATGAGAGTGGAAAGATAAGTGAACCTCACTCAAGAGGATTAAAGATAGTTCGAAGATGTGAACTAGTAAAGAAGGTAAAAGAGACCTAGGGGGTTAGTAATTCCCTTGAGACATGGTCGACCTCCTATATGAGGATTTTACCCGGTATAAGAAAATAACCGTAAGTGTAAGTATTTGAAATGTATTGGTAACTCTTAAAACCTAAGACTAACCGAACTTGAGTAACGTTCCCAAAGTCATTAGAAACATCGTGAGTGATGCTTCTAGACTAACACATGATAATATTATGACTCCGAGAGAGGAGTGTATGGGAAAGTGAGAAGTCCGAGAGTAGTCGGACCTATGTAAAAGAGATAGGAACTAAGAGAGAGTTCCGGAGCTAGTTGAACCTTCCCACCATGCTAGACCCAGAGTAGGGTCGAAACCGGGGAAGTAAGACTATGCTCGAGAGCCATGAGTTTTGGCTTGAGTATGTATTAAGAGTAACAAGCGTGACGTAGGAGACCTGTAGTGTCTCGAGAATCTACAAGAGCTTGAGTATGATAACCCGAGAGCGTGGGTAAGATAATGAGTATATTAAACCGTGAGTGTGGGTGAGATAATGAGTATAATAACCCAAGAGAATGGGCGAGTATTGAATGAGTATCCCAAGAGAATGGGAGTGTATAAAATAAGTAACCCGAGAGAGCGGGCAAGTTATTGAATTTGTAACCAAGGCAAGAGAGGTATAACCCTCAAGGCCTAAGAGTAAAATAATACAACTGACAACCTTGATATGTTAGTTAGGAGTTATATTCCATGATTGGATGTAGATTCCTTGTGTTATATACATATATATTGTATTGCGATGATGCATGACGTTTGATTAAAATGAACCCCATGTTTATCCGACCAAAAGTAGTCGGCGTACCGCGGTTAGCACGCGGTATATGCGAATTTCATATGCAGCTTTAAGCTGAGCCCCTAGGGGCATCGTTTTTATTCGCAGGTACACCAGAGACGAGACCGTTCGAGTGTAGGACAGGGTACGAGGTAGAGATGATTAATTTAATTACTTAGTTAGATGTGAAGACCGAATATGTTGTCCGCATCCGTATGTTGTAGACTCGGTATAGTATAGTAAAGTAATGATTGAGTATTGTGTGTTGTTTTGTGTATTCCAGTTCATCAGACCGTTACGGTATAAGTAAGTTAGAGCCTGGTTAGCCACATGGGTGGCTAACGGCGTTGTTTCACCCCTCGTTGTAGATAGAGTTCCGCTGCTTGAGTAGGAGTAATTAGTAACGGATAAGAGGTAAGATGATCGAGATTAACGGTTGTGTTACAAAAATGGTATCAGAGCGAAGTATTGCTCTGATGACTGGAAATACCGAGCTTAGGAAATACCGAGTTAGGAAATAGAGACTTAGGGCTAAGGGTTGAGTGGTAGCGTGAGAGATGCGCTAGATAGGAACGTTCCAGTATGATCTGGATACCTACAATACCATACCCGCCCTCCACAACCCCCGTATTAAAAGCTTGGGGAAGAACGTCAGAGAGACGGGGAAACCCAATCTGGCTTATTTATTTAATTTTTATATTCTGAAACTAGAACGTTCATGCGGTAGATCCCGAGAACCGGAAATCCTGGAGACGGATCCCGCTGGAACGACAATAACCGCACTCAATGGCGGGAGATCGAGACATCCTAATCCAAGGAGACCAGAATTTGTGGCAGCCTGGGGCGACATGCTTAGCAGTCGCGAGGACCCAGCTGGCCGAGCAGCAGCAGCAAGCAATAAAGCACCAACCGTGCAACAAGGCGGATTCATAAGAACTAACAAGAACCGGGACACATGTCTACGGACCGCCATAGTTAACTAATACCACCATGTATAACGAATTGACTAAGAATCTAGTCAAAGGTAGATGCACCCACCCTGCCACACCCAAAGAGGGTGCAATACTTAACTGATATAGCTTAGACAGCTACAAGCATAATTACAGGATATACCCGAATAGGACTACAGCAGTAGTGCCTGAATGACTTAACCCTCGTTAACCACAGTAAAGACGTGGGACGAGCAACGAGGTAGAACATAAAACCAAGTAAATAAGGAACTCCAAGAGTGGAGAAGCACCTAAATGAATGACAACCATGTCAGGATGAATAAGAAGCAGCCCTGAAGAGCAGTTATCCAACCAAGGAAACGAAGGAAGAGCCGACAAGGCTGCCAAATACAATGTGAACGATACCGTGACCGGTATGAGTTAACCCAAAACCCGCCTGAACCGCGCACTTACTTGCCTCGGCAAGTGCAGTAATAACGGGACCGTTAAGAAGAATCTTAACAAGTGACAAGTACTAGCAAGTACCAAGATGACGAACAAAGCCAATATAGCAACTTAAACCCTATGAATTGAGAAACGAAACCTTGGTGAGGCCTAATGGCCTGACCACTATATTGGAAAACATACCAGTCAGCGAGAAGCTGGACTCGGTAAGGAGCAGACGGCATTGAAATGCCATGAACATTTATTTTCAAACCCAAATTTTTCCTTCTAAAACGTAAAAATTTTCCAAAAACCCCCAAATTTTTAAACTGAACCAGAGAACCACGGTAAGTTAACATAGGACGGTATAAGAGGAGTTGGCGACAGAATACTTCACCTAGGCGTGTGACCGACACTCCAAGTGTACACAAACGAGACATGGAACGACCGCACTCCGAAGGAGCTTGCGGACCTGACATACCAACTATGAGTTAGTCGGGTAATTGGCAACGTATCAATAAGATACTCCATGTATGTACACAAGTAGAGTACGGAACACGGGAAGTAGCCCACTCCATACTACGGACGAAAGAGCCAATCCAAACCAAGATATTTGGACATCTCGAATGATCGAAGAACACCACAAAGTTTACGAAGCTAAGGAGTCTAGAAACCAGTAAGGTAACGAACCTAAGGACATAGCGTGGAGAAGTGCGAGAAGCATAGAGTATTAGGTATAGACATTGGATATGTCTTAGGAAATACTTAATGACTGGAATGAATACCAGTGTAAGCAATACGACGAATGCCTAAATGAACTTATTGATGTTACGATAAACGGGATAGAATTCCCACATTATACCTCACCAAAGAGAATAATGACCTGACCCAGAAGGCATTAGAAGGTACCAAGGACCTACCCAATAATGGGAGACATTACAACCTTAAATGGGATAGTAAGGTATATAACCGCAAGACGGAGTAAGGAACTGAATATATCCATGAATTCAGGCCAGATGAGATGGCAAAACTTAGTAACACCCAGGAGCAATCCGAGAAGGGTGCCGGAATCAACAGTAGTTGAACGAGATATCGTGTTGAGAATACAAGTGTTAAATCAAACACTCGGGTAGAACCCGAGGGATCCCACGTAAAAAGGGAACACCCTAACTTGCCAGAGGGCATGAATTAGTATCAAAATACTTTAAGGGTCTTCCATGTTCGGAAGCGTGATGAAACTACCATATCAAAAACCCAGTAATACCTCCAAACCATTTAATGGTGTACGGAGAAGCAGAAACTTGTATAAACAGTCGCGCAGAGCATGGCTCGAGGCAAGGTGGCTTGTAAGCCGATAAAACTAACTACAAACTATAGATTTAAACAGTGCGAACATAAGCATAAACACATAGAAGAAATAGTGGAGAATAAACCGCTACTTTAGAGTGGGGATACCACTTGTTACTGTGGGGCCTAGGGAGCGGCAATTGCGTGAATCCTCCAGAGAAAGGCTACCACGTTGGCATGAAATGTGAAACCGCTAGAGCGGTGTAGTAAAACTTGAGCATGTGTATATTGCCAAGGAGCATATGAACTATTGTAGTGTGTAAAGAGGAACCTGATAGTAGTAAAAAGGAAACCGATAGAGTAATCGGATGAGTAGTGAACACTGTATGTGTACAGTATGAACTGCAGAGTAAGCAGTGCGCAAGCGCGCAGAGAGATTTAAAGAATAGCGTATATTGTTGAGCCAAGTGAATGGCAAGCCATAGTGTAAATGGCGAGAACACCTGGGCGGAAGCTAAAGTAGTAGCGGATGCCATGAAAATGAGAAAGAACAAGGTACGCAGTAAGCGACCATTGTAAGAGTATATTCGGTTAGTGATATGAAGTTGATAAGGAAATGTGGTAAAGAAGACATGATCATTCCTATCTCATGAGAGATTTACTGTCAAGGGTTTACGCTTCTACACTCTGTATGACTGAGTGTTTTGGTATTGCACTTGTGCGGTAATGATCAAGTGGGAGAGCCAGGAATTAAGAAATGTCAACGAAGCCTATTTAGTGGGAATCTAGAGAAATAACCGTGCGGCCTTTGGCCAAAGATGCACAAAGAACGTGGGCAGTAACCCACAGGTCCCAGGACTAATACATAATAACGCATAGTGGTATAGATGAAGAATTCTTGTACAGTGACAAGTAAACAAACATAAAAACTAAACGAGGAAGCACTACATACTGAGTAGTAGCTTGACCTCAACCGACAATAAGTCGGAAAGAGTAGTGAATAACCATGAGAGTATACAGAGTTATACAAAATGGATTTCTAGAGAGCTGGAGAGAAAATCTATAACTCATCGAATTCGCATACGGTAAGAGACACCTAGCGACGATTGAGAACCTTTATTCCCAAGACACAAAGGGAAAAAAGGGAGTGGATTAATACATTTAGAATACCAAAGAGCGAATTAAGCTCTAGTTATCAGGTCACGCAGCAGAAGCTTGTGGACCGCGATTCAGGGTTAAGTATACCTATATCATAAACCCCTTGAAGCCTTAGAGGCTAGAACCGAACCCGGTTATGAGTTAATTAACCACATTGAAGTTAAAACACTTCATAATACTCGAATTAGTGAACCAATGTTCAGTGATAACATATGGTTGGTTACGCGGCATAACCCCTTTTAAGGGGGGTAGGGCGAGAAACCGCTTAGAGTATGTTTTACGTATTGGTGCGTAAACTACTATGTGCATAGCACAAAAAGAAATTGTTTTGATGATTGGAACTTATGTTACATAAACATATGTAACCATTCATTGTGTAATAATGATTATTGTGCATGAGAGATGAAAGTAACGAGTATATAATATTTATGAAAAGAGGAGTAGAGAGACTCCTGGGGAATGAGAATCCCTTTAGTATTTGTCTATTGAGATTAGACATGAGATATGACGAGTATAAATCGGCATGAAACCGATGTGTAACCTAAGAGGGAGTGAGTTCCCTAGGTGATTTTATTTGAGAATGATTGGTGGAGTGAGTTCCATCCTTTGGAGTTGTATGTTGTATGTTTTAAGTTGAGTAATAATTTGACTAATGAGGCCACAAGTATGGAATGCCTAGGCAAGGTAAGTGAAACAAATAGAGAATAATGGATGACTTAAGTTCCATGATAAAGATAAATTTAAACAGATTGTTTTATGAATATGACTAGAAAGAGTAAAAGATAGAAAACGAAAATGTTTGACTATCTGATTGTTTGAAACTGACGTGGGAGGTGGAAATTGGTCTGCTAGCGATCAAGGGAAACCGAACACAAATTGGGGTGGAAGGATAGTTCAACACTGATGCTGATCACATCAGGGTTGGATGATTCTTGAAGCTCCCTATAAGTGGTCACAAGTAATCACGCTAAGAAAAGATACAGCTACCATAAATTTGATTTGGAGTTGTGTGATGTTTTAAAAAGAATTTTCAAACAGATTTTGAAAAAGAATTTTCTTCAAGTATGAAGATGGAAACGAAAACTGGTTTTGAAACCGCTATCACCCGCCGATGGCTGTGGCCTTAAGTCTTGATGACCGGTAGAATGGTGGGCGTGTACTAGTTTTGAAACCATTGCACCGTACGTGCGGCGGTCCTAAGTGACCGTTTGGGGCGGTGTCAGTGTGTGATTTTTCCAAAGGCAGCGGGACGGGGAGAGTACCCTGAGATGTTCCTGTGTTGAGTGAGTCAACCAGAGTGCCTGAGGATATGTTTATGTGTAATGTTTTGATCAGAACCGAAGGGACCGTGGGCCAGAGAGAGTAAGTGCCCATCTGTCATGAAACGGACGTGAACCAGAAAGAGTAAGTGTTCAACGTGACCGGTACCTGAGGGATCAGTAGTATATTACTCGATGTGGATTCGAGGACTGTAGTGCCTTCTTGTCTTCGGACCGATCCCATGGAGAGAATACAAAGAGTATTTTTGATTGCTATACGTGTTGTGATATATTGTGGTATGTGTAGTGTGAAATGAGACGGACTTGTGGAGTCTGTAAGGTTATACGTGTATTATAACCTTGGCATAGAATGCCATGAGACCAACCATATTAGATTCGCCAACTTTGAGGGCAAAGTTCCTTAAGAGGGGTAGATTTTAATACCCCGGACCTGATAATGGTGATTTAATTACTCTAATAAATTATTAAGGGCCTAATTGTGCCTAGAGAGTATGGATAAAAAGAATAAAATCAAAAGAAAAGAGAAAACGCTTGAAAAGCGAAAAACGCTAAAATGCGCATTAAATGAAAATAAGAGATATATAATCTCGTGAGGGTCCGAGATGGATTCCTAAGGCTTAGTTAGGCCTAATTATTATACGGGGATGATTCCCGAAGAAAACGGATCCAAATAAAGGATTAAAACGCTAACAGAGTTTTAAGCACGTTTTTCGAGGAAAAACCCGAAAACGTGACTTTAAGTGGTCAAACGGACCCGTAACAATTATAGTTGATTAAATAACTATAATTAAGTATTAATGGAAGCTTAGTAACCATTAAAATTAATTAAACGAAAAATTCCAGAAAACAGACCCGGTAAATGAATAGTGTCGAAAACGAGAGACGAAACGCGTTTAATTCGAAAAGACGAAAAACGACCCGGGCTATTAATTAATGTGGGCCGGTTTTAATTAATAAGTGTACACCCATTAGTAGCTTGCTAGCTATTAAGTAATAACAAGACAAATGAGTAAATAAAGCAAAGTATAAAGTAAAAGTAAAAAGTAAGTTACTTACCTTCTCACCTTCTCTTTTCTTCATTCACGATTTGCTCCAGAATTTGCAAACTTCTTCTTCTTCCTCTCTGTATCTCGCGACACCAACAGCTCCTCACCCTCTCCTTGTTCCACCTCTATCTCGCTCATTCCTCCACCAAATCATACGAAATTTGTACCGTTGAACTCCCCTCGGTGAGAGCTTCGGTTTCCACCCAATTAAAACTCGATTCCTCCATCTTAATCTCCATTTACGTTGGAGATTTTGAAACTTGAAGAGTAGATTTCAACCCTTCTTCTTCTCCTTGATGCTTTAAGGTAATAATAAGCATAAGTTTAGGCCATTTCAAGCTCATTCTTGCCATTTGTGGGATTTTCCCTCACATTGGAATTTCCCATCATTTCAGTCGAGACCGTGGGTTTTTTGTGGGTGTTGGAAAACTTCTCCAATTGATTGCCAAGCCATCCATTTGGGTTCTCTAAGGTAAATCTAGATTAAACTTTGAGAACTAGCTCTTAAAATGTATATTAGGTTTTGTGGAGGAAAAGTAAATTGATTGTTGAATGTGTGTGATGGGCGGTGGTTGTAGTTGGCAATCCATAGCCCTTGTGTGGAGTGGAAAACAAGAGGAGAAGGAGGGAGCAAGAGAAAGAGGAGGAAGAGGAGTGAAAACTGAAAGTAAAACAAGGTAAAGAGCTTACCTTGAATTGGTTTTATTTCCTTGTGAAATTGATGTGGGTGTTGAATAAATAATTTTGAGGTTGTGTGTCCTTGGTACTGCAATAATGTTAATTGAAACAGAATGTATTAAGGTGTTTGAGTGTGAAAAATAAATCTAGGAGTTAGGTTAGTTTACATGTGTGAGCAATGGGATTTTGATGTGTCATGTTTTATATATTTTAACCAACAGGTGGGAGATGAGAGTTGTGAGTTTTTGTAGTGTGGTGGGATTGCTTAGGGAAGTAAATAGGTGCTGTCCAAATTCACCTAGGAAGGATAGTTTGAGTGTTCAGTTTTGTGGAGGAAGAAACTAGTTTGTTAAGAGGTTTTTAAGATGGGTGGGTTATGTTTTGAGAACCTAACTAGAAGAAGAGTGTGCTAAGAGCAAAATAATGTCATTTGGGTGCTAGTTATGGCATCAGTAGGAGAGGTTTGAATGGCTCAAAGAAGAAGCCAAAATCTGTTGCAATCTGATAGAAAAACAAGTGGAAAACTAGCTTTGTAAGTGTAAAGAATCTAAGTAAAATTAACTAGATTGGTGGGTGTACTTGGTGCTTGGTATAAGGTGGTTTAGGTGGGTAATTAGATGCTAAAACATGTGGATTTTAGTTGGTGAAGATAGGTTAATCAATGGGCTAAGAGATAACCTGTAACAGAGTTAGAAAATGTCAATTCTGCAAAATCTGTAGCAGGGTCCGGGACTTAGGTCCAGGACCAAGTCCCGGACCACCCCTAATATTACCCCCGAGAGTGCTCTGCTTGTTTGGTCCGGGACCTAACTCCATGCCCTAGTCCCGGACCATATACAATTTTTAGGCCGAGAGTTTGAACCATGGTTGGTCCGGGACTTAAGTCCCGTATGAAGTCCCGGACCAGACCAGAAATGTAACAATAAGTGTTTTAAGTGGGGTTTAAGCTAGGGAATGGTTTGGCAATGATGTTATAAGGTGTTAAGGCCTTGTTTGGTGTCATGTAAAGGCCCTAGGAAGTGTAAGAAAGTGTTAGAATTGAGTGTGAAGTAAGAACTCAAATTAATAAAAGTGAAAACGAGTTAACGGGATAACGGGGTAAGTACGGGAATAACATTTTATTATGTACCGTATGAGTTTAGTATTAACAATAATGTTTAAAACATTATCAGAGAGTCGTGCGTGACCCGAGCTTGGTGAGATGACACGGTAAAAGTAAAAACCCCGGTGAAAGGTATGATTTTCTCATGCCCCGTATGTTAACCGAGTTACTCTGATTTGTGTGTTTGTGTGCCGGCTTAATCAAGACTAAAGCATGAAAATAATCCCTTGTTTGATTATATATGTCTTGTTTGTATGTGATTGAACTAACATACTTGTGTGCCGGTGTGGTCTAACATAGTGTAAGACCGACTCATAGTGAGTAGCGTTCGGCTAGAGATCCGTAGAACGGATTGATGCGTATGATAACGAAAACGTGCAAACACACAAAGTATCGATGAAAGTGTAGCGATAACGCAACAAGTGAACCCACTGGAGTGTGAGGAGATGAACGGGTTGAGTAGACACCCGATATCGGTGAGAAAACCAATGTGAAACAATCCACGAAATAAATGAGTGTGGAAAGATAAGTGAACCTCACTCAAGAGGATTAAAGATAGTTCGAAGATGTGAACTAGTAAAGAAGGTAAAAGAGACCTAGGGGGTTAGTAATTCCCTTGAGACATGGTCGACCTCCTATATGAGGATTTTACCCGGTATAAGAAAATAACCGTAAGTGTAAGTATTTGAAATGTATTGGAAACTCTTAAAACCTAGACTAACCGAACTTGAGTAACGTTCCCAAAGTCATTAGAAACATCGTGAGTGATGCTTCTAGACTAACACATGATAATATTATGACTCCGAGAGAGGAGTGTATGGGAAAGTGAGAAGTCCGAGAGTAGTCGGACCTATGTAAAAAGAGATAGGAACTAAGAGAGAGTTCCTGAAATACCCCAAACTTAGATATGGTGTTCAAATGATAAACTAAGATATAAGGAGGCTAAATAATGCCTTAGAAACATTAAGAAACATTTCTAATCAAAGAAAATATAAGGAAACACCAAAAAGAGCAGTTTAAGCAAAAACGTGCTCTAAGCTTGGAGAGACATGGGAGAGTACCCAAATATTGTTCTAAGACCTTAGTAATATCCTAATGGTCATTTTAAATCAATTACCAAAGAAAACCAAGCTTGAAAACAAGTTAAAACACAAAATGTGCTTTAAGGAGTCTTAAAGCACGTTTTTGAAAAATTGTCTTGTAAATGAGTTTTGAATGGCTAAATGTCCATCATTACTCTTTAATTAATATGTGTACTATATAGTATCACATTTGGAGGTCTATATCAATGGGAAATCAAAATTTCACAACAATGTGCCTTGTTTTTGATGAATAGTGAATTTATTAAGCTAGTTTATAACATAAGTCTATATAAGTGAGACATTTGGTCAACAAAGACTAAACTACCCTCATTCACTAAAGGGGGCCGGTTTCTTTAAGTGTGACTCACCACACTTATCTAACTAAGTAAAGAGAAAGCAAATAAGTAAGTTATAAAGCATAAAACACTATTCACCTTTTAAGATAAATATCACTTTTGCTTACCTCTCTCCCTCACTTCTTCATTTTCCCTTGTTGCCCACGATTTCTTGCTCTCTTTCTCTTCTCCATTCACGTAGAGCTCACCTCCATGAAAGCTCCACCTTCTCTTCTGCACACCACTTGCTCATTTAAGCTCCAAATCCAAAACAAAATACATATTCCTCTTAGTTAGCTCAAGCTCCTTCTTCCTATCTTTTCAAAACTTCAAGAGCTTCATTTTGGTGCCAAGTCAAACCACCATTAGAGGAGGAAATTCAAGTTTGGAGACTCCATTGGCATCTCCATTCTCTTAAGGTAAAGAAAGTGTAAGAAAATCTAGGTTTCCACCATTTTCTTCACTTGACCGAAAATATATACTCATGGGACTCCATGTTTATGCCTTGTTCTAGCTTGTTTCTACTCTTCAAAGGAGAGAAGAGGTCCTTCTTGCTTCACATCCAAGTTGTCTTGAGAAAACCAAGGTAAAACAATCACATTAATACCTTAAAACATATTTTTAAACCTAGGGTTTGTTCCTTAGGGTTAATGTGTTATCTAGTACTCATTGGAGTCATTGGATATTGGTTAGAACATTGGCAAGGAGAATCACATTGGTGACCGAGATTGAACAAAGAAAACCTAAGGAGAAAAGCTTTTAAGCTTGTGAGAAAACAAGGTAAATTACTTACCTTAAGTTGTCTTGTTGTTTAAGGGAATGAGATATGGGTATGTGATGAGTTTAGTGTAGAGTTTATATTGGGAAGGTGCTATAAAACCTAGGAGAAACAATGACTATTCTTGTGAACTTGTGACTAAGGAGCACATGAGAAAAGAGAGATAGTTTAAGAATGTTAAGGTGAAGTACAAGAAGCATTCTATTTCAATGGGAGCCTTGTTGAGTGTATTTGCAGGTTGAAGGCATATATATGTGGAAATTCAGTGGTTAAGATTATTGTCATTTAAGGGCCTAAGTGCCAAGCATTTTAAGTTGAGCACTATTTGATGATGTGGTGAAGTTTTAGTGAAAATTGTGTGATAAGTGTTGTGATAAGAATTTGTGTGGTATTGGTTGTTTGATGGAGAAAAACCATGTGTTAGGAGGTATTATATACTAGAGAACCTATGGCAAATTTAAAGGAGAGTTTAAGTGTTTAAGATATTCTAAGGGGATTTAATGACTAAGGAGGTACTAGGATGTTCTAGATATTGTCTTGGTGAAAAAGGGTGAAGTTAAGGTGTTTTAATGACTTATAATGACTTAGTATCACCATGGAGGATTTATGAATCAAGAGAATGTATTTGAGTATTTAGAACTTAGGTAAAAGTTGGTAAACAACTAGGAAGGAAGTTTAGGTTGTGAAGGAACATTAAGTAAATGCTTAAGAGAGTTTTAGATAGTGAAAGATGCTTGGGAGATGATGTTATAGTGGTGAGGAAAACATTTGGCATGGTGGTTACATTAGGTATGAACCACCACCTAGGAACCTAGAGGAAGGCATTACAAGTGTTAGCATTATTACAAGGAAAATGTATAATGATTAAGGTGAATCTGGTGAATGATTTAATTGTTTAAGGAGATAGAAAATGAGTTTTATGGATGTTGTATGAGGGTATAAGTGTACCAAATGATGTTAGAAGACATTATGAGGGTTTAGGAGAAGTTTGGTGAAAGTTGGTTAAGTGTTTAAAGGCTTAGAAATTGAGTATAATGGCACGTCCGAACTTCCGTCCGAACTTGGAAGCTCGGACATGCCCTGTTACGCTTACAGTTTTCTGGATTTTAGGTAGTGTCCGAACTACCGTCCGAATTTGGAAGTTCGGACGCACCTGTTATTTCTTAGGGATTATCCTCGAACTGTGTCCGAACTTGGAAGTCCGGACACATGTTCGGACGTATGGATTTCTGGTTAGGATTTTCCTCGACTCATGTCCGAACTTCCGAAGTCCGGACACAAGTTCGGACATGTGTCTGATTTCTGTCTAAAGTCACGGCTTGTGTCCGAACTTGGAAGTCCGGACACAAGTTCGGACAGGCACTGTATGGACCAAAAACCTTGTTTAAGGTTAGGAAATGATGGGGATAATTAAGTATGGATGTTAGGAGATTGTTAAGGACTTGTTTGGTGGGTGTGATGGTCATTAAGTGGTAGAGTAAGTGTAATAAATAATGAGGAGATGATGTACTTAAGAGTCAAGTTAAAAACCATAAGGCTTAGTGAAAAGCAATGGGAAAAGTTGATGTCTAGGAAAGTTAAGTAGTTCTATTGAGTTGGATTGATAATAACCTAAAACTGAATCAATGTTCTAGGCTTTGTGAATTGGGACTTGGAAGGAGATAAACCAAACGATCGTCGACGGTGAACGGTACAATCCTTTTCGTGACCTGCTTGCTAACGAGGTGTCCCTCGGCTTGTGTGCTATCTGTTTATTTGCTATGACTAAAACAAGATAAAGCATGCAACCGGTTATATTGTTCTCGTTGTGGTTGTGTTATATTTACGCTAACCCGCGAGACTTGAGATTTGCTACTAACCAAGTTTAGTACTTACTGAGTTAAGAATAAGAGTTAAGTGTGATGGTCGTTGGTTAATGCCCGTTAAGGCTTAGCTAGCACATGGTGTTTAAGATGTTTACTAACTGGAACTTGAGTGAGGAAACCCGGGACCGATCTCCGGTCATGCATGCTAAGTGAAAGGGGGACGGTATCTGAATCAGATCCGCCCTCCGCTTAAGGACTTGTCTTCGGACTTGTAGCCTAGGGCTGGTTGCCGGCTCAGCTACGCTGGACTCCCGTCCAGGGTAGGTGGCATTAAGATGGTGCGGTGGGATCACCTAAATCCCAGGTTTGAATTAAGCTACAACCAATCCCTTCCAGGAAAGGTTTGTATACTGAGATTAAGATTAAGATTGAGATTAAGATTAAGGTAAGGTAAGGAACTGAGATTAAGGAAATGAGGACTAAGGAGGGGGTTACTAACCCACTTGTTAAGGGAACGCTTGAGTCGTTCATTGCTTGTGAACTATATATGTTCATCTGTGGTTATTGTTATTGCACTTCATATTATGTTTGTGTATGTAATCAATTTCCATGCTATCGACAATTAGTCGTCGTAGCCCCGTTAGTTGGGGGCCATGAGAGGGTGTACCAGCATTCGTGCTGACCCCCTCGGGGGCTATTTTTACACTTGCAGGTAAGAGGCCCATGAGGACGCACTACGAGAGTAGGAGCGGTTAGACTTAGGAGGGGACATTTATTTTGAATTCGGGTTGCGCCTGTGCACCCGACTGTTTATATTAAACTGTTGTAAGTTTAGATTACGTTTGAGATACTAGTACTCGGTTGGTTGTGGGATTGTGGATGTTGATGTTTTGAGTTGGATATATTTTGGTTAAGTATTGTAAATGTAAATCCGGTATATTCCAACGATCAGACCGTGGCAAGGTCCAGGTGTTGTTTATTTCCGCTGCGACGTATTCGATTAAGTGCAAGATTGCGATAACCACGATAGGCTTTGGATGGGGTGTTACAAAAAGTGGTATCAGAGCGTAGTTACGCTCTGATCAAGAAATACCGGACATGAGTGACCACCGAGTTAGGATATAAGCTAAGGAATAAGTATTGGGTTAAGGGTGTGAGAAGTTAGAGTGAGTAGAGTCAGATGACCACTAATAAGTGTGGATTGTCTTTACCGTCTACGGACGTTATAAATTTACTAACCAAAACAATGGTGAGTATGAATCTAATGTAAGTTATGCTTGTTCAGATGGCAGGACGCCCTAGAGGAGGCCGAGGTCGCGGCCGGGGTGAGGACATTCCAGGGATACCTGGAGGACAGACGATCGCAGAGATCGTAGCTGCTGCTTTAGGGCACATGGGCTATCAGCCTGGTGTGGGTGCACCACCTCCACCGCCACAACCTAGGGAACCAAACTGGGTGAAGAGTCTTGCTGATCTTCGACCCGCTCACTTCAAGGGGGAGACCGATCCCGCCAAGCTTGAGGCGTACATCTCCGAGCTGGAGACCGCCTTCGAGACCCTTGATGTCCCTGCTGGGATCAAGGTGCGCTTAGCTGCTTTTCTACCTGAAGGGGGCGGCGGGCGATTGGTGGAAGCTGGTGAGGGCCGAGCATGTGGCCAACCCAGAGTTCGGCTGGGAGCAGTACACCGCCTTGCTACGGGCAAAGTACTACCCCGCCCATGTCCAGACGAAGAAGCGCTTGCAGTTAGATGCGCTTAAGCAGTCGGACAAGATGACGGTGGACGAGTATTACTCAGAGTTCACCGCCTTGCTCCGTCTTCTGCCAGGTCTAGGGTATTCTGACCAGATCTTGGTAGACCGCTTCTATGGCAGGCTTAGCCATCGACTCCGCTACGGCATGGGGCCGACGAGTTACACTACCTTGCAGGTAATAAGAATGATTGAGAATTGAGTAAGTGATGAATAAGATTTAGGTTATGAGAATAAGTATGACTAATACCATGGAAAAGCAGGAGTGCTATCATGCCGCTGCTAAGGTTGAGATTACCGTCCAGCTGAGGGACGAGGAGAATGCTAAGAGGAAGAGTGCTGGTAAAAGCTCAGAGAGTCAAGGGCAAGGAGGGTACAAGAAACAAAAGTACCAGCCTCAGGCCCAGAAGAATCAGAACCCGAAAGGGAAGGAGGAAAGGAGAAGGCTTCGGAAGAGCCATTGAAGCTGACCTATGCTATTGCAGCTACACCACTGCGCTCTAAGGCGCCAAAGGGTGAGAAAAATTGATATTGAATGAGTTAAGAAATAAATTAGTAACCGTTTGAGATATGAGAATTGACAATATGAATCATCAGGATCTGAGACTGAGAGAGGAGCCGGTGGTGGCTACCAGCGACGCTTCATCTGTAGATGGTGTCACAAGGACCACCCCGGGCTCGACTGTAAGGGAACAAAGTGGAGTGCAACTTCTGCGGAGTGTATGGACACCGGGCATACGAGTGTTACCGGAACCCTGCTAGCAGAGCCTATAGGCCCGACACCAGGGGCAAGGGCAAGACCGATCAGGGAGCTGGATCTGACGGTCAGAGGAAAGTGCAGCAGCCGGCGGACAAGAACCCACGGGCGACCCAGAAGACGGGGCCCACTCTACACATGGTGGATCGGGACGATGAGCCTGAGCCCATCGAGGCCAGGTACCACTATAACCATTTAGTAATAAAACTACCTGCTTACCGCATTATCATGCATGTTTGGTGAAATATATGAGTTAAGTGAAAATAAGATGAGATTAGAACCTAAGTAAGACATAACCTACTACCACTTTAGGAAGATTCAACATCTGCTACCCTATACCATCTACATCTAACCCGAGCACACCGACATCGAAACCACACACTTTCCAACCGAACAATGTCAGGTTATCCGCCCAGGTATGATTTTATTAAGGGGATACCTGACACCCGAAGCACAAATAGCCATCATCAGGAGATGCAATCAACTAGGAAGGGACCGGGAGGTTTTTACACACCGGAGTACCCAGGGGGAGCAAGGATGAAGTTAAAGATGATGAGCTTGGGCAAGGATTGGAATCCGTATGCCAAGAATTACCAAACCAAAGGGAGCAAGATGGAGTCTCACCACCGGGGATACCCGAAGAGTTCCATCCAGTTATTACACAAGTCGTGGAAATCGCTCAGCAGTTGGAAGCTGAACCGATTCCAGACATCCAGCCAGACATTTGCATTGTAAACTTCTACGAAAAAGATGGAAACTGGGACTACACCAGGATAAGGACGAGACAACGAGTCTCTCGAAAGAGGGATACCCGTAGTGTCTTGGTCCATTGGAGATGATGCGGAGTTTTTATACGGCGAGCAGAAGCGTGCGGACCGTGCAGATAAGATAATACTTAAGTCAGGTGATGTATTAATTTTGGGAGGAGAATCAAGGATGTTGTACCATGGGATTAAGAGAATCAAGCTGAATACAGCACCGTCAGCAGTAGTCAATGCGACGCATATGAGACCAGGAAGATTAAACCTAACCTTTAGACAATATTAGCCATGTAATGTTAGAATGAGATGAGAAATGAGATGTAAGATTGAAGCACATGTTGTAAACAGGATGGTCATGAATAAAATAACAGTGTTGTTCATATAAATTGTTACGACTCTTGTTATACCATCAATACTCATGAAGCTTGTGAATACAATTAGGTTATGGACTCGGTACGGAAGGTGCACTAAGCATACTCACAGAGGCACAGGCCGACGCTAGCGGTACTATCCTCACCGGCACCTTTCCGATCAATGGAATTGAGGCATCAGTTCTCTTCGACTCAGGGGCCTCGCATACCTTTGTCTCTGCATCATTTGCGAGCAGGTTGGGGCTAGACGCTGATGAGCTACCCGACTTCACGGTTACGCTCCCGTCTAAGGAGAAGGTTCGTTGCACTCGTTACTACCGAGGAGCCACCATCAAAATTAAGGGGGAAGACTTCCCAGTCAGTTTCATTGAGTTCAGTAAGCTAGGATTTGATGTTATCTTCGGGATGAACTGGTTGGAGCGGCACAAGGGACGTATCCTCTGCGCCGAGCATAGATTGCTGCTCAGGAGTCCGTCTGGGGTAACAATATCATACCGCCAGAGGCCCAGAGAGCCTTCGACTAAGATCATCCCGCCATGGCAATGCATAGAGAATTAAGGAGAAAGGAAGAAGTATACCTCTGCTATGTACAGGACATAGAGAGAGACCCTGAGTTCGACCCCGACTTACCGGTAGTGTCGGAGTTCCCCGACTTATTTCCACGGGAACTGCCCGGCATGCCACCCACTCGGGAGGTAGAGTTCACCATTGAGCTGCTACCTGGTACCGGACCGATAGCCAAGGCACCATACCGTATGGCTCCGGCAGAAATGACTGAGTTAAAGAACAACTGAAAGATTTGTTGGATAAGGGATTCATTAGACCAAGTGTGTCACCATGGGGAGCGCCAGTCCTCTTCGTGAAGAAGAAGGATGGTAGTCTCCGCCTCTGCATCGACTACAGAGAGTTGAATGCAGTGACAGTGAAGAATAAGTACCCACTACCCCGCATTGACGATCTGTTCGATCAGTTGAAGGGAGCATCTGTGTTTTCCAAGATTGATCTCAGATCGGGTATCATCAGATAGCCATTAAGGAGGGAGACATTGAGAAGACGCATTCGGACACGATACGGCCACTATGAGTTTACAGTGATGCCGTTCGGTTTGTCGAACGCCCAGCGAAGTTTATGGATCTGATGAACCGCTTGTTCCGGGAGCACTGGACAAGTCGGTGGTGGGTTTTTATTGATGATATATTTATATATTCAAAGTCTAAGGTTGAGCATGAGGAACATTTGAGAAGGGTGTTGGAAATATTAAGGGAGAACCAGCTATATGCTAAGTTCTCCAAGTGTGAGTTTTGGCTTGACCAGGTCTCTTTCCTAGGTCATGTCATCTCAGATGCTGGGATCGCAGTGGATCCAGCAAAGATTGATGCCGTACGTACCTGGCCAAGGCCGAAGACTGTTACCGACATCGGAGCTTTCTCGGTCTGGCAGGTTACTACAGGAGGTTTGTTAGAGATTTCAGCAAGGTCGCGAAGCCGATGACCAGTCTGATGAAGAAAGATGCACCATTTCTATGGACAGTGACTGTGAGAGATCATTTCAGCGCTTGAAGGACTCACTGACCACTGCACCGGTATGACATTCCAGACGGTACAGAGGGCTTTGAGGTTTATTGTGATGCATCCGGCAGAGGGCTGGGTTGCGTGCTCATGCAACATGGCAAGGTGGTGGCATATGCCTCACGCCAGTTGAAGAAACATGAGGAGAACTACCCCACACATGATTTAGAGCTGGGAGCTGTAGTCTTCGCTTTGAAGATATGGCGCCACTACTTATATGGGGTTAGTGTACGATCTACACCGATCACAAGAGTTTGAAATACATATTCACTCAGAAGGAGTTAAATCTTCGACAGAGGAGATGGTTAGAATTTCTGAAAGACTATGACATTGACCTCCAATACAAAGAAGGGAAGGCCAATGTTGTAGCAGATGCCCTGAGCCGTCGAGCACACTCACTCCATTCGCTAGTTTCTTTCTCCAGCTTGGTTGATGAGGTGCGAGAGGCTCAGAGGACTGATGAGTATATGAGAGAGGTCAGACAGAAGCTGACAGATGGTACCTTTGAGAGTCAGAAATACGACTTCAGACTTCATGATGATGATCTGATCAGACTTAAGGGCCGGAAGAAGAACGACTGTGCGCCCACTCCACGAAACCTTTCTCATTCTCCTATCATTCACTTCTTTTCCTTTTTTGTGGGTAACACGGATCTGAAAGACCGTATACTTAGAGAACACACTGTTCTTCAGTTTCCATCCTCCGGGAGCCTCTAAAATGTATAAAGACATGAAGAGATACTTCTGGTGGTCGGGGATGAAGACAGATGTTACCGAGTTCGTCTTGAGGTGTCTCACATGCCAGAAGGTGAAATTCGAGCACAAACGACCGGGCGGAATGGTACAGTCGATGCCAGTTCCGGAGTGGAAGTTCCATGATATCTCCATGGACTTCGTAGTTGGGCTTCCACCTGCTAGGGGAGGTCTCAACATGATATGGGTGGTGGTGGATCGCCTTACCAAAGTAGCCCGATTCATACCGATGAAGGATACTTGGAAGGTGACCAAATTAGCTGAGTTATTTGAGAAAGAAATCATGAGGCATCACGGCACACCAAAGACCATAGTGTCAGATAGAGATACCAGATTCCTTTCGAGGTACTGGAGAGCTACCAGAGAAGCGTTGGGTACAGAACTCAAACTGAGTACCGCGTTCCATCCTCAGACAGATGGTCAGACTGAGCGTACTATTCAGACACTCGAGGACATGCTGAGAGCATGTGCCTTAGACTTCCAGGGCAGTTGGATTGACAGATTGCATCTGATCGAGTTTTCATACAACAACAGCTATCACGCTTCGATCAAGATGGCACCTTTTCAAGCGTTGTACGGTAGACCATGTCGTACACCGCTCTGCTGGGATGAGTCGAGTGAGACGGTCATTATAGGACCAGAGTACTTAGAACAAGTTCAGGCTGAAGTTCAGCAAATCAGGGAGAACATGAAAGCTGCTCAAGATAGACAGAAGTCGTATGCTGATGTTCGACGACAAGACCTGGAGTTCGCAGTGGGCGACCAGGTATTTCTGCGAGTATCACCGATGAAGGGTGTATTCAGGTTTGGGCAGAAGGGCAAGTTAAGCCCAAAATTTGTTGGTCCTTATGAGATTACGGAGCGGGGGGCCCGGTTGCTTACAGGTTGAATTTACCTGCTGAGCTGGGTAAAGTGCATGATGTTTTCCATGTTTCACAGCTAAAGAAATACATGCACCACCCCTCCCATGTGTTAGAACCTGAGAGGTTGACCTTAGAACCAAATATGAGATCCGTGGAGACTCCTCAGAGAATCTTGGACAGAAAGACTAGGGACACTGGCCACAAGTCAGTGCGACTGGTGAAGGTTCTCTGGTCTAACCAGGATGTCGAAGAGGCCACGTGGGAATTAGAGGATAAGATGAGGGCGAAGTACCCTTCTTATTTACTGACTAGATCGTCTGTATAGGGTACGGGGCGTACCCCTTTTAAGGGGGGTAGAGCTTCCTCGCTTTTGAGTTAGGAAACGATCATGTTTGTCGTTTGTTTGGTTGTTTAAGATGTGGATTTGTGTAAGTTGCTACACTTCGGTGTAAGTCTGAGTTATGTATGATACTATGTATTGTATTTGAGATTGACCTTTGAGTCTTGAGATGTATGAATGTGAATATAAGATGTGGTATTAAGATTAAGAGAACTGTGTACCGTGAATGGTTAAAACATATATGAACTTTGAGGACAAAGTTCCTTTAAGGGGGGTAGATTGAAATACCCCAAACTTAGATATGGTGTTCAAATGATAAACTAAGATATAAGGAGGCTAAATAATGCCTTAGAAACATTAAGAAACATTTCTAATCAAAGAAAATATAAGGAAACACCAAAAAGAGCAGTTTAAGCAAAAACGTGCTCTAAGCTTGGAGAGACATGGGAGAGTACCCAAATATTGTTCTAAGACCTTAGTAATATCCTAATGGTCATTTTAAATCAATTACCAAAGAAAACCAAGCTTGAAAACAAGTTAAAACACAAAATGTGCTTTAAGGAGTCTTAAAGCACGTTTTTGAAAAATTGTCTTGTAAATGAGTTTTGAATGGCTAAATGTCCATCATTACTCTTTAATTAATATGTGTATATAGTATACATTTGGAGGTCTATATCAATGGGAAATCAAAAATTTCACAACAATGTGCCTTGTTTTTGATGAATAGTGAATTTATTAAGCTAGTTTATAACATAAGTCTATATAAGTGAGACATTTGGTCAACAAAGACTAAACTACCCTCATTCACTAAAGGGGGCCGGTTTCTTTAAGTGTGACTCACCACACTTATCTAACTAAGTAAAGAGAAAGCAAATAAGTAAGTTATAAAGCATAAAACACTATTCACCTTTTAAGATAAATATCACTTTTGCTTACCTCTCTCCTCACTTCATTTTCCCTTGTTGCCCACGATTTCTTGCTCTCTTTCTCTTCTCCATTCACGTAGAGCTCACCTCCATGAAAGCTCCACCTTCTCTTGCACACCACTTGCTCATTTAAGCTCCAAATCCAAAACAAAATACATATTCCTCTTAGTTAGCTCAAGCTCCTTCTTCCTATCTTTTCAAAACTTCAAGAGCTTCATTTTGGTGCCAAGTCAAACCACCATTAGAGGAGGAAATTCAAGTTTGGAGACTCCATTGGCATCTCCATTCTCTTAAGGTAAAGAAAGTGTAAGAAAATCTAGGTTTCCACCATTTTCTTCACTTGACCGAAAATATATACTCATGGGACTCCATGTTTATGCCTTGTTCTAGCTTGTTTCTACTCTTCAAAGGAGAGAGGAGGTCCTTCTTGCTTCACATCCAAGTTGTCTTGAGAAAACCAAGGTAAAACAATCACATTAATACCTTAAAACATATTTTTAAACCTAGGGTTTGTTCCTTAGGGTTAATGTGTTATCTAGTACTCATTGGAGTCATTGGATATTGGTTAGAACATTGGCAAGGAGAATCACATTGGTGACCGAGATTGAACAAAGAAAACCTAAGGAGAAAAGCTTTTAAGCTTGTGAGAAAACAAGGTAATTACTTACCTTAAGTTGTCTTGTTGTTTAAGGGAATGAGATATGGGTATGTGATGAGTTTAGTGTAGAGTTTATATTGGGAAGGTGCTATAAAACCTAGGAGAAACAATGACTATTCTTGTGAACTTGTGACTAAGGAGCACATGAGAAAAAGAGATAGTTTAAGAATGTTAAGGTGAAGTACAAGAAGCATTCTATTTCAATGGGAGCCTTGTTGAGTGTATTTGCAGGTTGAAGGCATATATATGTGGAAATTCAGTGGTTAAGATTATTGTCATTTAAGGGCCTAAGTGCCAAGCATTTTAAGTTGAGCACTATTTGATGATGTGGTGAAGTTTTAGTGAAAATTGTGTGATAAGTGTTGTGATAAGAATTTGTGTGGTATTGGTTGTTTGATGGAGAAAAACCATGTGTTAGGAGGTATTATATACTAGAGAACCTATGGCAAAATTTAAAGGAGAGTTTAAGTGTTTAAGATATTCTAAGGGGATTTAATGACTAAGGAGGTACTAGGATGTTCTAGATATTGTCTTGGTGAAAAAGGGTGAAGTTAAGGTGTTTTAATGACTTATAATGACTTAGGTATCACCATGGAGGATTTATGAATCAAGAGAATGTATTTGAGTATTTAGAACTTAGGTAAAAGTTGGTAAACAACTAGGAAGGAAGTTTAGGTTGTGAAGGAACATTAAGTAAATGCTTAAGAGAGTTTTAGATAGTGAAAGATGCTTGGGAGATGATGTTATAGTGGTGAGGAAAACATTTGGCATGGTGGTTACATTAGGTATGAACCACCACCTAGGAACCTAGAGGAAGGCATTACAAGTGTTAGCATTATTACAAGGAAAATGTATAATGATTAAGGTGAATCTTGGTGAATGATTTAATGTGTTTAAGGAGATAGAAAATGAGTTTTATGGATGTTGTATGAGGGTATAAGTGTACCAAATGATGTTAGAAGACATTATGAGGGTTTAGGAGAAGTTTGGTGAAAGTTGGTTAAGTGTTTAAAGGCTTAGAAATTGAGTATAATGGCACGTCCGAACTTCCGTCCGAACTTGGAAGCTCGGACATGCCCTGTTACGCTTACAGTTTTCTGGATTTTAGGTAGTGTCCGAACTACCGTCCGAATTTGGAAGTTCGGACGCACCTGTTATTTCTTAGGGATTATCCTCGAACTGTGTCCGAACTTGGGAAGTCCGGACACATGTTCGGACGTATGGATTTCTGGTTAGGATTTTCCTCGACTCATGTCCGAACTTCCGAAGTCCGGACACAAGTTCGGACATGTGTCTGATTTCTCTAAAGTCACGGCTTGTGTCCGAACTTGGAAGTCCGGACACAAGTTCGGACAGGCCACTGTATGGACCAAAAACCTGTTTAAGGTTAGGAAATGATGGGGATAATTAAGTATGGATGTTAGGAGATTGTTAAGGACTTGTTTGGTGGGTGTGATGGTCATTAAGTGGTAGAGTAAGTGTAAAAATAATGAGGAGATGATGTACTTAAGAGTCAAGTTAAAAACCATAAGGCTTAGTGAAAAGCAATGGGTAAAAGTGTCTAGGAAAGTTAAGTAGTTCTATTGAGTTGGATTGATAATAACCTAAAACTGAATCAATGTTCTAGGCTTTGTGAATTGGGACTTGGAAGGAGATAAACCAAACGATCGTCGACGGTGAACGGTACAATCCTTTTCGTGACCTGCTTGCTAACGAGGTGTCCCTCGGCTTGTGTGCTATCTGTTTATTTGCTATGACTAAAACAAGATAAAGCATGCAACCGGTTATATTGTTCTCGTTGTGGTTGTGTTATATTTACACTAACCCGCGAGACTTGAGATTTGCTACTAACCAAGTTTAGTACTTACTGAGTTAAGAATAAGAGTTAAGTGTGATGGTCGTTGGTTAATGCCCGTTAAGGCTTAGCTAGCACATGTTGTTTAAGATTTACTAACTGGAACTTGAGTGAGGAAACCCGGGACCGATCTCCGGTCATGCATGCTAAGTGAAAGGGGGACGGTATCTGAATCAGATCCGCCCTCCGCTTAAGGACTTGTCTTCGGACTTGTAGCCTAGGGCCGGTTGCCGGCTCAGCTACGCTGGACTCCCGTCCAGGGTAGGTGGCATTAAGATGGTGCGGTGGGATCACCTAAATCCCAGGTTCGAATTAAGCTACAACCAATCCCTTCCAGGAAAGGTTTGTATACTGAGATTAAGATTAAGATTGAGATTAAGATTAAGGTGAGGTAAGGAACTGAGATTAAGGAAATGAGGACTAAGGAGGGGGTTATTAACCCACTTGTTAAGGGAACGCTTGAGTCGTTCATTGCTTGTGAACTATATATGTTCATCTGTGGTTATTGTTATTGCACTTCATATTATGTTTGTGTATGTAATCAATTTCCATGCTATCGACAATTAGTCGTCGTAGCCCCGTTAGCTTGGGGGCCATGAGAGGGTGTACCAGCATTCGTGCTGACCCCTCGGGGGCTATTTTACACTTGCAGGTAAGAGGCCCATGAGGACGCACTACGAGAGTAGGAGCGGTTAGACTTAGGAGGGGACATTTATTTTGAATTCGGGTTGCGCCTGTGCACCCGACTGTTTATATTAAACTGTTGTAAGTTTAAGATTACGTTTGAGATACTAGTACTCGGTTGGTTGTGGGATTGTGGATGTTGATGTTTTGAGTTGGATAAGTATTTTGGTTAAGTATTGTAAATGTAAATCCGGTATATTCCAACGATCAGACCGTGGCAAGGTCCAGGTGTTGTTTATTTCCGCTGCGACGTATTCGATTAAGTGTTAAGATTGCGATAACCACGATAGGCTTTGGATCTGGTGTTACAGTTCCAGGAGCTAGTTGAACCTTCCCACCATGCTAGACCCAAAGTAGGGTCGAAACCGGGGAAGTAAGACTATGCTCGAGAGCCATGAGTTTTGGCTTGAGTATGTATTAAGAGTAACAAGCGTGACGTAGGAGACCTGTAGTGTCTCGAGAATCTACAAGAGCTTGAGTATGATAACCCGAGAGCGTGGGTAAGATAATGAGTATATTAACCCGTGAGTGTGGGTGAGATAATGAGTATAATAACCCAAGAGAATGAGCGAGTATTGAATGAGTATCCCAGGAGAATGGGAGTGTATATAAATAAGTAACCCGAGAGAGCGGGCAAGTTATTGAATTTGTAACCAAGGCAAGAGAGGTATAACCCTCAAGGCCTAAGAGTAAAATAATACAACTGACAACCTTGATATGTTAGTTAGGAGTTGTATTCCATGACTGGATGTAGATTCCTTGTGTTATATACATATATATTGTATTGCGATGATGCATGACGTTTGATTAAAATGAACCCCATGTTTATCCGACCAAAAGTAGTCGGCGTACCGCGGTTAGCACGCGGTATATGCGAATTTCATATGCAGCTTTAAGCTGAGCCCCTAGGGGCATCGTTTTTATTCGCAGGTACACCAGAGACGAGACCGTTCGAGTGTAGGACGGGGTCGGAGGTTATCATGGGTAGTTAGATTTAATTACTTATGTTTTGGAAGAGGTGTAAGACCGAATATGTTGTCGGCATCCGTATGTTGTAGACTCGGTATAGTATAGTAAAGTAATGAGTTGAGTATTTTGTTGTTTTGCGTACTCGGTTATTCCAGTTCATCAGACCGTTACGGTATGTAAGTTTAGCCTGGTTAGCCACATGGGTGGCTAACGGCGTTGTTTCACCCCTCGTTGTAGATAGAGTTCCGCTGCGTGAGTATGAGTAATTAGTAACGGATTAAGAGGTAATGACGAGATTAACGGTTGGGGTGTTACATAAATGATCATATATTGACGTATAATTCGTACCGGTCATAAAATGAAGGGATAAGGATCATAAAATGACATTTTACAACAGTTAAGAAAATACAAATACGAAACAATCAAGAGATACAGATATATATATCGAGCGCAGATAAAATCAACAGCGCAATAAAATGTACAACAAAGCTGGTTAATAAGGTGTTGAATTCTTTGAATGTGCCGTTAGTAGCGGTACGAGGGCGTACCTTAGCTCTTTTAAGGGGGATATGCTGGCATACTCCTCCTTCGTTATCTCATTCGGATTATGCCTCGTTGCATTGTTAGTAAAGGGAGAACAGTATTAGCAGAATGAGAGGTGTTTGTATGTGCTTGGTTTTTACAATATGACACAGTATGTGACTGTTGATTTTCATCATGCTATGTCTTGGTATATCTTGGTTCGTTTTGAGTTTGAGTAATCTCGAGTGGAATGTTGTTATGGAAATGGATGGAAATAAAGGATTGGATTGGTATGGAATTTCATTGGAATTATTATTGTCTCAGCACACCCGAAGCGGTGTGAGTGCTTATTAGTTGATTTTTAAACTTCGAGGCGAAGTTTCTTTTAAGGGGGATATACTGAAATACCCCTAAATTAATTTAAATTAATTTAGGGGATTTCTTTTATTAAACCTTTAATAATACTATTAAGTATTAAATTATTATATGGAATTATGAATATTAAATTATTATATGGAATTATGAATATTAAATTATTATAGGGAATTGTGAAATTTATTTAGGGGTTTTCTCCTATTTAACCCTAATTATTATATATTATTATATAGTATTATGAATTTAATAATAAGATTTATAAGTCAATAAATCTTGGGAAAATTTATAAACACTCCAAAATATTATAAAGATTTTAAGAAGTGTTGGAACATTGTTTTGAAACATAAAAGTCAATATAAAATTATAGAAACCATTAAGCCGGTGAGGGAGTCTGCTTCCGAAAATTTTGCCATCTGAAACGTTTTTGTAGTTGCCTTAAAATTCGGTCCTAACTTCTTTATGAAGTTGCTAAGCCTGGCCCTTAATTTTCGGACAATTACCAATCCATGGACGACTTGGCAACGTTCAATTATGACTTTCACGTCTGATGTAGTAGACTGACTCTGTCAGTTCCGAAATTTCAGGAACCAATGACTCTTTCCTTGAATTTCGGAAGCTGGAGCCATATTTCGGAAGCTGAAGCCAAGTCTTCTGATTAGTGCCATGTTGAGAGAATTTTGGTCCAAGTCTGAACGTTGATGACCGTTGTAAGTCAATGTAGTTGCTGTACTTGCTCCTTAATTTTCGCAACTGACCGACAGACTCCTCGAATTACCAGAAAGTCAAGGCTTTGGATTTTGCTCACATTTTGCATGAATTTCGGCCCAAGGATGATAGTTGATGACTGTTATGGTTTAGTGGACGTTGCTCCTTGAATTTCGTTACTGATTGATGAATTCACATGGATGGACTCTCTCGCTCTTTCGGTAAGGACAGAGACTCATTCGATCTTTCAAGGTTGACAAACTCTGTCTTGTTTTGAGAAGTGTGATTGACTCGTTTGATCTGGTTGACTATCTCAGCAACACCTTCATACTCCAACAGTTTCCCCTTGTTGCTGATGATAGCAAAACTCTTTTTGTGAATCCCGAATGAGTCAATCTGCAAAACAAGACAAGGGAAAAAAAGTATTTTGGGGAACCGACCCTGTCCAAGTTCCCCCTTAATCACAGCATAGATTGAGTAACTCTTGTTAGAGTTCCCCCTGAATCGATGAGTACAATTTGGCAAACCACAACCTACTAAGAGAGATTGGAAAAGGGAATATATGACTAAGTTAAGAAAACTGCAACCAACATGATCTAGTACCAACAGAGTAAAAACGAAACAGAATATCCAAACTTCACCTAAGACCTAGTCGCACAGAGACAGAGTCAATCCAGAACATAACCAGAGTGACTCGTTCGTGAGAGAACGGGATTCACTACTTCCCCCTTTTTGCTGTCATCAGTAAGGGAAGTTTGCAACAGAGTCTAAGTCAATCCGTACATTAAAAACAAATAGACTGTATCCATAACGCAAACATACTCATGGACGACAAGGGGCAAGAAGTATTGTCATATTCCACAAAACCTTTCATTGCCACACTCATAACTTGTAATGATCCCTGTTGCATTGCATTGTATTTTTGAAGACTTTATAGCTCTATATTTGCAATGCATAGATATTAACAAGTTTGAGCACACAGGGACTGTCTCCATCCCCCGACTTTTCTCTCCACCCATGTAACAGCTTTGGGCCAACTTTCCCAGGTTTCGCATCCTTAGGAAGTTAGGTGATAAAGCACCCTTAAAGGCTTAATAACCGAGTGGACGAGGTCCGTTTTGGTTCAGGAGAAACAAGTTAGCGGAGTACCTTGCCTTTGTCCTCTCCCTTCTTCTTTTTTTTTAAATGAAAATCGCTAAGGGATACAAAGAACAGACACAGTCTATCGATATGAGAACACGGATGACTCAACAGTACATCAAACATGCAAACAACACCTACTAATTATTACAAGCAAGGGATAAGAGAGATTACCGTCTTCCATTGATTGAGTCATTCTGAGTGCTGAACGGAGTGCCTCGAATCAGGTGATAGGAAGAGGCTTGGCAAAGATATCTGCTAGCTGATCCTCTATTGGAACAAAGTCAAGTTGAATTACCTTTTTCTCAACACAGTCCTTCGAGAAATGGAAACGTATTTCAATGTGTTTGGTTCTTCAATGTGTTTCCAGAGATTTTAAATGCACAATTATTATCACAGAAAATACCAATTTGATCTCAGCAAAATTTTGCTTTGTAGAGGGCCAAGAGTCTAAGCATAGACAAAGGAATTTTGCATTGCTAGATGTACTCTTTCGATCATGGAGAGAATCTATCCAGTCAAAATCACTAAAACCAGATAAAGTAATATAGGGGAACGAAGGTACCATAGATGAAGTTGACTGGTTCCTTTTAAGTATCGAAAGATTCGCTTGACCACCTTGAGATAAGACTGATTGGATGCTGCTTGAAAGCGAGCATATAGACAGACTTGGTCGTCCGAATTGATGGCATTTAGACATTTCTTGTACATATTACCTTCTTTACGTCCTTTGGCTCTAGAGATCCTGTACGTTCATCAAAAACTTTGCAAACGACATATGAGAGAAGTACTAAATTGAATCTTTCACAAATTTTAAAAATGCTTAACCGACTAGGTTGAAGTCCAGTGACCAGATGGACTCCATCTACCTTAAACTTGGAGGGGTTACCTATGGTGCCAACTCCCACGATTTCACCTTGGTTGTTGTTTCCAAAGGTGACCTTACCTCCTTTGTAGGATGAAAGCGAGCTGAATTTGTAGGGATTTCCAGTTGTGGAGCACCCTCTGTCCAAGTACACATAGTCCATCTCCACGCTCGCTTCCACCTGCAAAAAAATCACTTGGTACTTTTGGGAACCCAAATATACTTGGGTCCCCTTTTTGAACCAGATTTTTTCAGCTTTTCTCGTGCCTCAAGGATAAGATTGAGTCGCTTGATATTAAATGACACATCCTTGTGAAGCTTTTCACAGGCACTATCTCTATGTCCAAGACTCCCGCAATAACCACAAATCTTAGTGGGAGGAAGATTGACGTATTTTTGTTGTCCTTTCCACCAAGAATCAAAATTTTCTTTTTGTTGTTGGCGCTTGGGTTTTTGTTGGATTTGGACATATTTTTAGGGATATCGAATTTACCTTTATGCCACTTGCGCTTCGATTGAGTGGATCCAACTCCAGATCGTATATTGACTATCTTTTGGGAGAGTTTTTCAACTTCCTTTTGAAGATTATCACCATCTTGACTAACTTCCTTGATCTTGGAGTTGGCCCACTCGGGCAATTCTGATGGAGTGACCTGCTTGATGAAATTGACTGGTTTGAGAGAAAGAGCGTGCTCCTTTTCTTTCAGTCTTTGAGTGAGATTTTTGATAGTGGTGTTTAGGGATATGTTTTTGGATTCAGAGGCATTAAGATCATTTTGAAGAGAACAGCACTTGTCAGTAAAAATGGTGAGGTCTTGTTTGAGGGAGTCGATCAGGGTGAGAGACTCTTTCTGGTCACTATGTTTAAACTGAGTGCATTCTAAGGTATCATGAAGTTCCTTTTGAAGGGAATCAACATGACGCCTTGATTCTTGTAGATCTAACCTGAGAGAGCAAGAGATGGTTTTGTGTTCCTCGGCTTCATCTCTTAGAGCATACATAAGACTTTTTGAGATTTCGAGTTCCTCGGATAGCTCGGTTATCTTGCTGGTGAGACTTGCTTTGAGGGAGTTGTTCTCGGAAACAATTTTAGCAATTAAAGTCATAAATCCCATGGGGGTAATACGATAAAGGTCTGTTTCAAGATGAGAACGAGTTACCTCATTATCAGGAATCATGGACTCCGTCGTGTCATGTGCCATTAGACATACCAATCCGCTGGACTCTATGTCTGGATCGTCGGAGTCTGAATCACCCCAACCGACAGCTGCCATAGCTCGTTGATTGACTGTCAGCCTAAGCAAGGCTCTGATACCACATGTAGGATCGGGTGGCTGACTCAAACCAACCAAAGGTGTGAGTCTAAGAGTTGGTTTGACTCAATCAGTCTTTGAAAGTAAGAAACACTCTGTGATGTAGAGGCACTCAATTGAACTTCGTTTGTGAAAAACACTTGAGACGTTGAAACACTTAGTCGAACTAAGTGCGCGGAAGCAGTTGCTCAAGGTAGTGAAGTAAGACAGACTTAGAGGAACTAAATGGATTAATACTCGAAATGTAGAGGGACTCAGTCGAACTCAGCAGGATACACAATATAAGTTATTTTATTTCCTGGTCAAAACAAAACAACTTATAATGCCCACTCAGTAGATGAGATCTACTTCGTGGTTTTTCACTCACTCACCCAATACAATCTCTGATCAGCTCAATGATAAGTGTAGTGAAAACTAGGTCCTACCTAGAAAGACTTTGTCGATATGCACAAACGAAACTAGTACTTCTCTCTCTCTTTTTCTCTCTTTCTCTCTCTAAAATAGGCAAAGCTTTCTCTAAACAAATGCTCTGAATGATTCTCTCTAGAAAGCTGCAAAGAGAAACGAAATGACAACTCTCTTATATAGTGGAGCCGGTGAGGGAGTCTGCTTCCGAAATTTCTGCCATCTGAACGTTGTAGTTGCTTAAAATTCGGTCCTAACTTCTTTATGAACGTTGCTAAGCCTTGGGCCTTAATTTTCGGACAATTACCAATCCATTGGACGACTTGGCAACATTCAATTATGACTTTCACGTCTGATGTAGTAGACTGACTCTGTCAGTTCCGAAATTTCAGGAACCAATGACTCTTTCCTTGAATTTCGGAAGCTGGAGCCATATTTCGGAAGCTGAAGCCAAGTCTTCTGATTAGTGCCATGTTGAGAGAATTTTGGTCCAAGTCTGAACGTTGATGACCGTTGTAAGTCAATGTAGTTGCTGTACTTGCTCCTTAATTTTCGCAACTGACCGACAGACTCCTCGAATTACCAGAAAGTCAAGGCTTTGGATTTTGCTCACATTTTGCATGAATTTCGGCCCAAGGATGATAGTTGATGACTGTTATGGTTTAGTGGACGTTGCTCCTTGAATTTCGTTACTGATTGATGAATTCACATGGATGGACTCTCTCGCTCTTTCGGTAAGGACAGAGACTCATTCGATCTTTCAAGGTTGACAGACTCTGTCTTGTTTTGAGAAGTGTGATTGACTCGTTTGATCTGGTTGACTATCTCAGCAACACCTTCATACTCCAACAGGTAGTTAATAGACTTAATTGAAACTAGGGAAATACTTTATTTTATAAACCATATTTTGGATGTAGATATGAGTAAAAGTTAATATGAATAATTAAATGCAGTAAAACTACATAAAGAATGTCTTGAATAAATCCTGGTTTACATATATGATAAATAAATAAATAAATAAAAGACATAAAATACCTTATAGTAAATGGAATATGAAGGAATTAATAAGTTAAACTAAACCTATACATAATACTATTAAAAGAATATTATATGAGGTAGTATTGAATTGTGGTTATGAAATTAAGCTTAAAGAGTTATCTTGGATTTCTAAGATTTATAAAAACCATATTAAAATACATGTGTAATATTATTTGTCAAAGAAAGAATGTAAATCTATAATTTGGTTAGGTAATTAATAAGTTGGGACTTAGGAATATTTGTAACTAGATTTTTCACAAATAGAAAACTTACTATATAGTTAATAAATAAATGTAATACTTTTACATATAAATGTTCTTAATATATAAGCAATAATAAAACAAATAAAATACTTTTACATCTAAATGTGAGGTGGATTAGTAAGTCTAGATTTAATCATTTCTTAACATTTATTGAAATACCCCAAACCTTGGTATGTTGTGTAAATGTTAAACTATGGTATTTAAAGGCTAAAAAGTGCCTTAGAAACATAAATGAACCATTTAAACCATGGTAAAACAAAATAAAACACTAAGACATGGTTTGAGCAAAAACATGCTCTAAGCTTGGAGTGAACTTGGTTAGGACCCAAAGAGCCTACCAAGACTTGATAATGTTTAATTATGACTTTATAAGGCTCATTAAGTCCTTAGGAAACTTTGGTAGACAATGAAACCAAACAAAACACAAATAAATACCTTAAGGTCAATATGGGCCAAAATGTGCTCTAAGCTTGGGATAAAGGTGTATAAGACCTAATGGTCATACCTATGCCTTATTTATATGTTAATGAACATATTAAATCAATTACTAAAAAAACCAAGCTTGAAAACAAGTTAAAACGCAAAATGTGCTTTAAGGAGTCTTAAAGCACGTTTTTGAAAAATTGTCTTGTAAATGAGTTTTGAATGGCTAAATGTCCATCATTACTCTTTAATTAACATGTGTACTATATAGTATCACATTTGGGTGGCTATATCAATGGGAAATCAAAAATTTCACTTCTATGTGCCTTGTTTTGGTGAATAGTGATTTTTATAACTAGTTTGTAACATATAATGTTATAAGTGAGACAATTGACTAATAAAGTCTAAAATACCCCCTTGCTACTATTTGGGGCCGGTTTCCTCAAAAGGGAATGAGTCATCCCTTTGTTAAATTGATAAGATAGAAATTGATAAAGTAAAACACTATTTACTTTACTTAAATATCTAAAACTAACAAAAGCAAACTCATTTCCTCATTCTCTCATTCCTTTCTTCATTTCCCACGGTGGCTACCTTCTTCCTCCTCTCTCCATCGGTTTCCAACAGAACCATGTCATTCTTCACCCTTCTTCACTTGTAACTTATGACTCCATGCTCCGAATTTAATTCCGGGACTACCGTTCTCTTAGTTGGAGCAAGCTCTTCATTCCTATCTTTTCAAATCATCAAAACCACCATTTCGGTGCCAAGGAGAACTTCCATGGAAGGAGCTTGAGCTAATATTTTTATGCCTTGTTGATCACCTTTGCTTCAAGGTAAGGAAAAACCAAAGAAAACTCCATTTCCTTCATTTTTGGTGTTGACCGAAAATGCACCTTGTAATGGTGTCTTCTCTTGTCTTGTTTTAGCTTCATTTAAATCTTCCAAGGGCTAGGAGGAGTCCTCTCTTGATACTCATTCAAGCTCTCTTTCCATTCAAAGGTAAAACAATTACCTTGATGTGTTAAAAAATATATGTAACTAGGGTTTACAATGAGATAAAGCTTAAAGCTTATATACTCATTTCAATGTTGGTATATTGTTTAGTTGTTGGCAAGGAACCAAATGCCTTACCGGTTTTGTAAGGAAACAAGAAAGAAATTTGGGAGGAAAAGAGGTAAATATGCTATCTTAATGTGGTTTAATGCCTTAGGAGAAATAAGCTTATAATGCTTGTTAAAACTACCTAAAGAGCAAATGGTGAATGACCTAGTAAAGTGTTCTCAAGGAGACTAGTAAAAGAACATATGTATTGGTGTATGTATTTGCAGGTCAAAGGCATTATTTATGTGGGAAATTCAGTGTTTAAGGATTATGCAATTTAAGGGCCTAAGAGCCATGTTATTTAAGGGCCTAAGTGCCAAGCAAGTTTAATTATGCACTATATTGTGATGTAGTGTAAAGTTGGTGAAATTTTGTGAGTGATAATGTTCTTGATGGATTTAGGTGCTCGTGAGTGCTTAATGGTGAAAACTATGAGTTTTGGAATGATGATGTGCTAAGAGAACCCATGGCGAAATTTGTAAAATGTATAAGGAGTTTTAAGTGCTTAAATGAACTTGGGTGAACTAGGAATTGTTAGGAATGGATACATGCTTCACTAAGGAAGAAAACTTGCATTAAGGTGTTCTAAGGTGCTATAAGGATTTAGGCATTGTCTTGGAAGTTCTAGAAATCCAATGAATGTTTTGAGAATGTATTTAAGTCTTGGAGAAGTTTGTTTAAGGTTTAGGTAATGTTGATGGATAAGGAGGGAATGGTGTTTAGGTAAGGGTTTTGAGTAAGGAATTCAAGAAGTTGTGAAAAGAGGATTTGGTTAGTAAGAGGAGATGCTTGGGAGATGATGTTATGAAGGTGAAGAAGCATTTTAGTGTAGAGGTCACTATAGGTGAAATACCACCTAGAAATCTTAAGGAGAAAACATTCCAAGTGCTAGGAATTTTGTAAGAAATTTGTGAATGATAAGATGGTTTTGGTGAGAGATTTAAAGAGCTTAGCACATGGCTAAAGGTGTGTTTGATGTGCCAAATGATGTTAGGAAACATTATGAGGCTTTAGGAGAAGTTTGGTGAAATTGGTTAAGTGTTTAAAGACTTGGAAATTGAATGTTTTGCCGTGTCCGAACTTCCGTCCGGACATGGAAGTTCGGACAGGCTCTGTTGGGTAAAGGATTTTCTCATTCTCGAACTGTGTCCGAACTTGGGAAGTCCGGACACAAGTTCGGACGTGTGTATGGTTTCAGTATTAGGTCGCGGCTTGTGTCCGAACTTGGGAAGTCCGGACACAAGTTCGGACAAGGCACTGTATGGACCAAAATTGTTGTTTTAAGGTATGGAAATGATGTGTAATGATGGGGATTGATAGGTGAAGATGTTTTAAGGTTGTTAAGGACATGTTAGGTGAGTTTTAATGGCAATTAGGTGGGTGAAAAGTTGTATTAAAATGTGAGGGTAAAACAAGTTAAAAATGTTAAGTTATGTAACTAAGTTAGCGGGGAGAAGTATAAGCATTAGACAGTAAATAATCAAGCAAACCCCGATGTTAATAAAAACACATGTGATGTTAACAGTTGTTCGAGAATCGCTCGAGGAACATAAGTGGACGTGGTAAAGTGGACTCCGGTGACAGGTATGGTTTTCTTGCAACCTGTGTCCTACCGGATTACACCGGCTTGTATGCCAATATGTTTTTCTGAGTGTTTGCCACCTTGTAAGATTAAAACATGTAATGAGTTTACAGTAATTCATTTATGTGGCGAATTTGGCCTCCGATACCATTTAACCTCAAGTATGTGTTACACCTTAGCTAACCAAAACTAGGGACACATGAGTGATCGGTATACGGAGTTAACGACCCAAACCTTGGGAACGTTCTAACCACGGCTATGCGTGAGTTAGTTGGATATTGTTGTTGTATGCAAGTGTGTGAACCTCCCTTGTGTGCTTAACTCGGTTATGATACCGAATGGTGTGTGGATGTGGTAGGCTCCATAATGGATCTCTAACTACTTATTTATAAGTATATATGTACTAACGGGGGGTGAGGAGTCCGGTTGTTCCGGCCACGCGTGTGATGGACGGGAGTCGATATCATATCCAGTTCGGCTCTCTTGGTGTATGTATAGGTGGTATTCCAATTTGGTTTCTACCTTCCCTTAGCTTATCCAAAGCTAGTTACTGACTCACGTCGGGCCACAGGGGCATACGAATGTTATTTCGGTGTGCTTGGGATCACTATATCCGACACACCTTGGGTATAAGTTAACCGTTCTATATAACTGGACGGTAACGAGGTTGGTAACGAGCTTAACATGGGATTGGCAAAAATCCCTAGGCTCACATGGTATACTAACTATGGTGGAAGGTTCCTTGTGAGAACCGATTTTATGGTGTTATGTAACGTTATGGTGCTATGCAAATTCCCTTGCTATGCTATGGTATATATATATTGGATGTTTTTGAAATGGATGCGATGTCATCATATGTACGTCGAAATAAGAAAGGTGTTGTTATGTTGTATTATGTGAGAAATGAGATATGTTGTATGATATGGAGTGTGTGGATCATGGAAATGAATCCTAGGTTGTGACAAGAGGCGTTTAAGGATAACCCGATTAATGGGTACATGTCGTTCGTTAAGGAAGTAGCTCCGTTTTAGAGGAGAGCCACTCTAGGGTTTGAGGAACCATTGGATGGTTGGTTAAGTGTGGATGTGTTGGTTATTGGTTGAGCCCATTGAGGCGAAATATTATGTGTTGTATGTTTATGGCTTGTATGCATGATTTAAAAATAATCAACTGCATGCTAAGACGACAATTAGTTGTGCGTGGCCCGGTAGCATGTGGGCTGCGGGATTACCATACCAGCAAAGGTGCTGAGCCCCTTGGGGGCCACCCTTTCTCTCCTTTTCTATTTCAGGTACAAGGAGCTGGAAGCCGTTCGAGAGTAGGACGGGGTAGATGTTTATACATGGGTAGCCATCTAAATGGCGTAAGCACTGTAAGCGTAGTAAGACCGAAATTGTTATCGGCATTAGTTTGTAAATACTCGGTACAGTGGGAATGTATGTATAATAAATGTTGAAAATGGAATGAGGATTGTATTGTGTAGTTGCTCGGGAATCTAGTCCATCAGACCGATACAAATGTATATGTATTAGCCTTGTTAGCCACGTGAGTGGTTAACGGCGTGTAACACCATTGAATTAAGTAATGTGATGAGTTGAGATTTCCGCTGCAGATTGATGTTAAGTGTACGGTGGTGGTTGGGGTGTTACAAAAAGTGGTATCAGAGCGAGAGTATCGCTCTGATGACTGAATTACCGAGCTTAGGAAGTACCGAGTTAGGATTTAAGTACTTTGGGTTAAGGGTTGAGTGATAGCGTGAGAGATACGCTAGTAAGGAACTACCAGTGAATACTGGAAACCTACTATATCCGTCCCACCCTCCACAATCCCTGTTATATAACTTGGGAAACAACGCCAGAGAGATGGAAGTCCACTCTCATACTCGGGAATACCCGATCTGGCTGTTATTAAATACCTTTAGGGTACGGAGAACCTGTCATACGGTAGATCCGAAAACTGGGAATCCCGGAGACGGTCCCCATCTAAACAGTGTTAACCGCATTTCGTAGCGAAGAGCGAAGAATCAGTGTACAGAAGAATAGAATTTCCGGCAACCTGGGTCGACATGCTGAGCAGTCGAGAACAACCAGCTTGCAACGCACCAACCGTGCAACATGCAAGAAATGGATTAATAAAACCCGAGACGAGTGTCTACGGAACCACAGTTGATAAATAATACACCAACGGTGTACCAACCAATTACGGAACTATAACGTAGTGCCCAAACAAGAGACAAGTCTCAGTAACCACGACAAATACGTGGAACGGGCTACAAGGTGAATATAATACTAAGACAAAGGGGTCTCCCAGAATGGGAAACACCCTAGTTAATGATTATCATGTGAAAACAGTGAGAAGTTACCTAGAGGAGTATTTATCAAGGTCGTAAGATCAGTGAGGGCCAACAAGGCCACTGATGACAATATGGGTAAAAAAATACCACAACTGGTATGTGTTGAACCGATAGACAGTTAGCATGGCGCACTTGCCATAGCAAGTGCTGCTATAACAGGGCTATTCGGGAAATTCATAACCACTACAAGTACTTGGAAAAGTACCATAAAGTTAAATGTGATTGTCATAACAGTGGAAGGGTCTGTTAGCCTAACCTCTGTAATTGTGAACACACCAGTCAGCAAGAAGCTAGACTTGGCTAAGGTAAGAAGATGTGTGTGAAACCATGAAAATTTTCTTTCAAACCCAGATTTATTCAAACCCTTTCTTTTCAAAACCAGATTTTCTTTCAAACCAACACTTCTTCCGACCTTCTTTTAAACCAAACCAGTGAAACCAGGGGCAATTGACAAGGATACAACAGTGGATAAACCTTCCCTCGATTAAGTTCGGGAAGCAAGGAATGAATATTGTCACGGGACAATATAAGGGAGTTAGCAACAGAATACTTCACCTAGGCGTGTGACGGACACTACAAGTGTACCAACTGTGTTGTGGGACGACCGCACTCCGATAGGAGCATGTGGGCCTGACAGACCTACTTATAGGTTAGTTGGGTAAGTAGTAATGTATCAGTACGATACCCCATATATGTATACGAGTAGAATCCAGAACACGGGAAGTAGTCGACTCCGTCTACGGTCAGCACTATAAATCAAACAAGAGCTAGAGATTGCAAGGAATGATTGAAGTTAAGGAACTCAGTTAAGTTAACGAGATTAAAGGAATTAGTGAATTCCTTTCAAGGAAATGTTTAAGAGTCAGGAGGTGCGAAGTGCACTAACTGAATGTAAAGACAGCTTATATGACTTAAGGATCCCCAGGGATAAACATGATAGCTGGAAAGCAGGGCAAGGCAGATGCCTAATGTGGACACATTAATGTGCAATGGACGGGATGAAACTCCCAGAATGAGTACCTGCACTATCAGGAAATGTTGATCTTTACAGAAGAAGATAATAACCAGTGAAGAACGCAAAAAGGCGTGGCTAACGGAATGTACCCATGAGTGCAAGCCAGATGTAATGGCATATGTTAGTAACACCCAGGAGCAGTCCTTGAGGGGTATTCGGATTAAACATTGTAGGATGAAGCAATATAATTGAAACACAAGGGTTGAAATTAACACCCAGTTTAGACATAAGTTGTCAGGAGACGGACTGACAATCCTAAGGGACATCCCATGAAAGGAAATGTGATGCAACAACCTTGTCATGGATGCCAATACAACCTCTAACCAGGTAATATGGTATAGAGAAGTACATGTGTGTGGACAGCCTACAATGAGCCAGCTCAAGGCAAATAAGGCTTATAAGCCATAAGCAAGATATGTTATATAAATTCGATTGATTGTAGAAGTTTATGTTGTATAAGTGGATAAAGTGGTAAGCGAACCACTGCATTAAGAGTGGGGATACCTCTCGATATTGTGAGACCGCGAGAGCGGTAGTTGTGTGGACCAAGTTCAAGAAATATGTGGAGGATGGACCACGATGTTATTACCCCAGGATGATTTGAATAAATAATACGAAAAGAAGTGCTCGTACCAGTTGTGTACACAGGAAGAGTAATAAGTTTGATAGCGACCACCATAGGTGTGTGATGCTAAATGAGTAGCGAACAACGCTCAAGGAACATGAAAGCTAAAAAAAAATAGGGTATTCAAAAAAAAAAAATCAGCCAAATAAGTGGCCAGATAAACCCAGTGTAATGGCGGAAGCTAATATAATAGCGGATGCAGTATAAGTTGATGTTATATAATGAGTAAGGACACGGTGCGCAATAAGCGACCGTTGTATGAGTATTGTTAGATGATAAATGGTGAGTAAGCAGAGTTGTGAGTTAACCCCAGTGGAGATACAACAGTAAGTGATAGCAAACGAACCGAGCAGTAAGCCGGTGGCAAGTGTTAGGTGATAAGGATTTCAGTGAAACACAGTGAAAATTCCTATCGCAATCGCATGAGAGATTTACTGTCAAGAGTTTACGCCTCTGCACTCTGTATGACTGAGTGTTTTGGTATCGCTCTTGCGCAGTAATGATCAAGTGAGATAGCTAGGAATCAGAGGCATGGTAATTGTGGAGGAATAATATTATAATGGCCGATGCATAGGTAATGCAAGGCCGCAGGAATGAAAGAATACATGTACAAAACCAAAGGTGGAGACATGATTAACAGTAAATAACTACAGTAACACTAAATACTAAAGGTCGGTATGAGATATACCCCAGGTGTGAGAAATAACTGAGAGAGCACTACACATTAGGTAGTAGCTCAATCTCAACCGACAGTAAGTCGGTGGCAAGCAAGTCAATCATTGTGAATTACATAGTAGTTTACGCTGTAAGCTATTGGAGAAGTGGATGGAAAGTTTTGAAACTCACCGAATTCGCTCAGGGTAAGAGATACCATGCGTCGGTTGAGAAACCATCCTTCCCAAGATAAGGGTAATACATTGGAGATGTACAATACAATAACAGTAACGAATGGGGCAAACTAGCCCTATAATTATCAGAATGGCGCAACAGAGGCCAGTGAGCCCATGCATCAAATGCCGAATATACATTGTGAATATGAATGGATGGCTAGTCATCAATGCCTAGAAGCCTTACAGGCCAGGACCGAAACCGGTTATGAGTTACAACTCCAATGCGAATTCTTGGTTTAGGAACTAAACCGCTAATATGGTTAAGATCCTCTAATCAGAATCCATTGTGTAATAGACCACGTGGAAGTTAAAACACTTCACGACGGCAGAACATTTTAAGCTAATGCTCAGTGATTGATTACGTGGGCGTAATCCCTTTTAAGGGGGGTAGAGCGCAAAACCACTTAGTGTGTTTTACCGTACAAGTGTACGTGAACTGGGTTGTGCATAGCACAAAATGATTTGTTATGATGATTGGCGCGTGTGTTATATAAACATACGCATTTATTTGTGGTTAAATTGTGGTAATTGCGCACAGAAGATGCGAATACCATTGTGGGAAGTGTGTTTATCTTGTTAACAGTGGTGTGTGAGAGTACAAGTGGAAGGGAGTAAAGAAACTCCCGGGGAACTAAAACCCCGACGGTGCATAGATGTAAACCATGTATTGTATTTTGAAAAAAAAAATATATGTATATATATACAATGTTGTGATTTATGAAGGGGTATGAGACCGACATAGAACCTAGTGAGAATTAAATTCCCTAGGTAACTTGAATTAAGTTGGATTTGGATGATGATTGATAGACGGAGTTCTATCCCTTGGAGATGTTATGATTATGACTAGAAGGATTCAAAGATAGAAAATGGGATATGCTTGAATTAATTGTTGGTTGAAAATGAAGTGGGAGGTGAAACTTGATTATCATGAGATCAAGGGAAGCCGAACACAAATTGGGGTGGAAAGATAGTTCAACACCGATGCTGATCACATCAGTGTTGGATGATTCTTGAAGCTCCCTATAAGTGATTACAAATAACCATGTTAAGAAAGATACAAGGAGCATAAATTGGACTTGGAGTTGTGTGGTGTTTTCAAAAGGATTTTCAATGGGTGTTTTCAAACAATCGATTAATATTTTGAATAAAAGATCTTCTTATACTTAACCTAGTAAAGAATATTTTTGTAGTACTTGCTCACGAGCTGAGGACGTAAGAGCCTTTGTCTTTGGACCGGTGACATGAGAAGTACATATGTTAAAAAAATTAAGTGAATGTTTTGATCTCCCAAAGGAACGGGGACCAGAAGGTGTCCATCGCGACCGGGTTCTGCGGGATCACAGTGTATATGTACTCAACATGGGACTTGAGCCCATGGAGAGATGGAAAAGGTATTTCTGTTGATATACATGCTATGACATGTTGTTTGGTATGTGTGATAAAGGTTATTTTGACCTTGATCTCCTAAAGTGTATGCTATCAAGACCTATGAGTCTAAAGGTGTTGTGTTACCCGGGCCTACGAGTCCAAATGTGGTTATGTCACCCAGACCTAAGAGTCTGAGGGATATTATGTTAGTGCAAGTGTGGTGAAGGTAACCGGACCATTAAGTCCAAGGTTACCATGTGAGTATGATATTTTGTGTAATGTGGATATGTTGCCCGGACCATTAAGTCCGAGGTTTGATGTAAAGGGTGGTTGGTAATGGAAGTTTTATGGCTATAAGTAATTCCCGTATTCCAACCCAATGATGCGAGGAAATGTGAACTTCGAGGACGAAGTTCGTTTAAGGGGGGTAGATTGAAATACCCCAAACCTTGGTATGTTGTGTAAATGTTAAACTATGGTATTTAAAGGCTAAAAAGTGCCTTAGAAACATAAATGAACCATTTAAACCATGGTAAAACAAAATAAAACACTAAGACATGGTTTGAGCAAAAACATGCTCTAAGCTTGGAGTGAACTTGGTTAGGACCTAAAGAGCCTACCAAGACTTGATAATGTTTAATTATGACTTTATAAGGCTCATTAAGTCCTTAGGAAACTTTGGTAGACAATGAAACCAAACAAAACACAAATAAATACCTTAAGGTCAATATGGGCCAAAATGTGCTCTAAGCTTGGGATAAAGGTGTATAAGACCTAATGGTCATACCTATGCCTTATTTATATGTTAATGAACATATTAAATCAATTACTAAAGAAAACCAAGCTTGAAAACAAGTTAAAACGCAAAATGTGCTTTAAGGAGTCTTAAAGCACGTTTTTGAAAAATTGTCTTGTAAATGAGTTTTGAATGGCTAAATGTCCATCATTATTAATTAACATGTGTACTATATAGTATCACATTTGGGTGGCTATATCAATGGGAAATCAAAAATTTCACTTCTATGTGCCTTGTTTGGTGAATAGTGATTTTTATAACTAGTTTGTAACATATAATGTTATAAGTGAGACAATTGACTAATAAAGTCTAAAATACCCCCTTGCTACTATTTGGGGCCGGTTTCCTCAAAAGGGAATGAGTCATCCCTTTGTTAAATTGATAAGATAGAAATTGATAAAGTAAAACACTATTTACTTTACTTAAATATCTAAAACTAACAAAAGCAAACTCATTTCCTCATTCTCTCATTCCTTTCTTCATTTCCCACGGTGGCTACCTTCTTCCTCTCTCCATCGGTTTCCAACAGAACCATGTCATTCTTCACCCTTCTTCACTTGTACTTATGACTCCATGCTCCGAATTTAATTCCGGGACTACCGTTCTCTTAGTTGGAGCAAGCTCTTCATTCCTATCTTTTCAAATCATCAAAACCACCATTTCGGTGCCAAGGAGAACTTCCATGGAAGGAGCTTGAGCTAATATTTTTATGCCTTGTTGATCACCTTTGCTTCAAGGTAAGGAAAAACCAAAGAAAACTCCATTTCCTTCATTTTTGGTGTTGACCGAAAATGCACCTTGTAATGGTGTCTTCTCTTGTCTTGTTTTAGCTTCATTTAAATCTTCCAAGGGCTAGGAGGAGTCCTCTCTTGATACTCATTCAAGCTCTCTTTCCATTCAAAGGTAAAACAATTACCTTGATGTGTTAAAACAATATATGTAACTAGGGTTTACAATGAGATAAAGCTTAAAGCTTATATACTCATTCAATGTTGGTATATTGTTTAGTTGTTGGCAAGGAACCAAATGCCTTACCGGTTTTGTAAGGAAACAAGAAAGAAATTTGGGAGGAAAGAGGTAAATATGCTATCTTAATGTGGTTTAATGCCTTAGGAGAAATAAGCTTATAATGCTTGTTAAAACTACCTAAAGAGCAAATGGTGAATGACCTAGTAAAGTGTTCTCAAGGAGACTAGTAAAAGAACATATGTATTGGTGTATGTATTTGCAGGTCAAAGGCATTATTTATGTGGGAAATTCAGTGTTTAAGGATTATGCAATTTAAGGGCCTAAGAGCCATGTTATTTAAGGGCCTAAGTGCCAAGCAAGTTTAATTATGCACTATATTGTGATGTAGTGTAAAGTTGGTGAAATTTTGTGAGTGATAATGTTCTTGATGGATTTAGGTGCTCGTGAGTGCTTAATGGTGAAAACTATGAGTTTTGGAATGATGATGTGCTAAGAGAACCCATGGCGAAATTTGTAAAATGATAAGGAGTTTTAAGTGCTTAAATGAACTTGGGTGAACTAGGAATTGTTAGGAATGGATACATGCTTCACTAAGGAAGAAACTTGCATTAAGGTGTTCTAAGGTGCTATAAGGATTTAGGCATTGTCTTGGAAGTTCTAGAAATCCAATGAATGTTTTGAGAATGTATTTAAGTCTTGGAGAAGTTTGTTTAAGGTTTAGGTAATGTTGATGGATAAGGAGGGAATGGTTTTAGGTAAGGGTTTTGAGTAAGGAATTCAAGAAGTTGTGAAAAGAGGATTTGGTTAGTAAGAGGAGATGCTTGGGAGATGATGTTATGAAGGTGAAGAAGCATTTTAGTGTAGAGGTCACTATAGGTGAAATACCACCTAGAAATCTTAAGGAGAAAACATTCCAAGTGCTAGGAATTTTGTAAGAAATTTGTGAATGATAAGATGGTTTTGGTGAGAGATTTAAAGCTTAGCACATGGCTAAAGGTGTGTTTGATGTGCCAAATGATGTTAGGAAACATTATGAGGCTTTAGGAGAAGTTTGGTGAAATTGGTTAAGTGTTTAAAGACTTGGAAATTGAATTTTTGCCGTGTCCGAACTTCCGTCCGGACATGGAAGTTCGGACAGGCTCTGTTGGGTAAAGGATTTTCTCATTCTCGAACTGTGTCCGAACTTGGGAAGTCCGGACACAAGTTCGGACGTGTGTATGGTTTCAGTATTAGGTCGCGGCTTGTGTCCGAACTTGGGAAGTCCGGACACAAGTTCGGACAAGGCACTGTATGGACCAAAATTGTTGTTTTAAGGTATGGAATGATGTGTAATGATGGGGATTGATAGGTGGATTTTTAAGGTTTTTAGGACATGTGTGGTTTTAATGGCAATTAGGTGGGTGAAAAGTTGTATTAAAATGTGAGGGTAAAACAAGTTAAAAATGTTAAGTTATGTAACTAAGTTAGCGGGAGAAGTATAAGCATTAGACAGTAAATAATCAAGCAAACCCCGATGTTAATAAAACACATGTGATGTTAACAGTTGTTCGAGAATCGCTCGAGGAACATAAGTGGACGTGGTAAAGTGGACTCCGGTGACAGGTATGGTTTTCTTGCAACCTGTGTCCTACCGGATTACACCGGCTTGTATGCCAATATGTTTTTCTGAGTGTTTGCCACCTTGTAAGATTAAAACATGTAATGAGTTTACAGTAATTCATTTATGTGGCGAATTTGGCCTCCGATACCATTTAACCTCAAGTATGTGTTACACCTTAGCTAACCAAAACTAGGGACACATGAGTGATCGGTATACGGAGTTAACGACCCAAACCTTGGGAACGTTCTAACCACGGCTATGCGTGAGTTAGTTGGATATTGTTGTTGTATGCAAGTGTGTGAACCTCCCTTGTGTGCTTAACTCGGTTATGATACCGAATGGTGTGTGGATGTGGTAGGCTCCATAATGGATCTCTAACTACTTATTTATAAGTATATATGTACTAACGGGGGGTGAGGAGTCCGGTTTTTCCGGCCACGCGTGTGATGGACGGGAGTCGATATCATATCCAGTTCGGCTCTCTTGGTGTATGTATAGGTGGTATTCCAATTTGGTTTCTACCTTCCCTTAGCTTATCCAAAGCTAGTTACTGACTCACGTCGGGCCACAGGGGCATACGAATGTTATTTCGGTGTGCTTGGGATCACTATATCCGACACACCTTGGGTATAAGTTAACCGTTCTATATAACTGGACGGTAACGAGGTTGGTAACGAGCTTAACATGGGATTGGCAAAAATCCCTAGGCTCACATGGTATACTAACTATGGTGGAAGGTTCCTTGTGAGAACCGATTTTATGGTGTTATGTAATGTTATGGTGCTATGCAAATTCCCTTGCTATGCTATGGTATATATATATATTGGATGTTTTTGAAATGGATGCGATGTCATCATATGTACGTCGAAATAAGAAAGGTGTTGTTATGTTGTATTATGTGAGAAATGAGATATGTTGTATGATATGGAGTGTGTGGATCATGGAAATGAATCCTAGGTTGTGACAAGAGGCGTTTAAGGATAACCCGATTAATGGTACATGTCGTTCGTTAAGGAAGTAGCTCCGTTTTAGAGGAGAGCCACTCTAGGGTTTGAGGAACCATTGGATGGTTGGTTAAGTGTGGATGTGTTGGTTATTGGTTGAGCCCATTGAGGCGAAATATTATGTGTTGTATGTTTATGGCTTGTATGCATGATTTAAAATAATCAACTGCATGCTAAGACGACAATTAGTTGTGCGTGGCCCGGTAGCATGTGGGCTGCGGGATTACCATACCAGCAAAGGTGCTGAGCCCCTTGGGGGCCACCCTTTCTCTCCTTTTCTATTTCAGGTACAAGGAGCTGGAAGCCGTTCGAGAGTAGGACGGGGTAGATGTTTATACATGGGTAGCCATCTAAATGGCGTAAGCACTGTAAGCGTAGTAAGACCGAAATTGTTATCGGCATTAGTTTGTAAATACTCGGTACAGTGGGAATGTATGTATATAATATGTTGAAAATGGAATGAGGATTGTATTGTGTAGTTGCTCGGGAATCTAGTCCATCAGACCGATACAAATGTATATGTATTAGCCTTGTTAGCCACGTGAGTGGTTAACGGCGTGTAACACCATTGAATTAAGTAATGTGATGAGTTGAGATTTCCGCTGCAGATTGATGTTAAGTGTACGGTGGTGGTTGGGGTGTTACATTTATGGTATTGGAATATAACTTAATGTTTAAGATAAATCATTAAAAGGATTATGATATAAAACCATATTAAACTATGGTTGGAAATTTATCTAAATACTAATCTTTAAGTTTTTTGGCATTAGATAAGTCATGTGATATACATTTATAACATTTATTACCAATACTTAGGATGTGAGTTTACAGTTAAGTGAGGTATTTAGTGCTGAGAATTTATAGGAAGGTTTATAAATAAGAATTTGATACTTACAACCTTTGAACCTTTTATTAGATAAAACTAAGTTACATAAGATATTATATTGATATACTTTACGGTGATGGGAAGTAATGATGGGTTATTTGAATATAAAATATGAGAATTTTCATAATAGATTATCTTATTAAATAATTAACAATTTCACTTATGAACCAGAATTTAATTCTTTGATAAATTCTACTCTATGTAGATATATTTTTCATCCTAGATACAATAAAGGAAATTAATTTATTAGGTTATTCCTTGAAACCTAGGTTTTGTAAAACAATTTAAAACGTATTTAAGGCTTAAGTTTATTGAAGTTTAGTACAAGAGGATTATACATAGTCTATAGAGTGTATGTGTGTAAAGATAAAACATTTAGGAGATTAAAGGTAAGTAAGGATACATAAAAGGTTATATTTAAACACCTTATTATATAGGTAATAATTAAGCAAATAATGTACCTTGTGAATACTAAATGTAAGAGTTCAATAAGTCTAAGTTAACTATAATATAGTTGTTTCAATATGAGAGGTAATTCAACATCTTATGACAAGATTATTAGACGGTTATAATAGAAAGTCATTCTGAACTAAGGATATGGTAATTGAGTTTAGTGGCTCAATTGAGTTATAATAAAATGTATCTACAACGCTATGATTCCAATATACAAGATGTAGATCTTAATTAAGTTATGGGAAAGACTTAATCATAATGGGCTATACAACGTTCTCAGATAACTCAAAGATTATACATAACATTTAAGTGAGGGCTTAAAAGACAATTGAGATTTGGAATAAGAGTAAGGAGTTTATTTAAGCTTAACATAGGCTACAAGTGATTGATGATAGACTACCTTTAATATTCTTTAGAGTACTGTTGATTGTTTGCGCAAGTTGACTAGAACTGCTACAGCGTTACCCAGGTACGATTTCTCGTACTCAGCTTGTTGTGTTTTGGACCTTATGGAATGTTTTGTACGATTTCTCGTACTATGTTATTTTTGCTGATTGACTTGTGGAATGTTTTGGAAAACGCTAACTGACTCAAAGAGAATTACTAAAAAGGAAATGGTTGTGTGACTAACTCAGCTTGTGTGACTAACTGAGCCTTGAATGTGAAACTCACTTGGGTATTGGTTCCTTCTATTTGGTGCCCCGTTAGACATTGGCTGCTTAGGGTTTACGCTTCTGCACTCTGTAGGACTGAGTGTTTTGGTATTGCTCTGGGTAGTTGGTGATCTAGTGGGAATTTGGAAAAAGGTCAATCTTGGAAATCTTTCTTTTGACTCTAGATATTGTTTCATCCATGAGCTGGTTCTTGAGGTTTCGACGTGTGCGCGTCTTCAATGGTAACAGTGAGGGGCTGTATATCCCCTGTCCCAGAAAGGGACGTGATAGACAGTGAGGGGCTGTATATCCCCTGTCCTTAGTGGACGTGATAGACAGTGAGGGGCTGTATATCCCCTGTCCTTAGTGGACGTGATAAACAGTGAGGGGCTGTATATCCCCTGTCCTAAAAGGACGTGATTGGCGGTGGGGGCCATCTCTCCCAGTTGAAACTATTCCACTCTTGAGTTCTTGGATCTATCTTATTATTCCTAGTCCTTTGTGACTATCTGAGTCTTTATACTCCGAACGGGAATTGGTTCTAACATCAACAATGGATGCTTACTAACTATGTGGTGTGACTACTTAAGTGGATGACTTGTTTTGAAAGTTCTCTATATCTATCTTTGTCTTGTTTTCTTTTCTCTTTAATTTGATTGTTTTGAAGTGCTTTATCTCTGTTTTACTTTCAAGAGTTTAAATTCAAATTACTGTTTATTTTGAGGAGTTATGTTTTAAAGATTGTTTTGGAGAATTTGTACCAGTTCCATTCCAGGGAACTGACTCACCCCTCCCGGGGTGGGCTCCTTGGTTTCATCTTGCAGCTATAAATTGATTTACAGGTGGCCACGAAGAGCATGAGTGATTGGGATGGGATTAGGCTTATGGAGAGTGAATGTACTTTATTATTGTTATGTTAATGTTAAGTTTTCTCGAAGTTCAGACCGTAACTTAGTTAATTGTAATGGTTGTAATTGGTGAGGTTGGTACCGGGTGTTTGGAGCCTGATGGTCTGTAGCACCTTTAGTTTATTTTCCGCTGTTGTTTTATTATTATAGGGGTGTTACACTGGGAATGTAAACCCGGACCATAACCCGGACCAACCCAAAATTGTACAGAACATGTTTTAAAGCTAAACTAAGGATGTGTAAGGATAGGTAATGATATTATAAGATACTTAAGACATAATTAATGATGTTTAAAGGTCATTAAGGCTATAAACAAGCTTAGGAAATAATTTTAAGTAGGTAACCTAAGTATATGTATTTGAACAACAATGAATTTGTAAGTACAAACCAGGAAGTGTTAGTAAAGTAACTAGTAAGGTTAAGTAAGGGTAATTAACCACCCAATTGTATGTATATGTTAGGACTTGGATTGTGAACACCGGAGGAACGTCGGATACAAGTACAACGGTGAACGGTATGAATTCCTCGTGCCCCGTATGCTATCTTGGTTACTCTGATTTGTGTGTTGTGTGCTAATTGATCACCAAATAAGATAAACACACGAATTGAGCATAGTATGCTTACTTGTGAATATCATGAGATTATGCCTTGTTGCATATCTTCTTTAAATCATAGTTTGTATAATTCATGAAATGTATGGATGAATATGAGTGTGTGTATGTATGATGTATTGTATTGTGACCGAATGTGAGTGTGATTGGACTTCTAATTGATTCCTAACAAACTAATCAATCTAACTTAAATTGGTAATTAAATTGGAATGAGTAGAAGTCCGATATAGTTTCGGCCACGCGTGAGGATGCGGAGACACAAGAGGTAGGATCCAATTCCTGACTGTTTAACTGGTCCGCGGCCCAAACCCCTTAAATGGGTAGCATCCCGGATTGGTGAGTCAATTAAATCCCGGTGGTGGGACGGAGTAGTCCCCGGGCCGGAGGCCATACCGACTTAACATGAGTAAAAGTAAGTAAGTAAGAATGAGTAAACAAGTATGGTAAAGTGAGTAAGTAAAGTAAGAGTAAGTAATGTGTAATGAGTAAAAGAATAAATTGCATACCGTTTAACCCGGATGCGTAATTTGGCTAACCCATGTGAAGGCAAGTATTGTGTGTGCTATTGTAATGTGTATTGGATTGTGTATTGTATTGAGCATGATTGTATGATGTATGTAAAGCATGTATGTATGAAATTAATGAACCGCATGTACAGTCGACCTTAAATAGTCGGCGTGCCCTAGCTAGCACGCGGTATATGCGGAGTTTATGCGCACCTTTTGCTGAGCCCCTTGGGGCGATGTTTTTACTACACGCAGGTCCTCGAGACGGGTGAAGAAGATGAAGAGATTAAGTTTGTTTCTTTTTGTCTGTAAATGGGTGAATTGTGAAAGGTGTACTATGTTGTACACGACTGTAGGTTTTTGTAGCCGGTGTACCAAAGGGTACACCCTTTTGGGATAATGAAGGAATATTGGGATGATGTAGATGAGTAGCTTGTCGAAACTCATTCTTTTGGGAAGATTGAAAAGGGATGTAATTGAATACTTTAAATACTCGGTAATCCAGCAATGTAAGTATGTTATCTTTTGTAATTGGTACGCGATGTAGTAGCTCGGTATACTTAGGCATCAGACCGTCACTGTAGGTAACGTAAGCCTTGCTAGCCGTATGGGTGGTTAGCGGCGTTGTATCACCCGCCGTAGTAGTAGTAGTATTTCCGCTGCGACGTAGTTGGATTATCAGGACGGCTAGACGGTAAGCATAGGATTAACGGTAGGGGTGTTACAAAAAATGGTATCAGAGCGTAGTTACGCTCTGATGACCTAATTACTGAGCATAGGGATTACCGAGTTAGGATTTCAACCGTTTTAAGACGGATACTTAGAAACCTAACTAGGAACTACCGTTGTTAACAATGGATACCCTTGACGTTCTTAAAAACAATATCTTGCTTAAATTCAAGACCCTTTGGTCACATGCATGGAGCCTAATGTAAATGCTAAATGTTCAGATGTCAGGACAAGGCCGAGGCCGTACTAGAGGAGAGACCTCTGAAGGACCTGGCGAGCAGACGATAGCTGAGATCGTCGCCGCCACGGTAGCGCAGATGCTACCGCAAGTAATCAATGTTATGCAACAAAATCAACTGAACCAACAGACTCAAACGGGACCAATCCCGCCCCCTCCACCCAGAGAAGTGAACTGGGTAAAAGATATCGCAGATCTCCGACCTCCGTGCTTTAGAGGCGAGAGCGATCCTGCTAAGTTTGAAGCATACATCTCCGAAATGGAGACTGCATTTGAGACCCTCGAATGTCCTGCTGGAGTTCGAATGAGAATAGCCGCTTACTATCTCAAGGATGCTACTATGGATTGGTGGAAGCTTCTAAAACATGAATATGTCGACGACCCCACCTTCGATTGGGAGTCCTTCACCGCTATCCTCCGATCCAAATACTATCCGGAGCATGTGAAAACTAGGAAAAGGCTAGAGCTGGATGCCTTGAAAATGAAAGACAAGATGTCCGTGGATGAATACTACAGAACCTTCACTTCTATCCTCCGTCTTCTACCCGACCTTGGGTACACCGGCCAGGTGTTGGTCGATCGCTTCTATAGCGGTTTGAGCCATCGCCTGCGGTACAGTATGGGCTACACTAGATTTACCTCCCTTGAGGTAAATATTGGTTTAAACCCTTAGTTCCATTGTAATTCCCTAAATACTTTATCTTTACCTCTATCTCTTAAATAAGAATCCCGACTAATACCTGAAACTTCAGGAGTGTTATCACGGGGCTTCCCGCGTTGAGATCACTTGCCAACTGAGGGATGAAGAGACCGCGCTTAAGCGCAAAGCCAATAGCAAGAACACCAGTGTCGAGGAGCAGAACCAGGGTAAGAGCTGGAAAAAGAAGAAGGGAAAGTTCTTTCAGCAAACTCTAAAGAACGTCCCAAGTGAGAGTAGTGCCCATGCTGAGAAGGGCAACCCGGTTGAGATTCTTTAGCTAGGTTCATCTGCACCGGTGGCTGCGAAGCAACTGAGATCACACCCACCTAAGGGTAAACTTCTAATTTAAATTCGTATTCACATAAGTATCATATCTAGTATATCCACGCACAAATGTGCTAACCCCCTAAAACTTAGGTTCTGGCTCCGGTTTCACCAAGAACTACACCGACGACAGCGCTTACGTGTGCCGAAAGTGCAACCAAGACCATCCCGGCAAGGATTGCCAAGGGAGAGAAATCCGGTGCTACAATTGTCAGAACCCCAGACACCAAGCCAACGTGTGCCCCGAAAATGCTAAACCTAGAGGAAACTTCCAAAGCTACAAGCAAAGGGAAGGCAAGGAGGTCGCATCTGGCGATGCACCGACCCAGCAGGCACCACTGGGACAGGGATCCTGGGGTCCTCCGAGGGGCGCACCCTAGAGGCAGCCTGTCTTGCATGTTATTGACCGTGACGGGTCCGGTTCTATGTCCGGCCCAGGTAATTAATCTAAACCTTGAATCCTTGGGAAGCATGTCTAAGTATTGGAGTATTTGTTTGGATGAAGGCATGAGTAAATAAATTGAAGTGTGTATTGAACATGAAATGAAGTAGTTGAAACTAGTACTCACCATAGATGAGATGTACAACCATAGGAAGCTTTAGTATCTGCTATCCGATACCTTCAAAACTGAATCAAGAAGGGACTGACATCACCAATCACTACTACACCAACAAACAGTGTCAGGTCATCCGACCAGGTATGATTTTATTAAAGGAATACCTGACACCCGAAGCACAAATTGCATTCATCCGACGATGCAACGAACTAGGAACGGGTCAAGGAGGATTTTATACACTCGAATTCCCCGGTGGAGCGAAGATGAAGCTGAAGATGATGTGCTTGGGAAAGGACTGGAATCCTTATACCAGGACATACCAAGAGACACGGAAGCAAGACGGAGCAACGCCACCGACAATACCTCCAGAATTTCAGATCCTTGTCACACAAGCAGTAGAACTTGCACAAGAATGCGAACATGATCCGATTCCCACACTTGAAGTGGACCTCTGTATCGTCAACTTCTATGAGAAAGAAGGACGACTTGGGTTACACCAAGATAAGGACGAGACAGCGGAATCTCTTGAACAAGGAGTGCCCATAGTGTCTTGGTCCATTGGTGATGACGCCGTATTTATGTATAGCGAGCAGAAGCGTGTGGACCTCGAACAGAAATTGGTATTGGGATCAGGAGATTTCCTAATCATGGGTGGAAACTCTAGGATGCTGTATCACGGGATCAACAAGATCAAGTTGAATACGGCACCGCCGACAATAATCAATGCCACACACATGAAACCAGGATGCCTGAACCTTACCTTTAGGAGGTATTGAATTCATAGTATCATGTAATGTATTAGTAACGTGTATTAGAGACACGGTATGTATGATGGTTGGTTTATCAATAAAGAGCCGTGTTGATTTAAATTCCACTTGTGTCCACCATCAATACTTATGAAATTGTGACTTCAATAGGTTGTGGACTCGGTACCGAAGGTAACCTGAGTATCCTCACCGAAGCACAAGCCGGTAAAAGTGGCACCATCTTAACGGGAACCTTCCCAGTGAACGGCATTGAAGCCTCAATGTTATTCGACTCCGGTGCCTCTCACACCTTCGTATCACCATCTTTCATGAAGAGGTTGAAGCTAGATGCGGATGAGCTACCGAACTTCTTAGTTACTCTGCCATCGAAGGAGCGAATATCATGTACCAAGTAATATAAGTCAGCCACCATTGAAATCAAAGGTGAATCGTTTCCCATCTCCTTCATCAAGTTTAATGGATTAGGATTCGACTTAATAATCGGAATGAATTGGTTGCAGCGGCACAAGGGTAGAATCCTCTACGCCGAGCATCGATTGCTGCTCAAGAGTCCTTCTGGGATTACAGTATCTTACCGCCAGAGACCGAGAGAGCCTTCGACCACAGTCAACTCCGCTATGGCCATGTACCGGGAGCTCAAAAAGGGCCATGAAGTGTATTTGTGTTATGTACAAGACCTGGAGAGAGATCTAGAGTTCAACCCCGAAGTACCCATTGTATCCGAATTTCCCGATGTATTCCCCAAGGAGCTACCTGGCATGCCACCTCAGAGAGTGGTAGAATTTGAGATTGATCTTTTGCCTGGTACCGGTCCCATTGCTAAGGCACCGTACCGTATGGCACCTGCAGAAATGATAGAGTTGAAAGAGCAATTGTGCGATATTCTCGACAAAGGGGTTTATACGCCCGAGCGTATCACCCTGGGGAGCACCGGTCCTCTTTGTGAAGAAGAAGGACAGTAGTCTCCGACTTTGTATAGACTACCGCGAGCTGAATATGGTTATAGTAAAAAACAAATACCCATTGCCTCGCATCGACGACCTATTCGACCAGCTGAAAGGAGCCTCAGTCTTCTCCAAGATTGACCTCCGTTCTGGGTATCATCAGATTGCTATCAGAGAGCAAGACATCAAGAAAACGGCATTCCGTACCAGATATGGCCACTACGAATTCACCATCATGCCATTCGGTTTGTCAAATGCACCAGCAAAGTTCATGGATCTCATGAACTGACTTTTCAGCGAGCAGTTGGACACTTCAGTTGTTGTCTTCATCGATGACATCCTCGTATGCTCAAAATCAGTAGAAGAGCATGAAATTCATTTGAGGAAAGTACTTGAGACACTGCGCAAGAACCAGCTGTATGCGAAGTTCTCCAAATGCGGGTTCTGGCTAGATCAGGTATCATTCCTCGGTCATGTCATCTCGAGCGCAAGTATATCAGTTGACCCTTCAAAGATTGAAGCAGTACGATCATGGCCTAGACCCAAGACTGTTACCGAAATTAGGAGCTTTCTTGGTCTAGCCGGTTACTACCGGAGATTCGTAAAGGACTTCTCGAAAGTCGCTAAGCCTATGACTACACTGATGAAGAAAGATGCACCGTTTGTATGGACAGACGAGTGCGAAGTATCATTTTAAAGCCTGAAAGACTCATTGACCTCAGCGCCAATTCTCACACTTCTAGAGGGCACAGAGGGATTTGAGGTGTATTGTGACGCATCAGGAAAGGGAATGGGATGCATACTCATGCAGCATGGCAAGGTTGTAGCTTATGCCTCCCGTCAGCTGAAAAAGCATGAGGAAAATTACCCGACACACGACATAGAGCTAGGAGCCATTGTCTTCGCCTTGAAGATATGGCGACACTATCTCTATGGGGTAAGCATCACCATCTACTCCGACCACAAAAGCTTACAGTATGTATATACACAAAAAGAATTGAATCTGAGACAGAGAAGATGGATGGAGTTTCTCTCAGACTATGACATCAACTTACAGTATAAGGAAGGGAAGGCAAACGTGGTAGCCGACGCTCTGAGCCGTCGAGCACACTCGCTCCATTCGCTACTCGCTTCTTCTAGCTTGCTTGACGAGGTGCGAGACGCTCAGTTCAGCGACCCTTACCTAACCGAAATCAGATAGAAGATCACAAATGGCACATTCGAGAAGAAAAAGTATGATTTTAAGTTGCATGAAGATGGTCTGATTCGGCTGAATGGCAGGCTATGCGTCCCCCGAAGCAATGCTGAGCTAAGGGATCGCATCCTGCGAGAATCACACAGTTCCACATTGTCAGTCCATCAAGGAGCCTCCAAGATGTACAAAGACATGAAGAGGTACTTCTAATGGTCTGGGATGAAATCGGATGTGACAGAATTTGTATTGAGATGCTTGACATGCCAGAAAGTAAAATTTGAACATCATAGACCGGGCGGAATGGTACAATCGATGCTAGTTCAGGAGTGGAAATTTCATGATATCTCCATGGATTTTGTTGTAGGACTCCCACATGCCAGGGGAGGACTCAACATGATCTGGGTTGTAGTCGATTACCTCACCAAGGTTGCCAGATTCATACCGATGAAGGACACCTGGAAGGTAGTGAAGCTCGCAGAGCTGTTCGACAAGGAGATTATCATACATCACGGAGTCCCGAAAACCATAGTATCTGACCGCGACACCAGATTTCTTTTGAGATACTGGAGAGCTACACGGGAAACGCTGGGTACGGAATTGAAATTGAGTACCGCCTTCCATCCTTAGACCGACGGTCAGACAGAAAGAACCATCCAGACACTAAAGGACATGCTTTGGGCATGTGCCTTAGATTTTCAGTGGAGTTGGTTAGACAAGCTTCATCTTATCGAATTCTCATACAATAATAGCTATCATGCTTCGATTAATATGTCACCATTCCAAGCCCTATACGGTAGACCTTGCCGTTTACCTTTGTGTTGGGATGAGTCAAGCGAAGCGGTCATCATAGGACCGGAGTATCTAGAACAAGTCCAAGCGGAAGTGCAACAAATCCGAGCCAATATGAAGGCAGCCCAAGATACACAGAAATCCTATGCGGATGTGAGATGACGTGACCTTGAGTTTGCCGTGGGCGACCAAGTGTTCTTGCGCGTTTCACCTATGAAGGGCGTATTCCGTTTTGGTCAAAAGGGCAAGCTGAGCCCAAAATTTGTAGGGCCGTACACTATCACCAAAAGAGTTGGATCCATAGCTTATAGGTTAGCACTACCTGAGGACTTGGGGTGTGTCCATGATGTCTTTCATGTGTCACAACTTAAGAAGTACATTTCTGATCCTTCTCATGTCCTAGAACCCGAAATACTATCCATTGAGCCGACAATGAGATATGTCGAGAGCCCCGTGAGAATCCTTGATAGGAACACCAGAGACACTCGCCATAAGTCTATACGAATGGTGAAGGTCCTATGGTCAAACCATGATGTCGAAGAAGCGACATGGGAGTTGGAAGATGCCATGAAGGTGAAGTACCCACAGTTATTCATAGACTAGATAGTCTAGTATTTAGTACATACGGGTACGGGTGTGAGCCTCGATTTTAAACCCTATCCTATGTTGATTAAAGTTGATTAGGATCTAACCGGGTTTTAGGTCCACTTATAGCCTAAGATTAATAACTATGTCATATAACAAAATTATTAAAACCTAGGCTAGCTCACTGGAACCTATTATGAGTCGCCACCTAATTTTAACCTAGATCAAATTAGGAAAGGAGAGTTCGGGTTCGGGGGCTTGATATTCGACTTAATTAGGGTTCAATTACTTTCATTACCCTTCCTAGGTCGTTTTTCCTCTACTTGGTTTATTACGGCTTATTACGAGTCGTTTTAACCTAAGTGCGCAGCTTCTGTTTTTTTGTGTTTTTTAGCGTTTTTTGACAGAAAATTAAAGTGAAATTGAAAGCTACCTAAACTAGGGTTTCGGAGGCAGAATTAGGTCAAATTTTGCTTACGTCCGTAGCCACGGACCAAAAGTCCGAGACCACGGACCCCAGTTAACCTAAATATACAGAAAAGTCAAATTAAGAAAACAAAAATTTGCAAAGTCCGGGGCCACGGACAGGCTGTCCGTGGGCCCGGACATTATTAGAAAAACCTAAGTTTTGAATTTTTAAAATCCCGCCGCCGTCCGTGGGTGTCCGTGGTCTCGGACAACGCGTCCGAGGTCCCGGACCATAGGTCCGAGGTGGACCACCCCGGACAGGGGTTTTCAGGTTCCCGAGGGTGTTTTGAGCTCAAATTTTATGGGTGTGTAGCCTGAAAGATTTACAAGTCGTTAGTGATTGAAAGTTTTCAATTTGAACTCGAATTAAGCACGAAACTTGGTAAACAAGTTATTGGACAGAAGCTTAAAAACGTCAATACAGAAGCGTAAACAGGTTGGTTTGAACCCAAACTTTGAGAGAGTTAACAAGGTGTGAATCAGAAAAGTGGGATTGTAACCTGTTTTACCTTCGAATTCAAGATGATTCTTCACGTTGGGATTCTCGGAGGCTCCGATGATGCCGGTTCCGGATTGAGTTCGACCCCTTCTGGTTGTTGATTGTTGATGATGTTCTTCACGTTTTGGAGGTGGTTTGGTTGATGTTTGATGATTGTTGATGTGTTAGGAGTTGAAAAGTGTGTTTAGGTGGTGATTTCGAGAGATTTTTGATGTGATTTTGGTGCTTGGATGTGTAAAAACGTGAGGAGAATGAGACGGCTAGGTTTTCTGGTTGCTTAGGGTTCTTGAGGTTCTGATTTGATCATGGGATAAGGTTCCTTATATAGACTTCCTTAAAGATAGAAAAATCCGGTAAAAACCGAGATTTACCGACGTTTTAGCTCAAGGGCTTCCAAAAGGAATTTGATTATGAAATTTCACACATGGGTAAAGGATGATAATTCTGATTTTTCTAAAGTGAGATCGAATTTTTTGGGTATTGGAATATTTTTAAATTCAATTTCTCGTCAGATTCAATCAGAAATTGCTAGAAAATTATTGGAAATTCGAAAAATCAAAATTCCAACGCCATTATGCTTAAAATGTCATCCTCTATCATGGGTTAAAATATCAAAGCATTTCAAGTTGATTTGACCCTTATTTGGAGGAGAGAGAAAGCCTATAGGGGGCTTAGGAGCCTTGAAAAATTACGAAAATGCCCCTGGAGATGACTAAGCTGTCCCTAGTACTCTGAAATGTGCCGATCGAACTGGGAACCCTTGCTACTAGCCTATTAGTAGAGACTCTCCTCCGGGGGGTTGAAATTTTGGGTATAACAGATTGCCCCCCGTCAACTAGACTTTGTAGTGGAAATGAAAAGGCTAGTTGATGCTTGAGTGATCCCCAAAATTTTGGATCTTAAAAGGCCCCTCGTGCAACTGAAATCCGACAAGTTGTGTCGAGCTATTCTAAGGCGCTGACTACCTATGAGTAAAGTGGAAGGGTGTCGAGTGGTTCTAAGGCGTCGACCACCTAAAGGTAATGATGAAGTAATGTCAGACTATTCTAAGGCGTCGACTACCTATAAGGATGATATGATGTCAAGCTATTCTAAGGCGTTGACTACCTATAAGGATGATATGATGTCAAGCTATTCTAAGGCGTTGACTACCTAAAATGATGATATGTTGTCGAGCTATTGCTGACTACCTAAGTGATGATATGCTGTCGAGCTATTCTAAGGCGTGACTACCTAAAGTGATGAAAATGATGTCAAGCTATTCTAAGGCGTTGACTACCTAAAATGATGAAAATGGAGTAATGTCAAGCGATTCTAAGGCGTCGACTACCTGAAAGATGAATGGAATACACCGAGCATTATAAGGTGTCGGGAACCTGAGATTAAACGGCCGCCGCATTATAAGGTGTCGGGAACCTGAGTACGCCGAGCATTATAAGGTGTCGGGAACCTGGAGTACGCCGAGCATTATAAGGTGTCGGGAACCTGGAATACGCCGAGCATTATAAGGTGTCGGGAACCTGGAATACGCCGAGCATTATAAGGTGTCGGGAACCTGGAATACGCCGAGCATTATAAGGTGTCGGGAACCTGGAATACGCCGAGCATTATAAGGTGTCGGGAACCTGGAATACGCCGAGCATTATAAGGTGTCGGGAACCTGAATTCGAATGGGATACACCGAGCATTATAAGGTGTCGGGAACCTGGATACGCCGAGCATTATAAGGTGTCGGGAACCTGAAGTATAAAAGGTGATGATGCTATGGGGATGATATGCTAATTTGTCGAAAGCAAAAATTGCTAGGAACATGCCAAACATGGCGATGATGTAGGTTGGTTGAAAGCAAGAAATTGCTAGGAATATGCCAAACATGGCGATGATGTAGGTTTGCTGAAAGCAAGAAATATGCCAAACATGGCGATGATGCAGATTTGTTGAAAGCAAGAAATTGCTAGGAATATGCCAAACATGGCGATGATGTAGGTTGGTTGAAAGCAAGAAATATGCCAAACATGGCGATGATGCAGATTTGTTGAAAGCAAGAAATTGCTAGGAATATGCCAAACATGGCGATGATGTAGGTTTGTTGAAAGCAAGAAATATGCCAAACATGGCGATGATGCAGATTTGTTGAAAGCAAGAAATTGCTGATGAAGGTGCCAAACATGGCAGTGTTTGAGGAAAATTCTATTTATTGAAAAAGAAAGTGAAGTTATCATTTCCTGACTAAAGATTTCAGACTTGTAATTTATCTCCTAGGAGATGAACATGCTACCGGTGGGGTGGTGTTTGATGCAGAGATCTTTTGAGTGGTGATCAGGGCATATGTGTGCCTGTGGTGTATGATGTGAAGGTAAGGGCTTACGTGAGCCTGTGTGGTGAAGTAGAATTTGTGTGGGGGTAAGGGCTTGTGTGGGCCCGAGGTGTTTGGTGTGGAGGTAAGGGCTTATGTGTGCCTGTGGTGGGATGGAGGTGCTCAAGCTTTGGGTTTCAATTGGTGTTATCATGGCAATTGTTGGAGCCAACAATTGCCCCCAGTATTTTTCCCTTAAGACAATATGAGCTAGAGTTCATGGCAATTGATCGTTCCGATCGATTGCCCCCAGTATTTTCTTTGATCAAACGTGCGAATGAGTCTTGTCCTCACAGGGTCAAGGCTTATGTTCTGATTTGGTGCTTCCTAACCTACACTCGACGTGTTTGGCGTTTACACTCGTTTCTCACTTACGGTCACAACTTCTAGACCATTGAATTTGATATTTGATGAATTTACGCATTCGATCTGTTACTTTCACGTGATTGGATACACAACTACCAAGTCGGAAGTCTTCGAGGCTTATAACGTGGCCACAGGGTGTGATGAAAGACGACGGGATCATGGAGGGATATTTGAGGTATGTGGAGCTTGAATGGGTGACCAAAGCTGCAACTTGCGTCTTCTCTCGGATTCATCTTCCTTGTCTTGAAGCCGTCTGGCTGCTTCATGTTGACGTTGTTTTCGAGCTTCTGGACCTGGACGTTTGAAGTTGTCCTTTACACTATTTCTCTTTTCGTCATTTGGATTTCTTCGAGGCACTTCGGGTTTGCCTTTTGTTTTATCCTTTCTTGGTTTTGCCTTCGGGGTTCTTGTGTTTCCCGGTTTTGGGCTTCGAGAGCTGTTTTGATGTGAGCTCTTTTGATCCTGTGTCACTCTGGGACCATTTGCGGATCGCTTTGTCATGCTGATAGCGGCATTGCTTCTTTGGACTGATGAGAATGTTATCTGAGAGTCGGGCTCCTTGCGTCCTTTGGTCACCGGGTCGGACATTCATCATTGGCTGGGTTATTTTGTGGAGTTCATAATGTCGAAAAGGGATATATGGAAGGCTCAGCGGGGGTGCCTAGGGTTTAATGTCAGGGTTTAAAAGCTTTTGGCTATGTGGTGCTGTACCTAGGTGCTTCGTCATTCCTGATAGTTGTATATCCGTTCTTTGTTACTTTTCACAGGTCTAAGCGTAAATTTACAAATTATCTCCTTCGGTCGGAGTTATACCGTTTACCTCACCTTTGAATGTGGACTCACCGGAGTCGTGTAAAAATGACACGCTCGTTCACTCATGGTTTTTCCGCTCAAGACACTCTCGCGAATTTCACTCAAAGACTAGTTCACACGTTTAAACAAAAGATTCGAAGACAATGATTCTAAACTCAGATTGCCCCCAGTATTGATTTGGGGTTGTGACAACAGTTTGATAGATGTGGGCCTTGAACCTCATTGTGGGTTGTTTGGATATTATGTGGTGAGTTGTGGTGTTTGGTTAGGCATGTTCAATTTTCAGAAACAAAATGTAAGTCTTTATTCCATTGCATAGTCAGAAAATTACTTCGTGATCCTTGAAAAACGTGAGTGCTCTTTTTTTAGTTTTTCGAATTAATGAATATGCTTTGCACAAAGATTATGAAAATGGAACTATGTTTTATTCAACAAGAAGAATAATGTTGGAAATTACAAACTCAGGAAAACTACCGAAAATGGTCAAGGGAACTAACAACTACAAAAGTTGAAAGACAACTAATCAAGAAAGAAATGCAACATTTTTGATGATGCTTGGGCACGCGTGCTCTGCGCTCTCCACCATGTTCTTAGAATTGGAGCCCTTGGTCAATTAGATCCTGGATTCTGTGTTGTAGGGCCCTGCAGTGGTCAGTGTCGTGACCGGGCAGCTGGTGGAAGTGACAAAATTGATTAAGATCCTTCCCCAAATGAGTAGTTCCTGGCCTTAGGGTAGCGGTTGCATCGGATATCTTCCTCGAAGCTCTTCAAGTGCTTGTCTTGGTGTTCGACCGATGTCTGTAAACTCTCTCTGTCGAGAATTCCGTCGGGGTGGTTCTACTGTGTCCCAATGCTCCAACCAGGTCCTCTTGACTGTTGATCACTGACTTCCTCATGTCGCCTGGTTCTCTTGCGAGTGCAGCTTTGGATGCAAGTTGCTGCTCCCGGTTGCCTAATCACTTTCCTGAGTTCCGTAGCAATTTCTTTGACATTCCCCTTCGATCCTCGGACCCTAACAGAGCCAACTTCAATGCAGTCATAAAGGGTGTTGAGAAGCCTGTCCACTAACTCATCCCGAGCTTGACGTTCGGACTCGAGGGAAAGAGCCTTTTCTTTCAACTCTTTGATAACAGCAACGTAGTTAGATTCCACCACGGCGTCCATGGCAGCACTATGCCTCTGTTCCATGGCTTCAATGGTGGCCATGTGCTTTTGTTCCAAAATTGCGAGCTGGGCTTCCATGTCGATTGGACCGCACTTAGGACCTGAGTCTACCTGTGTCCAAGGTGTCCATTATTAGCTAACAAAAGGAAGTGGGCTGAAACATGACGCTTCACAAGATAGATCGAAACAGACTTAGGCTGAAAGCAAGTGGGCCAGGATACCCAGAAAGTGAGGTGTTTGAGCTGGAGTATCTTTCAGACTGTGAACTGGAATTTGGACTGAAATCTAAACAGATGGCTTTGATTGGGCCTGCGAGGTGACACCTAGACCTAGGGTTTTGGGTTAGGGTCATGATAAGAAGTCTACCTAGACCAGAATGAGCCCTTGGGCCGGAATGTGTTTGGGCCTGAAGTGAGGCACATGGGCTGGAATGGTCCCTAAATCAAGATGGGCCTAACTTTCTTTGGGCCAGAGAAGATGGTTGCGAAGGACTTGTGAGTAATTTAAAGTTCAGGTGAATTTCTTTTTATGGGCCTAGATAATTGGATAATTCAAATTGGGCCAGAAGAGAAATCACCTAAGTCTAGCTTTTGGGCCGAAGCCCGAACGACTCACATGTTAACCAAACAGGGCCTCTGGGCCGCAAACAATAGAGCTGCCAATTCGTTGGGCTGGTTGATGTAGGAGAAGTTCCTATCAATCTCTAGGCTGGGTAGTGGGCCGATCATACAAGCAAACAAGGCCCACACAAATTCAACATGTCCTCACTAGATTTAATCAAACAACGGGTATGGATCGATCCGGAGAGGTGCTTGGGGCTGGGCCCAGGTCACCACAAAGGAATAGGGCTTGCACGCTATTCTCTTTGGGCTTCCCCACTTTTTTCACATCACCTGAAGGTGTGCGTCTACGGCCGGGTCTCTTTGACTGACCAAACAATGGGCTAGGTAAGGACACTGCCAGAAAACGCTTGGGGCTAAAGCCCAGGTATTAAGGGGTGTGGTTAGACGACACCTCCTCTTTTCCCCCGCTTATTCACATCACCTAAAAGGTGTGAGTCCCTGACAGGGGACCCTCAAACGGGTCCCGGGGTGAAATTGGTTTGTGTGGACCCTCGCTCTCATATGATGCAAGGTGCAAAATTAAAGTGCGCACGAAAGTAAACAAACAAGTAATAAAGCCATAAATAAACATTTTCGAGTTAAGCCCTCTTTCTTAAAATTAAACAAGTTAAAATTAAGAAGTTGTCCCCAGCAGAGTCGCCAGTCTGTGAGCCTCGATTTTAAACCCTATCCTATGTTGATTAAAGTTGATTAGGATCTAACGGGTTTTAGGTCCACTTATAGCCTAAGATTAATAACTATGTCATATAACAAAATTATTAAAACCTAGCTAGCTCACTGGAACCTATTATGAGTCGCCACCTAATTTTAACCTAGATCAAATTAGGAAAGGAGAGTTCGGGTTCGGGGGCTTGATATTCGACTTAATTAGGGTTCAATTACTTTCATTACCCTTCCTAGGTCGTTTTTCCTCTACTTGGTTTATTTACGGCTTATTACGAGTCGTTTTAACCTAAGTGCGCAGCTTCTGTTTTTTTGTGTTTTTTAGCGTTTTTTGACAGAAAATTAAAGTGAAATTGAAAGCTACCTAAACTAGGGTTTCGGAGGCAGAATTAGGTCAAATTTTGCTTACGTCCGTAGCCACGGACCAAAGTCCGAGACCACGGACCCCAGTTAACCTAAATATACAGAAAAGTCGAAATTAAGGAAAACAAAAATTTGCAAAGTCCGGGGCCACGGACAGGCTGTCCGTGGGCCCGGACATTATAGAAAAACCTAAGTTTTGAATTTTTAAAATCCCGCCGCCGTCCGTGGGTGTCCGTGGTCTCGGACAGCGTCCGGGTCCCGGACCATAGGTCCGAGGTCACGGACCACCCCGGACAGGGGTTTTCAGAAGGTTCCCGAGGGTGTTTTGAGCTCAAATTTTATGGGTGTGTAGCCTGAAAGATGTACAAGTCGTTAGTGATTGAAAGTTTTCAATTTGAACTCGAATTAAGCACGAAACTTGGTAAACAAGTTATTGGACAGAAGCTTAAAAACGTCAATACAGAAGCGTACAGGTTGTTTGAACCCAAATTTGACAAGAGTAATACGTGGGGAATCAGAAAAGTGGGATTGTACCTGTTTTACCTTCGAATTCAAGATGATTCTTCACGTTGGGATTCTCGGAGGCTCCGATGATGCCCCGAGAGTTCGACCCGCTTCTGGTTGTTGATTGTTGATGATGTTCTTCACGTTTTGGAGGTGGTTTGGTTGATGTTTGATGATTGTTGATGTGTTAGGAGTTGAAAAGTGTGTTTAGGTGGTGATTTCGAGAGATTTTTGATGTGATTTTGGTGCTTGGATGTGTAAAAACGTGAGGAGAATGAGACGGCTAGGTTTTCTGGTTGCTTAGGGTTCTTGAGGTTCTGATTTTTGATCATGGGATAAGGTTCCTTATATAGACTTCCTTAAAGATAGAAAAATCCGGTAAAAACCGAGATTTACCGACGTTTTAGCTCAAGGGCTTCCAAAAGGAATTTGATTATGAAATTTCACACATGGGTAAAGGATGATAATTCTGATTTTTCTAAAGTGAGATCGAATTTTTTGGGTATTGGAATATTTTTAAATTCAATTTCTCGTCAGATTCAATCAGAAATTGCTAGAAAATTATTGGAAATTCGAAAAATCAAAATTCCAACGCCATTATGCTTAAAATGTCATCCTCTATCATGGGTTAAAATATCAAAGCATTTCAAGTTGATTTGACCCTTATTTGGAGGAGAGAGAAAGCCTATAGGGGGCTTAGGAGCCTTGAAAAATTACGAAAATGCCCCTGGAGATGACTAAGCTGTCCCTAGTACTCTGAAATGTGCCGATCGAACTGGGAACCCTTGCTACTAGCCTATTAGTAGAGACTCTCCTCCGGGGGGTTGAAATTTTGGGTATAACAACGGGGGCGTACCCCTTTTTAAGGGGGGTAGAGCCTTTTTGCTTTTGCATTGCTTCGGGTGAGCATTGCATAGTGTGTAGGTATTGTAATAGATTTTGATGGCACATGTTGTGCGGAGTGTGTTTGGTATGTGAATGTATGTATGTGTAATATGTAGTGTAAGGATGTGCATGTGTAATGTATGGAGTATTCGTGTAATGTGTATTGTGAAAGGTGTATTGTGTAATGTGAATATGATGTGTACGGAAATATGGATCGTGTATGCGAATTTGTATGATGCTTGAATGGTGTATGCTTGCAATGTGGAAGAAGTAAACACCTCATAGGTGTAGTAAGACACATTATGGCAATTGGTTTGCCTAATGAGTAGAATAATTAAACTATTAAACCTTGAGCAACTTTAAGGGCAAAGTTTCTTAAGGGGGGTAGATTGAAATACCCCGTAATTAAAAATAGTGATTAATTAGGCTAATAAGTAATCTAAAAGCTTAATTAAGTCTAAATAATCATGAGCGAACAAATCCCGAAGAAAACGGATCCTTAAAACGGATTAAAAACACTAATGAACCTTAAAGCACGTTTTTCGAGGAAACCGGGAAAACGTGACATTAAGCGGGTCAAATAGACCCGTAACAATTTTGGTCAACTAAATAGTCATTAGTAAACATTAGTGAAGGCTTAGGACCAATAAAAACAATAAAACGAGAAAATAGTAAAAACTGTCAAAAACAGGAAGTTGTGGGGTGAGAGTGTAATTAAAATAAGTTAGTGTGTCCACTTTGAAAATAAAAATGAAAGTGTGTGTGTGTGTGCTGTATGGGCCGATTTACTGCCCTCTCTCACACCCCTCTCTTAACTCCTTCCTTATATGCAAAAGACAAACAAAATAAAAAGCAAAAAGTAAACACTCTCTCTCCTCACACACTACTCTGTCACGTTTTTATTTTGCCCAGCACTCTCTCTTCTTCCTCTCTGGTCCAGCCATGGCGATTTGAGAACCCACATACAGAGCCCTCTTCTTCTTCTTCTTCATTTTGAAACCTCAAATCACCACCAAATGCTACAAAAACTATACCGTTGAATTCGTATCAGTTTGGAGATCATTTTACACCCTTCAAAGATCTAAAACCTCCATTTTTAGTTTGAGGGTATCATCGTTTTAGAGCTTGGGAAGCACCATTTGAAGCTCCATTTTCTTCTTCATGTTCTAAGGTAAGAAAAAGACCAAAGCTTCACTCTTTTTCCATCTTTCCTTGCAAAAATCCAAAACTCACGTGAATTACCACTACTACATTACTCAGCCGGTTTTGGCATTTCAAAGAGGAGTTGAAGCCTTGTCATTTTCCACTCAAAACTCCATTAGAAACTCAAGGTAAGACTTCCTAAGGGTTTTAAGTGGTTCCTCATAATCTAGGGTTTAAAACCTACGTAGAAAATTTACTAGTTTTGTGCATGTGTGTGTATGCCTTGTTACATGGTGTAGCTTGGCTTTAACAAATCAAGAAAACAAAGAAGGAAAGAGGAGCAAGAAAGGAGAAGGAGAGAAAGGAAAAAGAAACAAGAACCAAGGTAATGAGAAGCCTCTGTACAATTTTAATGCTTGTGTATGTATAAGTATATTGTTTTAGCAATGAACTAAACCACTGTAACCGTAGGAAAAGAATGGGTATATTAATGTGGATGGTATTTGTAGTTTGAAGCTTTTGAAAACAAGGAAATAAAATGCTAAGTGTGAATGGTAAGTGTGTAGTAGGTGTTGGAATGTTGTGTGAGAATAATGTGTATATTGTACAGGTTATGAACATATTGAGTGTGCAAAATTATGTGGTGAGAACACTTAGAAATGTGGGGAACTCTGTCAAAATTTGGTTAGGAATTAAGTGTCTTGTGTGTTGTTAGTAAAGAGAGAACAAAGAAGTATACAGAGAAGAAAAATGAGATTTTCACTTTGGGTTGTAACAGGAAGAAAGAATGTAGTTGAGTGGAGTTGTAAATGGTGTATTGGGAGTGGTCAAACTAAGTTAGGCTAGTGTAAGAGTCACTGAGTTAGTGGGAAGAAGAGAAGGAAAATCTGTAGCATGAATGGAGAAGGAAAAATTGTAACAGGAAGAGAAAAAAACTAACATATAAGTGTGTAATGTGACATATTTGGTTATAGGTTGTATTAGGTTAGTTTAAATTGCTTAATCAATGTTAAAACATGCTAGATTATATGTAGAAATATTAGGGAAGAGATTGGTAGAAGTTTAGAGTTGAAACAAGTTCAAAAACATATATAAATTGTAAAACTATAACTAGTACGGGTTTGCAAACCAGTACGCAAACCCGGACCAGCATAAAAACTCGACAGAAACTTGTACCAGAGGCGTGGTCCGATTTTACAAAACAGGACACTAACCCGGACCACCCAAAAACATACCTGTAACTTATCAAGACAAGTGGTCCGGGTTTGCAAAGGAGTACACAAACCCGGACCATACGAAAAACTTACCCGTAACTCACAAAGACATGTGGTCCGGGTTTGTATAGTAGGGTATAAACCCGGACCATGCAATTAACTTACCCGAGGACTCCTTCACTGTGTTGGTCTGGGAATGTAAACCCGGACCATAACCCGGACCAACCCAAAATTGTACAGAACATGTTTTAAAGCTAAACTAAGGATATGTAAGGATGGGTAATTATATTATAAGATACTTAAGACATAATTAATGATGTTTAAAGGTCATTAAGGCTATAAACAAGCTTAGGAAATAATTTTAAGTAGGTAACCTAAGTATATGTATTTGAACAACAATGAATTAGTAAGTACAAACCAGGAAGTGTTAGTAAAGTAACTAGTAAGGTTAAGTGAGGGTAATTAACCACCCAATTGTATGTATATGTTAGGACTTGGATTGTGAACACCGGAGGAACGTCGGATACAAGTACAACGGTGAATGGTATGAATTCCTCATGCCACGTATGCTATCTTGGTTACTCTGATTTGTGTGTTGTGTGCTAATTGATCACCAAATAAGATAAACGCATGAATTGAGCATAGTATGCTTACTTGTGAATATCATGAGATTGTGCCTTGTTGCATATCTTCTTTAAATCATAGTTTGTATAATTCATGAAATGTATGGATGAATATGAGTGTGTGTATGTATGATGTATTGTATTGTGACCGAATGTGAGTGTGATTGGACTTCTAACTGATTCCTAACAAACTAACCAATCTAACTTAAATTGGTAATTAAATTGGAATGAGTAGAAGTCCGATATAGTTTCGGCCACGTGTGAGGATGCGGAGACACAAGAGGTTGGATCCAATTCCTGACTGTTTAACTGGTCCGCGGCCCAAACCCCTTTAATGGGTAGCATCCCAGATTGGTGAGTCAAGTAAATCCCGGTGGTGGGACGGAGTAGTCCCCGGGCCGGAGGCCATACCGACTTAACATGAGTAAAAGTAAGTAAGTAAGAATGAGTAAACAAGTATGGTAAAGTGAGTAAGTAATGTGTAATGAGTAAAAGAGTAAATTGCATACCGATTAACCTGAATGCGTAATTTGGCTAACCCATGTGAAGGCAAGTATTGTGTGTGCTATTGTAATGTGTATTGGATTGTGTATTGTATTGAGCATGATTGCATGATGTATGTAAAGCATGTATGTATGAAATTAATGAACCGCATGTACAATCGACCTTAAATAGTCGGCGTGCCCAAGCTAGCACGCGGTATATACGGAGTTTATGCGCAGCTTTTGCTGAGCCCCTTGGGGTGATGTTTTTACTACACGCAGGTCCTCGAGACGGGTGAAGATGATGAAGAGATTAAGTCTGTTTCTTTTTGTCTGTAAATGGGTGAATTGTGAAAGGTGTACTATGTTGTACACGGCTATAGGTTTTTGTTAGCCGGTGTACCTTAGGGTACTCCCTTTTGGGATAATGAAGGAATATTAAAATGATGTAGATGAGTAGCTTGTAGAAACTCATTCTTTTGGGAAGATTGAAAAGGGATGTAATTGAATACTTTAAATACTCGGCAATCCAACAATGTAAGTATGTTATCTTTTGTAATTGGTACGCGATGTAGTAGCTTGGTATACTTAGGCATCAGACTGTCACTGTAGGTAACGTAAGCCTTGCTAGCCGTATGGGCGGTTAGCGGCGTTGTATCACCCGCTGTAGTAGTAGTATTTCCGCTGCGACGTAGTTGGATTATCAGGACGACTAGACGGTAAGCATAGGATTAACGGTAGGGGTGTTACACACTCAAACAACTTTGAAGGCCTTATGGTGCTCTACTATGAATTTCTCCAGTGCGGCGGTGTGAGCCTCGATTTTAAACCCTACCCTATGTTGATTAAGGCTGATTGGGATCTAACCGGGTTTTAGGTCCACTTATAACCTGAGATTAATAACTATGTCATATAACAATAATGATTAAAACCTATGCTAGCTCACTGGAACCTATTGTGAGTCGCCACCTAATTTTAACCTAGATCAAATTAGGAAAGGAGAGTTGGTGTTCGAGGACTTGGTATTCGACTTATTTAGGGTTCAAATTACTTTCATTACCCTTCCTAGGTCGTTTTTCCTCTACTTGGCTTATTTACGGCTTCCTACAAAGTCGTTTTTAACCTAAGTGCGCGCTTCTATTTTTTTTATTTTTTAGCATTTTTTGACAGAAAATTAAAGTGAAATTAAAAGCTACCTAAACTAGGGTTCCGGAGGCAGAATTAGGTCAAATTTTAATTTCGTCCGTCGCCACGAACCTAATGTCCGAGACCACGGACCCCAGTTGAATTCAGTGATTTCAAAAACAGAACTAAAATAAAAACGCAAACTTGAAAAGTTCGGGGCCACGGACAGGGTGTCCGTGGGCTCGGACATGCATTGACAGAAACCCTAAAAATTGAAAAATTGAAAAATATAAAATCCCGCCACCGTCCGTGGGTGTCCGTGGTCACGAACAACCCGTCCGTGGTCCTGGACAATGAGTCCGAGGTCACGGACAACCCACGGACAGTGGGTTTTCGATGGTTCCCGAGAGTGTTTTGAGCTCAAATTTTATGGGTGTGTAGCCTAAAAGATTTTAAACACGTTAGTAATTGAAAGAACTCAATTTGGCATCAAAATTAACACAAAACTTAGCAAACAAGTTACAAGGCAGTAGCTAAAACAATTAGCAATACAAAAGCGAAAAAGTGTTAGTTTGAGCCCAAATTTTGAGGCAAGACTGATAATATCACGGGGAGTTAGGAAAGTGAAATTTCTACCTATTTTACCATCGGATTCCTGATGATTCTTCACACCGGGATTCGTCGAGTGCTCCGTTGATGGCAGACCCGAAAAGATTTCGAACCAAGCTTCTGGTTGTTGGTTGTTTCTTGCGTTCTTCACATTTTGGAAGGTTTTTGTGATTGTTTTGATGATTATGTGTGTTTGGGGAATGGAAAACGAGTTTAGATGGTGATTTCGGGGTTTTTTCGGTATGATTAGGACCGACACCCGCGGGCCCGTTCCTTGGGTGGGGGGTGTTTGAAAAACGTGTGAGAGAGAGAGAAGAGGCTGTGCTTTCTGTCTTCCTAGGGTTCTTGAGCATATCCCCTTCTCATTTTATCTAAAAACCTATCCTTTATATAGACTTTCTTAAAGATAAAGAAAATCTAGTAAAAGTAAGATTTTTTGATATTTTAATTGAGTGACTTCCCAAAGTTTTTTGCTGTGAAATTTTAACCAGATGTCAAGGATGACAATTATGAATTTTCTGAAGTGGAATCGGATTTTTTTAAATGTTGGAATATTTTTAAATTGAATTTCTCGTCAGATTCAGTCAGAAATTGCTAGAAAATTATTGGAAATTCAAAAAATCAAAATTCCAACGCCATTATGCTTAGAATGGCATCCTCTATGATGGGTTAAAATATCAAAGCATTTCAAGCTGATTTGGGCATCTTTCGGAGGAGAGAGAAAGCCTATAGGAGGTCTCAGGAGCCTTAAAAATTACGAAAACGCCCCTGACAATGACGAAACTGCTCCTCATGCCCTGGAATGCGCCGATCGAGCCGGAATCCCTCATTACTCAATTAAATGCCCCTCACAACACCAAAACCTTGTAGACCCTAACCAGGGGGGTCAAAATTTTGGGTATAACAGATTGCCCCCCGTCAACTGGACTTTGTAATGGATGTGAAAAGTCTGGTTGATGCTTGAGTGATGCCCCAAAATTTTGGACTCCATAGAATCCTCCGTGTTGTGCGAACCCGCATTGACCACGTCCAGCTATTCGAAGGCGCTGACTACCTAAGCAACAAAACGTTGTCGAGCTGTTCTAAGGCGCTGACTACCTAGGTGACAAAAATGAAATAATGTCAAGCGATTCTAAGGAGTTGACTACCTAGAATAAATGAAATGATGTAATGTCAAGCGATTCTAAGGCGTTAATTACCTAGGATGTGAAAACTGGATGGTATGCAAATGCAAGAATGCTGAAAAGCTAATGATGCCAATGATGCAGATGCTGATGATAATGCTGATGATGTTGATGATGCCCGGATGCTTCTAGGGACCGAAACCCATGCCAATGCTCCAGGCTGGACCCAATGTGGACTTATTGCCATCGCCCCCTAAGCCGGTGTGCAGGGATAACTCCTGGTAAAAACCCTGGGGACTTATTGCCTTTGCCCACCATTCATTGATCCCAAAGTAAGTTGACATAACACAGGAGGATTTATTGCTATCACCTCGCTAACTTTTCTGTCGCCAGGTCTTGTGACGCGCCTGGATAATGCACCTAGGTCTTATGACGAGCCTATATGGATGAGATAAATGCAATGTGTTTAATGAGAGTGGGTAAACTAAAGGGTCTTATTACGAGCCTAAAGGAATGCAGCTAGGTCTTATGACGAGCCTAAAGGTTGGGATCTAGGTCTTATGACGGGCCTAAGGATGGATCTAGGTCTTATGAAGGGCCTAAAGGTTGGATCTAGGTCTTATGACGATCCTAAAGGATGGTTCTAGGTATTATGACGGGCCTATGGATTGGTTCTGAGCGAAAATGTGTTAGGTGCATGATGAATGTAGAAGGACTAAGGCTTATGGCAAACCTGGAGATGGTAGGGCTCATGACGGCCTGTGGGTGTTTAAATGTGAAGGAAGGCTTAGGTCGGGCTTGTGGATATTTAAATGTGGAGAAAGGGCTTAGGACGGGCCTGAGTGATATGAGAGGGCTTTAAAACCTTTGGGTTTCGGGTTCTTGGGCCTCAATTGGTGTCGTTGTTTCAGTTGGGACCAACAATTGCCCCCAGTATTTTTCCTTGAGGCGATCTGAGTTTTCAAAGCCTTATGGCAATCGAACGGAACGATCGATTGCCCCCAGTATTTTCCTTGATTAATTGCGCAAAAACAAATCCCATACTCACGAGATCAAGGTTTATTTTGATGTGGTGCCTTCTATCCTACACTCAAAGTGTTTGATGTTTGCACTCGTGCCCTCCTTTTGGGCAAGACATCTCGACCATTGAATTTGACATTTGTTTGATTTACGCATTCAACCTGTTACTTTCACGTGATTGGATACACAACTACTAAGTCGGAAGTCTTTTAAGCTTACAACGTGGCCATGAGGTGTGATGAAAGATAAAGGGATGATGGAGGAATGTTTAGGATATGTGGAGCTATAAGGGCGACCAAAGCTGCAACTTGCACCTTCTCCCGGACTTGCCTTCTTTGTCTTGAAGTCGTTTGGCTACTTCGTGATGACTTCGTTTATGAGCTTGGAACTCTAGATTTTTGAGTTGTTCTGTGCACCTTCTCTCTTTCTTCCAATTTTGGATTTCTTCGAGGCTTTTCAGGTTTTCCTTTCTTTGAATCTCTTTTTCTTCGGGGTTCTTGTGTTTCCCGGTTTTGAACTTTGAGAGCTGTTTTTGATGTTAGCTCATTGGGATCCTGTGCCACTTTGGGGCCATTTACGGATCGCTTCGTCATGTTGGTAACAGTTTTGCTTCTTTGGACTTGTGAAGTTGCTGTTCGGAAGTCGGGCTCCTTGCTCCCTTTGGTCACCGGGTCGGTTGTTCATCATTCACTGCCTTGTTTGTGGAGTATGTAGTGTTGTAAAAGAGGATGTACACGAAAAGCTCAGCGGGGGTGCCTAGGGTTTAACGTCTGGGTTCACAAGATTTTTGGCTGTGTGGTGCTGTACCTAGGTGCTTCGTCATCCCTAATAGTTGTGTATCCGTTCTTTGTTACTTTTCATAGGTTTAAGCGTAAATTTACAATTTATCTCCTTCGGTCGGAGTCATGCCGTTTGCCTTACCTTTGAATGTGACCTCCCTGGAGTTGTGTAAAAATGACACGCTCCTTCGCTCTTGGTTTTACCACTCGAGACACTCTCGCGAAGTATACACTCAGAGACTTGCTTGCACAAACATTATCTTTCCTTAACTCAGATTGCCCCCAGTATTGTTGTGGGGTTTACTTAACAAACCTTAGAATGCCCAAGTTATTTATGGGGGGTGATTGCATGTGTGATAGTAAACGATGGTGGTTAGTGGTGATGGGGTGATTGCTGAATGATTTTTTTGTTCTTTCGGCGGCAGCAGTCTTCGTTAAATCTTTGGTGAAGTGGTGGAAATGATGGGATGCTGTGTGGTGACTGTAATGGAGGTGGTGAATGCTTGGATGGGAAAGTGATTTTGTACAAGAGGTTTCGTGAAAAAAAAAGGTTTTTCCTTTTGTATGTTTGCATACATGCTTTATGAGAGAGAGAGAGAGAGTTTTTCCCTTTTCCTTTTCTTCCTTTTCTTTTTTTATCACATGAACGAATGTATAAACATTAGAAAAATGAACAAAGAAGAAATTTTATTGATAACCAAAAGAAGTAACAATGACGTCAAATACCAACTAAATGGGGGAAACAACTAAACTAGCTAAAGAACTAAAAGAAAAGACAAAGGAAAAAGACAAAAGCTACGCAAAACAACTAAAGGAAGAAGAAAAATAACAAAGACTCCTAGTGATGTTCCGGCATAGGATTCCCGAAGATATTCCCACGCTCTGAAAACTGAAGTCCCTGGTCAATCAGGTCTTGGATCTTATGATGTAGGGCCCTGCAATGATTGGTATCGTGACCTGGTAACTGAAGAGACAGAACTGATTTGGACTCCTACCCAAACGGGTGACTCCTGGTCGGGGCGGAAGAGGCTGTAAGATGTTCTGCTCCTAGAGCATTTTCAGAGCATGACTCAAGGGCCGACCGATATCTGTGAATTCTCGTTGACTGAAATCCGGTCTTGGAGGTGGTACTGCTCGATAGCTCCTCCATTGTTCCCTTGGCTACTGGACTGCATTCACCTCGTACTGTCCCGTGTACCTTTGCGGTGCGCTCTGTGCGTAAGCTGCGCTTGAGTAAGAAGCCTTGGCTGGTTTAGATTTTGGGAACTTTGAATTACTCCCGGATCCTCGAGGATATCCAAGCTTTAGGTCTCCCTTGTGGATCTTCTCCTCCAGAACTCCTACCTGGCCCATGAGCATATCAAAGCTTGGAAAGTACATATACTTTAATTCATCATTGTACTGCTTTTGCATGTTCTCAACAATCATGCGAATTTGTTCCTGCTCATCCATCCTTGTAGGCATGCCTGCCGCCTTCCTCCTTCACCGCTTTATAAAGTCGGACATGGACTCACTTCTCGTTTGGCGCGTGCTGGCGAGGTCAGACCGGGTGATCTCCAAATTTTTAGCATACTCAAAGTGAGTCAGGAAAGCTTCACATATCTTCTCATATGTCATGGTGTTCATTCTCTGAGTTAGGTACCACCATTGAGGGATCTCATCTAGGTATCGGGCAAAGACCTTGGCCTTCTGCATATCATTGAGCCTCAGAATAGACATCTCCCGATCAAACATCACCAAATGAATTTGGGGATCGGTCGATCCTTTGTAGAGAGCCAAGGTGGGGAGCTTCAGCTTCGCTGGTAGCTCAACGTCTGGATAGGATCCCATGGAGAGATAGTCAAAACCAACGGGTTTACCGGCCTTTTCCATGCGCTCAATACGCCTCAGAGCCCTCTGAACTTCAGCGGCTAACTGGATCCCGGGAGCACCGCCCTCGTATCCAACTTGGGTGTCATGTCCTTCCAAGGAGATATTGTCCATGCCATATAAAGGATTGACAAATCCTTGCAGCGGTCTTTCTTGTCTTGCCGCCTCCAAAGATCCTATTTTCTCATGGGGCTCAACTATTGCTGCCGTATGCCGTGCCTCCAAGGCTTCAATAGCAGCTTGATGTTTCCGTACCGGGCTGGCTATTCGATCCTGCTCCCCTGTCGGACCCTCAGTGGTCCTACTTTGGGCTGCCGTTTCCAACGCGGCCAACTTATCCTCCAGCTTGGCAATTGTGTCCACATATTTATTTTCGAGTGCCTGGATTGCCTCCTGGTGCTTCAAATCAAAACTTTTCATGAGCTCCTCAACAGAGGTGTTCTGGTTTTCCCCCCTGCCTACTGATCCTCTTGAGAGATATCGTCATGTGCCTGGACCGACATGTCAGATGAGTTGGAGTCTACTTCGGGCTGGAATAATGGAAGTGGAGGAGTAGGTAGTCGGGTCAAACGTCCGGAACTTCTGTCCCAATGCCTTTCTGAAATCTTGCCTTCTTTCTGTTTCAGAACATAGAGTTCAAAGAAAAACCATTAGGGCACGGGCTTTCAATGATATGCAAAGATTTGCCTCTGAGGGCCCTTGTGTTCTAATTACAGGACTCTTTTGTTTTTTTTTCGGACTATTTGGGCCGAGCGGGCCGGAGATTTTTGGCATGTGAAATGGGCCAACAATCCTAAAGGGAATAATGGAAACCTTCAAGCTTATTCTAAGAGGATGACTTCGTGGAGGTACAGGCACTTGGGCCACTGAAACCTTCAAGCATTTCATCCGGACTGGGTGTAACACCCCTATAATAATAAACCAACAACGGAAAATAAACTAAAGGTGCTACAGACCATCGGGCTCCAAACACCCGGTACCAACCTCACCAACTACAACCATTACAATTAACTAACGGTCTGAACTTCGAGAAAACTTAACATAAACATAACAATAATAAAATACATTCACTCTCCATAAACCTAATCCCATCCCAATCACTCATGCTCTTCGTGGCCACCTGTAAATCAATTTGTACCTGCAAGATGAAACCAAGCAGCCCACCTCGAGAGGGGTGAGTCAGTTCCCTGGAATGGAACTGGTACAATTCTCCAAAGCAAAAGTTTAAAACATAACTCTACAAAATAAACAGTAACTTGAAATCAAACTCTTGAACGTAAAACAGAGAAAGGAGGGACTTCAAAACAATCAATCATAGAGAAGAAAGAACGAGATAAGGATAGAGACAAAGAACCAAGTCAACCACTTAAGAAGTCACACCATATAGTTAGTAAGCATCCATTATTGATGTTAGAACCAATTCTGGTCAAGAATAGAAAGACTCAGGTAGTCACAAAGGACTAGGAATGATATGAATACCCATAACCCGTGGTAGACAGTTTATGTCTCCACCATTCTCGAAAGCTGATTCCCTTAGACAAAATATACTCAAGAGTGGAATAAAACAATTGGGAGAGATGGCCCCCACCGCCAAGTACGTCCTTTTAGGACAGGGGATATACAACAGCTCTCTGTTAACTATGTCCACCAAGGACAGGGGATATACAGCCCCTCTCTGTTAACTACGTCCACTAAGGACAGGGGATATACAACCCCTCTCTGTTAACTACGTCCACTAAGGACAGGGGATATACAGCCCCTCTCTGTTACCGATGAAGACGCGCGCACGTCACCCAAACAAGACCCAGCTCATGGGTGAAACGATATCCAGAGTCAAAGAAGAATTACCAAGATTGTCCTTTCCATACTTCCACTAGATCACTAACTACACCAGAGCAATACCCAAAACACTCAGTCCTACAGAGTGCAGAAGCGTAAACCCTAGGCAGTTAATGTCTAATGAAACAACCAAACAGAAGGAACCAATAACCACGAAAGTTTCACATCCAAGGCTCAGTTAGTCATACAAGCTGAGTTAGTCACACAACCAGTTTTCCTCATAAATCAATTAAAGAACAGTTGGCGTTTTCCAAAGCATTCCACGAAGCCCATTAGCAAAAGTATCTGAGTACGAGAAATCGTACCTGGTCAATGTTGTAGCAGTTCTAGTAAACTCGTGCAAACACTCAATAACCCTCTAAGGAACATCAAAGATAATCTATCATCAATAACTTATATCCTAGGTTAAACTTAAATAAATTCCTCACTCTTATTTCTAAATCTCGATCATCTTGTAAGCCCTCGCTTAAATATTATGTATGACCTTTGACTTATTTTAGAATGTTATATAGCCTAAGGTTGTAAGATCAAGGAATGTATTTTACTAACACTTGTTAACTGTTCCACTCAATCCACTTTACTAATACTTAACCATAATTCTCATATTCGAGGCTTTTGAGACCTTAATAACATAAATGCATTTTATAATAACTTAATTGATCTTTGAATTCAGAGACAACTACTAAACTCAATTATTTTACCTTTAGTTCAGAATGACTTCTAATTACAACCATTTAATAATCTTGTCATAAGATGTTCAATTACTTTCATCTTGAAATAACTATATTTTAATTAACTTAGACCTTTCAAACTCTTACATTTAGTATTCACGAGGTATATTATTTGCTTAATTATTACCTATATAATAACGTGTTTTAAGATAACCTTTTATGTGTCCTTACTTACACTTAATTTCATAACTGGTTTATTTTCACACACATTCTCTCTATAGACTATGTATAATCCTTTTGTACTAAATTTTAATAAACTCATGTCTTAAATACATTCTAGATTGTTTACGAAACCTATGGTTTCAAAAGAGTAACTCAATAAATTATTTTCCTTTAATATGTTTCAAGATAGACATTATATCTTAACATAAGCTAGAATTTACCTAAGAATTAAATTCTCATTCATAAGTGAATTTGTAATTATTAAATAAGATCTTCTATTCTGAAATACCTCAAACCTTGATATGTTGTTTAAACATTAAACTATGATATATTAAGGCTAAAAAGTGCCTTAGAAACATTAGTGAACAATTTAAACCATAGTAAAACAATAAAGTACCACAAACACAGTTTGAGCAAAAACATGCTCTAAGCTTGGAGTGAACTTCGTTAGGACCCAAAGAGCCTACCAAGACTTAATAATATTCAATTATGATTTGATAAGGCTAATTAAGTCCTTAGGAAACTTTGGTAGATAATCAAACCAAACAAAACACAAGAAAACACCTTAAAGTCAATTTAACCAAATACTTGCTCTAGACTTTGTGTAACCTTGTATAATACCTAAAGGTCATTCTTAGACCTTATAAACATGCTAATGAACATGTTAAATCAATGAACAAAGAAAACCAAGCTTGAAAACAAGTTAAAACACAAAATGTGCTTTAAGGAGTCTTAAGGCACATTTTTTAAAAATTGTCTTGTAAATGGGTTTTGAATGGCTAAATGACCATCATTACTCTTTAATTAACATGTGTACTACTTAGTATCACATTAGTAAGTCTAAATCAATGGGAAACCAAAAATTTCACAACTATGTGCCTTGTTTTGTGAATAGTAACTAAATTAAGCTAGTTTATAATATAAGTCGATATAAGTTATGCTATTGGTCAACAAAGACCATGAATCAGCCTAAACTAAAGAGGGGGCCGGTTTTCTTGTGTGACTCACCACACTTGAACAAATAAATGAGCTTGTAAAGTAATAAAGCAAAAGAACTATTTGCTTTTAAACATAAATATCTTAACAAAGAGTACTCTCTCACCTCATTCTCTTATTTTCCTTCACTCACCACCGATTTCTACATCTTCTCCCAAGCTCCAACCGGTTTAGCTACAGCAACTATACCATCTCCAACTTCCATTGCTTGTAACTTCTAGCTCCATGGTCCAAATTCAATTTCAAGACCACCATTCTTCTAGTTGGAGCAAGCCCTTCATTTCCCTCTTTTCAAATCTTCAAAAGCCGCATTTTGGTGCCATGGAGATTCACCATTGAAGGAGCTTGAGCTCATATTTTCATGCCTTGTCATTCTCCCTTGCTTCAAGGTAAGGAAAGTCAAAGAAAAACTAAGCTTCCTCTCATTTTTGTGCATGTCCGAAAATTCACCATTAATGGTGTCTTCTCTTGTTCTTCCATAGCTCCATTTCAATCTTCAAAGGACTAGTAGGAGTCCTATCTTGCTACTTAACCAAGCTCTCTTTCAAATTCCAAAGGTAATCATCAAATTTTAGTGTTTTAAGACACTTATGTAAACCTAGGGTTTTACTATGAGTTTGAGTATGAAATTTAATGCTCATTACTCTTATATGTGTATTGGTTAGAAGATTGACAAGCAACTAAAGCCTTGCCGATTTTAATCAAGGAAACAAGAAAGAAGTTTGAGAGGAAAAGAGGTAAACGTGTTAACCTAATGTGGTTTAAATGCCCTAGGAAAAATGAGCTTGATGTGCTTAATAAAATACCTAAAGAGCTAATGGTAAATGAGTTAGTAAAATGCTCTCAAAGAGTTTATTAAGGGCATATGTATTGTTGAGTGTATTTGCAGGTCAAAGGCAATATATATGTGGGAAATTCAGTGTTTAAGGTTTATGCAATTTAAGGGCCTAAGAGCCATGTTATTTAAGGGCCTAAGTGCCAAGCAATTTAAGTTTATGCACTATATTGTGATGTAGTGTATTTTAAAGGTTTAGATGTGTGTAAATAACATTCTTTGTGAAGATTAATGTCTTGGATGGTTAAAGGCAAAAAAACAATATGTTTGTGTGTAAGGAATGTGTATTAAGTGATTAAGTGTCTTGGTGTCAAAAAGGTGAAAACCTAAGTGTTTGCGTGTGAGAATATACAAGAGAAGCTATGGCCAAATTTAGTTGATAAACAAAGGGGTTTCTGTGTAATAATGAGATTTTATGACCTAGAAGGTACTAGAAATGGTTAAGTGTAAAGATGGTGAAAGAGAGTGAATTAAGGTGTTCTTAAGTGTTATGATGCCTTGGGCATAGTCTTGGAGGATTTAGAAGTTAAATGAGTGTTTTATACACATCAAAGTCATGTTATGAGAAGTATAAAGTCTTGTGCAAGTTTTGGTATACAAAGGAAAAACAAGGTCTTGTAAAGATCTAAGTGTAAACTTGTGGAAATAGTAGAAGTTGTGTGAAGGAGATGTTTGTGTGAGAAGTAGTGCTTTTAGGAGTAGTGGTAATGGTGGTAAGATAACATTTTGGTTAGTGGAGTAATAGGCATGAAACTACCACCTAGAATACCTAAGGAAAAGCATTACAAGTGTTAAGAGATGTTGTAAGGAAATTGAGTAACAAGTTTGGACAATGTTTTAAGGAGGTTCAAGATGATATTTTGGCATTAGAATATACCTAAGATCATTTGGGAAGTTTAAACATAAAATGGATGTGGAGAACCATTGCAACAAGACTTAGAAAATGTTAAAATGCAAATCTGTAGCAATGGTCCGGGACTTAGGTCTTGGATTAATGTCCCGGACCATGCATTAAAACAGGCCGAGAGTTTTTAAGTCACTCTGGTCTGGGACTTAGGTCTTGCACTAAGACCCGGACCACCCCCTGATTTACCCCCGAGAGAATTTGCCTAGATTGGTCCGGGACCTTGGACCTATATGAAGTCCCGGTCCACCCCATAAAAACAACCCGAGAGTTTTACAATGACAAGGTCCGAGACCTTAGTTGGGGACCAAGTCCCAGACCACTTAAAAAGTTGAGTTTAAGGTTAAATAATGATGCCTAATGATGGGGATTAGTAAGTAATGATGTTATAAGGTTGTCTAAGGCATGTTAGGTGTGTTGTAATGACAATTTAAAAGGTGAGAAGTTATAATAAAATGGGAAAGTTAAATAACTAGAAATGTGAAGTATTAAGTTATCAACGGACTAGTACATTAATTAACCGACGTTACTAAATGTGTATAGGATTCTCCGAGGGTGGAAACCAGTCGAAGCAAGGACCAAGGTATGGTTTTCTTGCAACCTGTGTCCTACCGGATTACACCGGCTTGTATGCCAATGTGTTTTTCTGTATGTTTGCCACGTGATAAGATAAATCATGAAACGAGTTTACAGTCGTTATTGTTGTTGTGTGTTTGCGTACCGATACCGGTAACCTCGAATGCGCATGAAAGGCTAGTTAACCATTATTAGGTAAACGTAAGAGAACGGTATCCGGTAATAACGTTTCCAACCTAAGGAACGTTCTTACCACGGCTATGCGTGAGTTAGTTATGTGATGTTTGTGTGTGAATGAATGAACCTCCCTCGTGTGTCTAACCTAGTTGTAATACTGTAAGGTGTATGGATGTGATAGGTTCCACAGTGGAGCCCTTAACTATGTTTATATATATATTATGGGGGGTGAGGAATCCGGTTGTTCCGGTCGCGCGTTGTTTGGGAGTTGATGTATACAGTTTCTTTAGCTCCCCTCTGTTGGTTGTCTTCATTCATTGGTCTTCAATCACCCTTGAGCTTAACCAAGGCTTTTGACTCACGTCTGTTGGGGATTATGTACGGTGTGTTCGGATCACTATATCCGATCCATCTTTAAGTTAAGTTACTCGTCCGACTAACAGGACGGTAATGAGTGTTGTATAACAAGCTTAACATGAGGGTGATATCATTCTCTAGGCTCACAAGTGAATTAACTATGTTTGGGTCGGTTCCTAAAGAGAACCGTTTCCGTTATGTTATGTGTCATTGTTGTACTGCAATTCCTATTGCGATGTTATGTTATATGTACGTTGAAATGTGAAATGTGTTGTTATGTGGAGTATGTGGATCATGGATATGAATCCAGGTTATTATAAGACGAATTTGTATGTAACCCGACTAGTGGGTAAGTGTCATCTATTAAGGAAATAGCTCCATTGGAGGAGAAACCCTCAAGGGTTAAGGAACAAAATGAGTGAGCTAACGAATTTTGTTAAGTTGATTGATTTGTTGAACCCCATTGCTGTGGGTATGTAATGTGTTATGTGTCTATAGTTTACATGCATGATTTAAATATAATCAACTGCATGCTTAGACGACAATTAGTTGGTGGTGGCCCGGTAGCATGCGGGTTGCGGGATTACCATACCAGCAAAGGTGCTGAGCCCCCTGGGGGGCCATCCTTTCTTCTTTTTCCTATTTCAGGTACAAGGAGCTGGAAGCCGTTCGAGAGTAGGATGGGGTAGTCGTTTGTACATGGGTAGCCATTTTAACTGTGTATGTATTGGAGGTGTAGTAAGACCGAAATTGTTATTGGCATCAGTTTGTAAATACTCGGTACAGTTGGAATGCTTTTGTATGTTGGTTGTTGTTAATGAAAAGGTATAGTAATGCACAGTTGCTCGGAAATCTAGTCCATCAGACCGATATAATGTGTATGTATTAGCCTTGTTAGCCACATGGGTGGTTAACGGCGTGTAACACCGAAGAGTTAAGTAATGTAATGAGTTAAGTTTTCCGCTGCAGTTTGTTGTTGAGTGTGTTGTTGTTGTTAGTTGGGGTGTTACAAAAAGTGGTATCAGAGCGAAGTATCGCTCTGATGACTGAATTACCGAGCTTAAGAAGTACCGAGTTAGGATTTTAGTACTTTGGGTTAAGGGTTGAGTGATAGCGTGAGAGATACGCTAGTTTGGAGTTACCAGTGTATACTAGAAACCTACAATATCCTTCCCGCCCTCCACAATCCCTGTTTAATAACTTGGGAAAGGACGCCAGAGAGAAGGAAGTCCTCTCATACTCGGGAAACCCGATCTGGCTATTGTTAAATACCTCTGTAAGTACGGAGAATCTGTCATACGGTAGATTCCGAAAACAAGGAATCCCGGAGACGATTTCCATGTGAACAACGTTAACCGCATTTAGTAGCAAAGAAAGAAGGATCCTATGTGTAGAAGAATGGAATTTCCGGCAACCTGGGTCGACATGCCGAGCAGTCGAGAACAACCAGCTTGCAATGCACCAACCGTGCAACGGGCAAGAAGTGAAGTAATGGAACCCGAGACGCGTGTCTACGGGACCACAATTATTAAACAATGACGCCAACGGTATACCAACCGACTAAGGAACTACAACGTAGTACCCAAACAAGAGACAAGTCTCAGTAACCACGACAAATGTGTGGAACGGGCTATGAAGAAGAAACAATATTGAGTAAAAAAGGGGGGGTTCCCAAAATGGGAAACACCCTAGTTAATGATTGTCATGCGAAGACCAATGAGAAGTGGTGCAGATGATTGTTACCAAATAGAGTATAAAGGTAAGGGCCAACAAGGCCACTGATGGTAGTGTGGGTGAGAACAATACCGCGACCGGTAAATGTTCAACCGATAACCAGTTAACATGGCGCACTTGCCATAGCAAGTGCTGCTATAACACGGCTGTTCGGGGAAAATTTTTAACAACTACAAGTACTTAGTAAAGTACCACGAAGTTAAGTGAGATCATCATAACCGTGGAAGGGCTTAACAGCCTAACCTTTGTAAATGGGAATAAACCAGTCAGCGAGAAGCTAGACTTGGCTAAGGCAAGAAGACGTTGTGAAACCATGGAAATTTTTCTTTCAAACTCAGATTTATTTTAAACTCTGCTCTTTCAAACCTTCTTTTAAACTAAACCGGAGAACCTACACAGGCCTTAGTGTCATACGGTAGGTAAGTTATACCCAGTTTACTTTTGAATAACCGGATGGAAACTGGTAAACCCAAGGGTAGCAACCCGAGGGAGCGGATGGAGTTCGTAATGATACAACAGTGGATAGACTTTCCCTTGATTAAGTTTGGTAAGAACAGAATGCATATTATCATAGGATGATATAAGAGGAGTTGACAACAGAATATTTCACCTAGGCGTGTGACGGACACTACGAGTGTACCAACTGAAATGTGGGAAGACCGCACTCCGATAGGAGCTTGTGGGCCTGACAGACCTACTTATGGGTTAGTCGGGTAAGTAGCAATGTATCAGTAGGGTACCCCACATATGTATACGAGTAGAGTCTGGAACACGGGAGGTAGTCGACTCCATACTACGGTCAGCAGTAAAAGTCAAACAAGAGCAATGGATTACCAAGAATGGTGGAAGCAAAAGAACTTAGTTAATTTAATGAGACTAAAGGAGTTAGTGAATTTATTTCAAGGAAATGTTTAAGAGTCAGGAAATGCGAAGTGCACAGATTAGTAAGTAAAGACATAGGCATATGTCTCAAGTGTCACGAGGGATAAAACACGATAGTTGGAACGAATACCCAACCTATACATGGTAAGGCAGATGCCTGATGTGGACACATTAATGTGCAATGAACGGGATAAAACTCCCGGAAGGATTACTTAGACTACCAAGGAATATCGATCTTCCTAGTAGAGGATAGTAAAACCAGCTAAGAACACAAAGGAAATGTGTTGGGTAAATTTAATTGATTATGGAAGTTTACGTTGTACAAGTGAATGGAGCGGAGAACGAACCACTACTTTAAGAGTGGGGATACCTCTCGGTATTGTGAGACCGTAGGAGTGGTAGTTATGTGAACCAAGTTGAAGGAATATGTTAGGGATTGACCATGTTGTTGTTACCCAAGAGTGATTTGAATAAGAATAACACGGGAAGAAGTGTTTATACCAGTTGTGTAGACCGGAAGAGTAATAAGTCTGATAGCAACCACCATAGGTGTGTGATGCTAAATGTGTAGTGAACAACGCTCAAGGAGCATAAAGGCTCGAAGAATAGTATATTCCAAAATTAGCCAAATAAGTGGCCAAACCCAGTGTAATGGCGGAAGCTAATATAATAGCGGATGTAGTGTAAGTTGATGTTGTATAATGAAAAGGATACGGTGCACAATAAGCGACCGTTGTATAAGTATTATTAAATGACAAAATGGTGAATGAGCAGAGTTATGAGTTAGACTCAGTGGAGATACAACGGTAAGGTAGCAAATAAACTGGGCAGTAAGCCAGTAGCCAGTATTATGAGATAAGAATCTCAGTGAAACACAGTGTGAATTCCTATTGCAATCACATGATAGATTTACTGCCAAGAGTTTACGCCTCTGCACTCTGTATGACTGAGTGTTTTGGTATTGCGCTTGCGCGGTAATGATCGAGTGAGATAGCTGGGAAGTTGGGAAGATGTTAATTGTGGTAGGAGAACAAAGAGACTTATAACGTTATAAGACCGAGGCATAGGAAATGCAAGGTCGCACCAATGAAAGAGTCCTTGTACAGGATCAAGTGTGGAGGCATGATTAAGAATAAGTGACTACAGTAGCACTAAATACCAAACATCGGTATGAAATATACCTCAGGTGTGGGAAATAACCGAGAGAGAACTACACATTAGGTAGTAGCTCAACCTCAACCGACAGTAAGTCGGAAGAAATTAAGTCAATTATTGTGAAATACATAGTTGTATATACTGTAATTGTCAGAGAAGTGGATAAAAAGCTTGTAACTCACCGAATTCGCTCACGGTAAGAGGTACCATGCGTCGGTTGAGAAACCATTATTACAACAAATGGGAGATGTACAACACAGTACCAGTAACGAATGGGACAAACTAAACTCTAAGTTATCAGAGTTCTGTAGTAGAGGCCAATGAACCCATGCTTCAGATACCGAATATGCATTGTGAATACGAATAAATGGCCAATTATCAATGCCTAGAAGCCTCATAGGCTAGGACCGAAATCGGTTATGAGTTAAATAAACTCCAATGAGAATTCTTGGTTTATGGACTAAACCGCTAATATGGTTAAGATCCTCTAACCAGAACGCATTGTATAACAGACGCGTGGAAGTTAAAATACTTCACGACGACAGAGCATTGTAAGCCAATGTTCAGTAATTGATTACGTGGGCGTAATCCCTTTTAAGGGGGGTAGAGCCTAAAACCGCTTAGTGTGTTTTAACGTACAAGTGTACGTGAACTATGTAGTGCATAGCACAAAATATGTTTTGATGATTGGTGTGTATGTAATATGAACATGCGCATTCATTCATGGCCTAGTTGTGGTAATTGCGCACAGAAGATGCGAATACCGTTGTGATAAATGTATATACCTTGTTCACTGTTATGTGTGAGAGTACAAGCGTAAGGGAGGAAGAAACTCCCTGAAATACCCCAAACCTTAGTATGTTGTTTAAACATTAAAATATGGTATATTAAGACTAAAAAGAGTCTAAGAAACATTAGTAAACAATTTAAACCATAGAAAACGCAAATAAATACCTTAAAGTCAATATGGGCAAAAATGTGCTCTAAGCTTGGGATAAGCTTGGTTAAGACCTAATGAGCTTACCAAGACCTTATTTATATATTAATGAACATATTAAACCAATTACCACAGAAAACCAAGCTGGAAAACAAGTTAAAACACAAAATGTGCTTTAAGGAGTCTTAAAGCACATTTTTGAAAAATTGTCTTGTAAATGAGTTTTGAATGGCTAAATGTCCATCATTACTCTTTAATTAACATGTGTACTACTTAGTATCACATTAGGAAGTCTAAATCAATGGGAAATCAAAAATTTCACAAATATGTGCCTTGTTTTATAAATAGTAACTAAAATAAGCTAGTTTATAACATAAGTTTATATAAGTAAGTTAAATGGTCAACAAAGACTAAAACACCCCTAGATAACTAATGGGGGCCGGTTTTTATGAGGTGAGTCACCACCTTGCAAGTTAACAAATAAATAACAAATGATAAAGCAAGTTACTATTTTCTTTACTACTTAATATCTTCCAAAAGCAACTTCAAACTCATTCTCTCATTTCTCTTGCATTCCCACCGTCTCCAACTTCATCTTCCTCCTCTCTCCATCGGTTTGCAACAGCTCTCACACCATTCTCCATCTTTGACCTCTTATATCTCCTAGCTCTCTTTACCAAATCAAAAACTAAGACCACCATTCTCTTAGTCTCATCAAGCTCTTCAACCTTGTCTTCTCAAAACTCCAAGAGCTCCATTTTGGTGCCAAGAGGAATCTCCATGGGAGGAGATTGAGCTCATCTTTTCACATATTATTGTTCTCATTTGCTTCTAGGTAAGGAAACTCAAATAAAAACTCCATTTCCTTCTTGTTTTGATGTTGACCGAGAATCACCATTGATGGTGTTCTTTATATTGCTTTGTTCTAGCTTCATTTCAACCTTTCATGGACTAGGTGGAGTCCTCTCCTGCTACATATCCAAACTCTCTTTCATATCCAAGGTAAAACAATCATCAAAATGTTCTAAGACAATACATGTATCTAGGGTTTACAATGAGATGAAGCTTAAAGCTTGTATACTCATTTTATTATTTGTATATTGTTTAGAGGTTGACAAGCAATCAAACACCCTTACCGATTTTAAACAAGGAAACAAGAAAGAAGTTGTGAGGAAAAGAGGTAAATATGCTAACCTAATGTAGTTTAATGTCTTAGGAGAAATGGGCTTATATTGCTTATTAACACTACCTAAGGAGCCAATGGTAAATGACTTAGGAAAATATTCTCAAGGAGACTAGTAAAAGGGCATATGTGTTGTTGTATGTATTTGCAGGTCAAAGGCAAATATAATGTGGGAAATTCAGTGTTTATGATTTATGCATCTTCAGGGCCTAAGAGCCATGCTATTTAAGGGCCTAAGTGTCAAGCAATTTAAATTATGCACTATATTGTGATGTAGTGTTAAATGAGTGAAGTTTTGTGTACAAGAATGTTCTTGATGGATTTTAGTGTTCTTGAATGTTTAATGGTGAAAACAATGTGTTTTGGCTTAGTAATGTTCTAAGAGAGTTCATGTCAAAATTTAGGTATTGTACAAGAAGTTTTAAGTGTTTAAATGAGATTTGGTGAACTAGGAAGTGTTAGAAATGTCTAGGTATTCTAATAGAAGAAATAATGTCTTAGGTGTTCTAGGAAACAAAAAGGACTTAGACATCTACTAGGAGTTTAGGTTGGTAAGAAAAGATGCTTGGAGATGATGTTACGGTGAGGAGAAAGCATTTTGGGATAGTGGTTATCATAGGTGAGAAACACCATTTAGAAACCTTGTAAGAAATTTCAAGTGTTGGTGAATTTTATGAGAAAATTGAGTAACAAGTTAGACAAGGAACTAGGGGTGTTTAAGATGATATTTTGGTATTAGAATATACCTAAGATCATTTGGGAAGTTTATACATATAATGAGTAAGGAGAACCATTGCAACAAGACTTAGAAAATGTTCAAAATGTAAATCTGTAGAAGTGGTCCGGGACCTAGGTTTTGGATAATGTCCCGGACCATGCATTAAAAAAGGCCGAGAGTTTTCTGAGGCATTGTGGGCCGGAACTTAGTTTTGTACAAAGACCTAGACCACCCCCTGTTTTACCCCCGAGAGAATTTGCCTACATTGGTCCGGGACCTAGGACCTGTATGAAGTCCCGGACCACCCCATAAACATAACCCGAGAGTTTTTGCCTACATTGGTCCGGGACATAGGACCTGTATGGAGTCCCGGACCACTACCTGAAATCAGCCCGAGAGGTTTACAATGACACGGTCCGGGACCTTAGTTGGGGACCAAGTCCCGGACCACTTGAAAAGTTGAGTTTAAGGTTAAATAATGATGCTTAATGATGGGGATTAGTAAGTAATGATGTTATAAGGTTGTCTAAGGCATGTTAGGTGTGTATAATGACAATTTAGAAGGTGAGAAGTTATAATAAAATGTGAAAGTAAAATAACTAAAATGCAAAGTAATAAGTTATCGACGGACTAGTACATTAAATTAACCGACGTTACTAAATGTGTATAGGATTCTCCAACGGTGGAAACCAGTCGAAGCAAGGACCAAGGTATGGTTTTCTTGCAGTCTGTTGCCTACCGGTTTACACCGGCTTGTGTGTTGTTTGTTTTTCTGTTTGTTTATGACCTTGTAACACTTAAGTCATGTAATGAGTTTACAGTTGTTAAATATTATTGTGTTGTTAAGTTGTGACTCATTTCCCTTGTGTGTCTAACTATACCTAAACACTTGCTTGTGAATTAACTTATTTAATTCAATGTGTGACTACTAACAAGTGCTAACGGGGAAACTGAGGAGTCCGGTAGTTCCGGCCACGCGTGTGAGTATGGGAGTCGATGTCATAACCGGTTCGATTCTCTTTGTATGTTATGGTTGTTTTCCATTTTGGTTTTCAACTTTCCCTTTAGCTTATCCAAGGCTATTTTACTGACTCACGTCGGGCCACAAGGGCATACTATGTTTTGTTCGGTGTGCTTGGATCACTATATCCGACGCACCTTTGTGTTAAGTTATTCGTTCAATTTAACAGGACGGTACGAGTTATGTAACGAGCTTAGCATGAGTTTGGCAACATTCTCTAGGCTCTCAATGGGATCTAATTGTGTTGGTTCGCTTCCTAAAGGGATTCGTTCTTGTATGTTATGTGTGATGTTGTTATGCAATACTCTTGCTATGATATATATGTTGTATGTTTAAAAAGAATGCCATGTCATCATGACAATTAGTTGCGCGTATCCCGGTAGCCGATGGGCTGCGCGTTAACCATACCAACCTAGGGTTGCTGACCCCCTCGGGGGCTCCATATTTTTATTGCAGGATGAGGATCAAGGAAGCGGAATGGCTATAGATTCTAGGATGTAGAAATACTTTTGGTTAATTTTGGATGTTAAGCCCGGGGTGCGCCTGTGCTCCCGTGGCGATATATTTTGGTACCGTTTGTATTACAGTGACGGTCGTTGACAGTTGACAGTGGAGTTTATGTGTACAGTCTACAGTGATGGGTGTTGTTAAATACTCAGTATGATGGTTATGTATATATGGATGTTAGTACCTAATGCTCGGGAGTCTGATCATCAGACCGGTACGCTTGTATTTATTCTGCCTTGTTAGCCACGTGGGTGGTTAACGGCGTTGTAGCACCGAATCGTTTAGGTATTATTTAGTTGTTCATTTCCGCTGCGATTTTCAATTATTGTTAAGTGCGTAGTAGGGGTGTTACAAAAAGTGGTATCAGAGCGAAGTATCGCTCTGATGGCTAGAATACCGAGCTTAGGAATATACCGAGTTAGGAACAGTTATGAGAAGGTTAACCACTAACTAAGTCTAGAGATACCTTATTGTCGGGAAGATGTTACAACCATTGGACCGATAAGTGTGCAAGCACAATGCTAATGAATGTTCGTGTGATTTCAGATGTCTGGTAGACCACGAGGTCGAGGCCGCGGGCGAGGCATTGGTGATACCGGGAACCAGGGAGAGAACCCTACGGTGCAAGTCATGGCCGACGTTGTTGCGGCCGCTATAGCCCAGATGGTCCCACAGTTGGTAGCTGCGATGCAGCAGCAGCAAGGCGGTGCGGGTCAACAAGGGCCACAACCGCAACCACAGCCGCGCGAGACCAATTGGGTCAAGGCGTTGGCGGATTTGAGACCCCCGTCATTCAGTGGGGAGACCGACCCTAGTAAGTTGGAGGCGTACATCTCTGTGATGGAGACCGCCTACGAGACCTTGAATGTGCCCGAGGAGGTCAAGGTCCGTCTTGCCACTTACTACTTGAAGGGATCGGCTCAGAGTTGATGGAAACTGGTAAGGAAGGGCAGAGTTGCTGATCCTACCTTCCAGTGGAGGGAGTACATGGCCCTGCTGCGAGCCAAGTACTACCCGATTCATGTGCAAGAGGCCAAGCGCCTAGAGCTCGACAATTTGAGGCAATGGGATAAGATGACGGTTGATGAGTACTACTCCGCTTTCATCGGACTTATCCATCTGCTGCCGGATCTAGGTTACTCAGACCGGATTTTAGTGAACCGTTTCTACAACAGATTGAGCTACCGCCTACGCTACGGTATGTGGCCAAGCGGGTATAATACTTTGCAGGTAATGAACTACAGTGTGATGTGAATAAGTGTGTGTAGTGTGTTAATGTAATTGTGAGTTTGTTTTGCGGGGCATAACTAACGCCCTAAATATAGGAGTGCTATCATGCCACTGCTATTGTTGAGATCACCGTCCGTCTGAGGGACGAGGAGAATGCGCTTAAGCGCAAGGCCACGAGCGAGGGTCTAGGCACGCAAGGGCACGGGGGAGGAAAGAAGAAAAAGCCATACCCCCTGTCCCAGAAAGGACAGCAACAGGGTGGCAAAGGCCAAGCCCAGACCACCACTGCTGAGGAGCCTCTGCAGCTCACCTATGCATATGCGGCCAAGCCCTTATGCTCTTACCCGCCCAAGGGTATCTAATAAAATTCGAATACCGAATTCTAGTGTGTGTTGTTATTTTGTGAAGTGTGTACTGAATGTGTGACATGTTAGCAGCTAGCACGGGCTCTGGACCGGAGCGCCACTACTACTGTAAGTGGTGTAACGGAGACCACCCCGGCAAGGACTGCAAGGGCAATGATGTGCAGTGCCGATACTGCAAAAAGATGGGGCATCGTGACTACGAATGCTACCAGAACCCGAATGGCAGAAACTACAGGCCTAAGGGGCAGTGGAAGGGTAAGGCCACCGTGACCACCGATGGCCTGAAGACGGCGAATCAGCCACCCCTAGATCAGAGGTACACAGATTCCCAGAAGGGGAAGGGGTCGGGATCCGGCAAGGCCGCCCTGAATGTGGTGGACCGGTCTGAGGCACCAGGGCCCTCTTCTAGACCAGGTACCGCCTAAACCGTTGAATGAAATAAGTGATTGCATACCGCATTTCATGCATGTGTGTTAGTGAGTCTAAGTTTACTACCATGTGAGTAAGGAATGAAAGTATAATGTGAGAACACCTAATTAGGTAATTTGAAAACTTAAGAACCTTCAATATTCGTTATCCAATCCCGCCCACACCAAACCCTGATGAAACCGCCATCAGCATCACCGACTTTCCAATGGAGCAATGTCAGGTCATCCAACCAGGTATGATACTCTTAAATGGATACCTGACCCCGGAAGCACAAATCCACATTATCCAACGATGCGACAAACTGGGAGCAGCACCCGGAGGTTTCTACACACCCGAATACCCGAGCGGATCGAAGATGAAATTGAAGATGATGTGCATGGGTAAGGACTGGAATCCTTACACCAAGACATATCAAGATGTGTGAGCTGAAGATGGAACAACTGTACCAAGTATACCTGAGGAGTTCCTAGCGGTCGTTAACCACGCCGTGGGAATTGCTTAGCAAATTGAATCAGATTCAATACCAAGTTTTAAAGTGGATCTATGTATTGTGAACTTCTACCAGAAAGGTGGACGGTTAGGGTTACACCAAGATAAGGACGAGTCACCCGAGTCTCTAAGTAAGGGAGTACCTGTGGTGTCTTGGTCCATTGGAAATACCACAATGTTTGTGTACGGCGAGCAGAAGCGTGCTGATCTCGCAAAGAAGCTAGTGTTGAAATCAAGAGATGTGTTAATTATGGGTGGGCAGTCAAGGATGCTATATCATGGCATCAAGAAGATCAAACTGAATACCGCACCATCGGCAGTGATCAATGCCACACACATGAAACCCGGACGTTTGAATTTGACCTTCAGGCAGTTTTAAAGCCTTGTGTAAATCATGTAATGTGTTAAACTAGTGTATGTTAAGGATGTTGTATGTGTTAGTTATGTCAGCAATATGAACCAACGTATGTAGTAAAGAGTGTGGTAATGAATAAAGTGGAGTTGTTTGAAGTGTGGCAACCGTGTTATTTCCAAATACTTATTAGTTTGCCAATGAATTAGGCTGTGCACTCGGAACGGGAGGTATACTGAGTGTCTGCAATGAGGCAGAAGCCGACAAGAGCTGCACAATCCTCAACGGTACCTTTCCAGTGAATGGCGTGGACGCTTCGATCTTGTTCGACTCCGGAGCCTCACATACATTTATTTTGCTATCTTTTGCGAAAAGGCTGGGGTTAGACGGTGAAGAGATGCCAGACTTTCTAGTCACTCTCCCGTCGAAAGAGCGGATCAGGTGTACCCGCTACCACTGAGATTTTGTTGTACGAATCAGATATGAAGAGTTTCCGATCGACTTGATAGAGTTCGACGGACTTGGTTTTGATGTGATTGACGGGATGAACTGGTTGGAGCGGTACAAGGGCAGAATCCTATGTGCCGAGCATCGTCTGCTCCTTCGGAGTCCGTCTGGGGTTACTATATCATACCGCCAGAGGCCTAGAGAGCCTTCGACTCAGATCATCACCGCCATGGCCATGTATCATGAATTACGACGAGGAAATGATGTATACCTCTGCTATGTCCAGGACATAGAGACAGACCCAGAGTTTAGCCCAGATGTGCCGGTAGTGTCGGAGTTTCCTGATGTATTTCCTGAGGAACTGCCGGGCTTGCCGCCAGCACGGGAAGTTGAGTTTGAGATTGATTTGGTTCCGGGCACCGGACCAATTGCGAAGACGCCCTATCGTATGGCTCCAGCAGAGATGACAGAGCTCAAGGAGCAGCTGAGAGACCTACTTGACAAGGGATTTATCCGCCCTAGCGTTTCACCATGGGGAGCACTGGTCCTCTTCGTGAAGAAGAAGGACGGTAGCCTCCGCCTCTGCATCGACTATCGAGAGCTGAATGCAGTTATGGTGAAGAACCGTTATCCTTTACCACGCTTCGACGACTTATTTGATCAGTTGAAAGGAGCATCAGTATTCTCCAAGATAGATCTACGATCTGGTTACCATCAGATTGCTATCCGTGAGAGTGACATTGAGAAGACCACATTCAGAACCAGATATGGACATTATGACTTTACTGTTATGCCGTTTGGTTTATCCAATGCACCAGCTAAGTTTATGGACCTAATGAACCGCTTGTTCCAAGATCAGTTGGACAAGTCAGTGGTAGTCTTCATCGACGATATACTTGTATATTCGAAATCCAAGGGTGAGAATGAAAGCCACCTGAGAAGTGTGTTGCAAACATTGAGAAAGAATCAGTTATATGCGAAATTTTCTAAGTGTGAATTTTGGTTGAACCAAGTATCCTTTCTTGGTCATGTGATTTCTGAAGCCGGGATCGCTGTTGATCCGGCAAAGATAGATGCAGTGCGCACCTGGCCTAGGCCGAAGACAATTACCGACATTCGGAGCTTCCTCGGTCTGGCAGGATATTATAGGAGGTTTGTGAAGGACTTCTCCAGTGTCTCGAAGCCGATGACTTCCTTGATGAAAAAGGATGCACCATTCGAGTGGACAGTCGACTGCGAGAGTTCTTTCCAGAGTCTCAAGGATGCTCTGACATCTGCACCCGTACTGACTTTACCAGACTTTAATACCCCGGATCTAAAAATGGCGATTAAATTACTCTAATATGATTATAAAAGGCCTAATGGTGCCTAAAGAGTATTGGTAAAGGAAATAAAACCAAAATAAAAGAGAAAACGCTTGAAAAGCGAAAAACGCTAAAATGCGCGTTAAATGAGTATAAGAGATATATGATCTCGAGAGGGTCCGAGATGGATTCCTAAGGCTTAGTTAGGCCTAATAAGTATACGGGAATGATTCCCGAAGAAAACGGATCCAAATAATGGATTAAAACGATAACGGAGTTTTAAAGCACGTTTTTCGAGAAAACCCGAAAACGTGACTTTAAGTGGTCAAATGGACCCGTAAAAATTATAGTTGATTAAATAACTATAATTAAGTATTAATGGAAGCTTAATAGCCATTAAAAATAAAGAAACAAGAAAAATCCGAAAAATGGGCCCGGTTAGTGAATAGTGCTAAACCGGGTAAAATAACAAGCGTTTCCTGTAAGAAAACGAAAAACGCTCCAGCTTACTAATATAGTGGGGGCCGGTTTTATTAAATAAGAAGCCTCCCCCTCTCTTGTTAATTAGTTAGGAAATAAAGGAAGAAAAGAAAAGTGAAAGTAAAGAAAAGGGGAATAGTAAAAAGTAATTTACTTACTCTCTCACCTCTTCTTTTCTCCTCACTCACGATCTCCCTCCTTCCAAATCGAGCCCCTTCTTCCTTTGCCTCTGTAAATGGCGATTCCATCAGAGAGCACACAGCACCATCTTCATTCCCTCCTTTCTTGCTCATTTCTTCACCAAATCACACAAGAACACCACCGTTGGACTCCTCTTGTTAAGGGCAACGTTTTCTACCCTTTAAAAGCTCGAAACCCTCTTCTTCATTCTCATGGCAGTTGGCTCGTTTGAAGCATGGAGGGGTGTTTTTGAGTCTCCTTCATCTCCTTAATACCCCAAGGTAAATATAAACTCAAGTTAACCATCATTCCTAGCTTGTTCTTGCTATTTGGAAAATTTTCCCACGTTGAAAATTTTCTTCCATTTCAGTCGGTTTCTCCATGCCATTGTGGGGTGTTGGAAATTCCATTATTTGATTGCCAAGCTCTCCTTTTGGACACTCTAAGGTAATGGCAAAGTTAAGCCTTAAAAACTAGCTCTTAAATACTAGTTTTGTAAGGAGGGTTTGAATTAATAAGTTTGATATATGTGTATGGGGATATGATTGTAGTTGGCAATCTATGCCCCTTTGTTTTGATGTGGAAACATGAAGAGAAAGTGGGAACAAGAGAAAGAGGAAGAAGAAGGAGAAAACCGAAAAGGAGCAAGGTAAAAAGCTTACCTTGAGCTAGTTTTTATGTGACTTGGGAGTTAAATGATAGGTTGAATTGAGGACCTTGAATTGTGGTGGTCATGATACTATAATGTTGTTTGTTGAAAGGGAATGTTTCAATGGGTTTAAGTGTGTAAAATGAACCTAGGAAACCAAGCTAGTTTATATGTGAACAAGTGGGAACTTAATGTGATTGTTGATGTCTAAACCAAACAGGTGGGAAGAAGTGCTTGTGAGTTGATTTTAGTGTGGTGAAAATGCTTAGTAAAGCAAGTAAGTGCTGTCAAAATTTACCTAGGAATGGAAAGTCTTGAGTGTTCTATGATGAGGAAGAGACTAGGTGTGCTTAAGAGGTTTAAGTGAGTAGTAATGGTTTGCAAAAATCTGTAGCAAAAGGAGGTGTGTAAATGCCTTAGGAGTTTTAGAAAACAAAGGAGATTTAAGGCTTTAAGAGTGAGTTTTGGAGCTTGGTATGAGTTGTACATTATCTTGGAAGATGTGGAATGGTCAAAATGATGGAGAGCATAATGCAAGGGGTTAAGGAGAAGTTAGAAATGCACAAGTGTGCATTAGTGTAAAATGAGAATGAAAAATGTGTGAATTTAAGCAAGAGTTTGAGTAAGGTTTGGGCCTATGATTTGAAGAGTTTTAGAGCATGTTTTAAGGTGACTAAAACATGTGGAAAGTTTATGGAAAGATTAAGGGTGGTTTAAGGATTGATTTGGAGTGGAAAAATCAAGTTTGGAGCAGGTTTTAGCAGGGTCCGGGACTTGGTCCTTGGACAAAGTCCCGGACCACACCTAAATTAAGGCCGAGAGTACAATCCTGCTTTGGTCCGGGACTATACTCCAGGACAAGGTCCCGGACCATGTGTAATTTTCACCCGAGAGTTAGTTTGCAATTGGTCCGGGACTTAGGGTAAGGACCAAGTCCCGGACCACCCCCAGAAACCTACAGAGAGTGTTTTAAAGGGTTTAAATGATGGGGGTTTGAATGTTAATGATGTTATAAGATGTTAAGGCCTTGTTTGGTGACATGTAAAGGCCCTAGGAAGTGTGATAAAGTGTTAGAAGTGATTGAGAAGTGAGAACTCAAATTGACAAGAGTAAAACCGAGTTAATGGGATAACGGGGTAAATACGGGAATAGCATTTTATTATGTACCGTATGAGTTTAGTGTTAACAATAATGTTTGAAACATTATCAGAGAGTCGTGCGTGACCCGAGCATGGTGAGATGCCACGGTAAAGTAAAATCCCGGTGAAAGGTATGATTTTCTCATGCCCCGTATGCTAACCGAGTTACTCTGATTTGTGTGTTTGTGTGCCGGCTTAATCAAGATTAAAGCATGAAAATAATCCCTTGTTTGATTATGTATGCCTTGATGTATGTTGTATGAGCTAACATACTTGTATGCCGGTGTGGTCTAACAGAGTGCCTAGACCGACTCATAGTGAGTTGATTGACTAATAACCCGTAGTACGGGTAGTCTCATAAGCAATGGAAATATGCAAACACACATAAGCTATCGATTAAAGTATAACGATAACTCAAACATATGAACTCCCTAAAATGTGAGGAGATGTACGGGTTGAGTATATACCCGATAACGGTTAGAACCTTATTGAAACAATCCACGAAATAATATGAGTGGAGAGATAAATGAACCTCCATCGAGAGGATTGAAGTTAGTCCAGTAATGTAAACATATAAGAAAGGTAAAAGAGACCTAAGGGACTATGTGACTCCCTTGAGATACGGTCGACCTCTTATATGAGGATTTTACCCGGTATAAGAAAATATCCGAATGTATAAGCATATGATTGTGAGGGTAACCCTTAAACCTAAGATTACCCGAATTTAAGGAGAGTTCCCAAAGTCATTAGAAACATCAAGAGTGATGCTTCTAGACTAATATACATGATATTATTATAACTCCGAGAGAGGAGTGTATGGGAACGAGAGTAGTCCGAGAGTAGTCGGACCTAAGTAAAAGAGATAGGAACTAAGAGAGAGTTCCGTGAGCTAGTTGAACCTTCCCACCATGCTAGACCCAGAGTAGGGTCGAAACCGGGGAAGTAAGACTATGCTAGAGAGCCATGAGTTTTGGCTTAAGTATGTAATAAGAGTAACAAGCGTGACGTAGGAGACCTGTAGTGTCTCGAGAATCTACAAGAGCTTGAGTATGAATAACCCAAGAGTGTGGGTGAGATAATGAGTATAAATAACCCGAGAGAAAGGGGTGAGTATATGTATGAGTAACCCGAGAGAATGGGTAAGCATAAGAATGAGTAGCCCAAGAGAATGGGTGTGTATACGAATAAGTAACCCGAGAGAGCGGGTGAGGTATTGAATAAGTAAACAAGGCATAGTGAGGAATAACCCTCAATGCCTAAGAGTAACCAGTTACCACTAACAACATTGTTATGTTAGTTAGGAATCGTGTTCCGTGATTGGATGTAGATTCCTTGTGTGATATACATATATATTGTATTGCCATGATGCATGTTGTTTGATTAAAATGAACTCCATGTATATCCGACCCAAAGTAGTCGGCGTACCGCGGTTAGCACGCGGTATATGCGAATTTCATGCGCAGCGTAAGCTGACCCCCTAGGGGGAACGTTTTTAGTGTGCAGGTACTTGAAGCTGACCACCGTTCGAGAGAGTAGGACGGGGACTGCTGTGAGCATGGGTAGTTAGATTGTAATTACTTATGCGTTTGAATGAGGTGTAAGTCCGAGTATGTTATCGGCATCCGTATATTGTAGACTCGGTATAGTAGAGATATGAATTGAGTATTGTATTTGTATGAAGTACTCGGTTGTTCCAGTTCATCAGACCGTTACGGTATGTAAGAAAGGCCTGGTTAGCCACATGGGTGGCTAACGGCGTTGTTTCACCCCTCGTTGTAATTAGAGTTCGCGCGTGAGTAGAGTAAAGTAATTAGTAAGTTTAAGAGGTAATGATGAGATTAACGGTTGGGGTGTTACAAAAATGGTATCAGAGCGAAGTATCGCTCTGATGACTGGAAATACCGAGCTTAGGAAATACCGAGTTAGGATATAGAGACTTAGGGCTATGGGTTGAGTGGTAGCGTGAGAGATGCGCTAGTTAGGAACTTCCAGTATGATCTGGATACCTACAATACCAACCCGCCCTCCACAACCCCCGCATTAAAAGCTTGGGAAAGAACGCCAGAGAGACGGGGAAACCAATCTGGCAGTTACTAAATATTTCAATATGAACTAGAACCTGTCATGCGGTAGATCCCGAGAACCGAGAATCCCGGAGACGGATCCCGCTGGAATGACAATAACCGCACATAATGGCAAGAGACGAGAAATCCTAATCCAAGGAGACCAAATGTGGCATGGGGCGACATGCTTAGCAGTCGCGAGACCTAGCTAGCCGAGCAGCAGCAAGAAGAAAGCACTAACCGTGCAAGAAGGCGGATTAATGAGAAGCAATGATAATAACAAAAACCGAGACACATGTCTACGGACCGCCATAACTAAATAATACCATCAACGGTACACTAACCGACTAAGAATCTAGTCAAGAGTAGAGGCACCCACCCTGCCACACCCAAAGAGGTTACAATACTTAACTGATACAGCCTAGACAGCTACGAGCATAGCTACGGGATATACCCGAATAGGACTACAGAAGTAGTACCTAAATAAGTTAAATCTCGGTAACCACAGTAAAGACGTGGGAATGAGCAACGAGCTAAAGCCTAAAATTAAAGTAATTAAGGAACTCCGAGAGTGGAGGAGCACCTAAATGAACGACAGTCATGTCAGAGGAATGAGAATCGGCTCCAAGGAGCAGTTCTCCAATTAGGGGATCAAGGAAGAGCCAACGAGGCTACCAAATTCAAAGTGAACAATACCGTGACCGGTATGAGTTAACCCAAAAACCGCCTGTACCGCGCACTTGCCTCGGCAAGTGCAGTATAACGGACAGCTAAGAGGAACTTTGACACGCAATAAGTACTTAGCAGAGTACGTGGATGGCTAAGAAGCCAACATAGCACCACAAACCCTAAGAATTCTGAAACGAAACCTTGGAAAGGCCTAAAGGCCTGGCCACTGTATAAAGAACATACCAGTCTGCAAGAAGTCAGACTTGGTAAGAAGCAACCGGCAAAGGAATGCCATGAAGATTATATTTCTAAACTCAAATTTTTTTAAAACGCAAGTTTTCCAAAAACCCCCAAATTTTAAAACCAAACCAGAGAGCCATGGTAAATCATCATAGGACGATACAAGAGGAGTTGGCAACAGAATACTTCACTTAGGCGTGACCGACACTACAAGTGTACACAAATGAGACATGGAACGACCGCACTCCAAAGGAGCTTGCGGGCCTGACAGACCAGTTATGAGTTAGTGGGTAAGTGGTAACGTATCAATAAGATACTCCATGTATGTATACAAGTAGAGTACGGTACACGGGAAGTAGCCCACTCCATACTACGGACGAAAGAGCCAATTCAAACCAAGACAGTTGGACACCTCGAATGATCGAAGAAACATAAGGAAGCTTACCAAGATAAGGAGTCTAGAATCCAGTAAGGTGACGGACCTAAGGATATAGTTAATAAGCGCGAGAAGCACAGTATTAAGTACAGACATTGGATATGTCTCAGGAAATACCTAATAACTGGGTGAATACCAGTGTAAATAATACGGCGAATGCCTAAATGAATTTATTAATGTACGATAAACGGGATAGAATTCCCACTTTATACCTCACTGAAGAGAATAATGACCAGACCTAGAAGGTATTAGAAGGTACCAAGGACCTATCCAATAATGAGAGACATTACAACCCTAAACGGGATAGTCAAGGACATAGCCGCAAGGCGAAGTCACAACTGAACATAACCATGAGTACAAGCCAGATGTAATGGCATTACTCAGTAACACCCAGGAGCAATCCGAGAAGGGTGCCGGAGTCAACAGTAGTTGAACGAAACATCGTGTTGAGAACACAAGTGTTTAAGCAAACACTCGGGTAGAACCCGAAGGGATCCCACGGTACACGGGATACCCTAGATTGCCAGAGGGCATCAACAAATATCAAGTTGCTTAAAGGGCCTTCCATGTATGGAAGAGTGTTGAGACAACCTTATCGAAAAACCCAGTAATACCTCCAAACCATTTAATGGTATACGGAGAAGCGGAAACCTGTATAAACAGCCCGCATGGAGCATGACTCGAGGCAAGGTGGCTTGTAAGCCGACAAAACCAACTACAATACGTAGATCCAAACATTGTAAAACATATGCATAAAGGCATAAGAGGAACAGTGGTGAATGAACCACTACCTTAGAGTGGGGATACCACTTGTGATTATGGGGCCTATGGAGCGGCAATTGCGTGAATCCTCCAGAGAAAGGCTACCACCTAAGTATGTAATGTGAAACCGCTAGAGCGGTATAGCAAAATTTGAGCATGTGTATATTGCCAATGAGTATACGAACTATAGTAGAGTAATCAGTTGGGTAGTAGACACTGTATGTGTGCAATATGAACTGCAGAGTAAGCAGCGCGCAAGTGCGCAGAGAGATTTAACAATAGCGTATGTTGTTGAGCCAGTGAATGGCAAGCCATCGTGTAATGGCGAGAACACCCGGGCGGAAGCTAAAGTAGTAGCGGATGCCATAGAAATGAGAGACAAGGTGCGCAGTAAGCGACCATTGTAAAAGTATATTCAGATAGTGATTAGAGTTGATGAAGAAATGTGGTAAAGGAGACATGTTCATTCCTATCTCATGAGAGATTTACTGTCAAGGGTTTACGCTTCTGCACTCTGTATGACTGAGTGTTTTGGTATTGCACTTGTGGTAATGATCAAGTGGGAGAGCCAGGAATTGAGAAATGTCAACGAAGCCTGTTGAGTGAGAATCTAGAGAGATAACCGTGCGGCCATTGGCCAAAGATGCACAAAGAACGTGGGCAGTAACCCACAGGGCCCAGGATCGATATGTGGAAAAATGCAGAGTAGTATGAATGAAGAACTCTGGTACAGAACCAAGAAACAAACATAATCCATGAGCCACTATTAAACGAGGAAGCACTACATGCTAAGTAGTAGCTTGACCTCAACCAACAAAGTCGGGGAAAAAAGTGAATAACCACGAAGGTATACAGAGTTATACAAATAGATTCCAGAGACTGGAGAGAAAATCTATAACTCATCGAATTCGCATACGGTAAGAGATACCAAGCGACGATTGAAATACATTGAGAATACCAAAGAGCGAATTAAGCTCTTATCAGGTCACGCAAGAAGCTTGTGGACCGTGATTCAGGGTTAAGTATACCTATGTCATAAACCCCTTGAAGCCTTAGAGGCTAGAACCGAACCCGGTTATGAGTTAATTAACCGTACTGAAGTTAAAACACTTAATACTCGAATTAATGAACCAATGTTCAGTGATAACATATGGTTGGTTACGCGGGCGTAACCCCTTTTAAGGGGGGTAGGGCGAGAGAAACCGCTTAGAGTATGTTTTACGTATTGGTGCGTAAACTACTATGTGCATAGCACAAAAAGAAATTGTTTTGATGATTGGAACTATGTTACATAAACATGTACCCATTCATGTGTAAGTATGAGTATGTGCATGAGAGATGCAAGTAATGAGAATGTAATATTTATGAAAAGAGGAGTAGAGAGCTCCTAGGGAATGAGAATCCCTATAGTATATGTCTAGTGAGATTAGACATGAGTTATGATGAGTATGAATCGGCATGAAACCGATGTGTAACCTAAGAGGGAGTGAGTTCCCTAGGTGATTTTATTTGAGAATGATAGATGGAGTGAGTTCCATCCTTTGGAGTTGTATGTTATGTGTTTTAAATTGAGCAACAATTTGAGTAAAGAAGCCATAAGTATGGAATACCTAGGTAAGTAGTGAAGCAATGAGAATGACAAATGACCTAAGTACTAGGAACTAGAGATTAATTGAAACGAATTGTTTCGTGAATATGACTAGAAAGAGTAAAAGATAGAAAACGAAAATGTTTGACTATCTGATTGTTTGAAACTGACGTGGGAGGTGGAACTTGATCTGCTAGCGATCAAGGGAAACCGAACACAAATTGGGGTGGAAGGATAGTTCAACACTGATGCTGATCACATCAGGGTTAGATGATTCCTGAAGCTCCCTATAGTGGTCACAAGTAATCACGCTAAGAAAGATACAGCTACCATAAATCTGATTTGGAGTTGTGTGATGTTTTAAAAAGAATTTTCAAACAGATTTTGAAAAAGAATTTTCTTCAAGTATGAAGATGGAAATGAAAACTGGTTTTGAAACCGCTATCACCCGCCGATGGCTGTGGCCTTAAGTCTTGATGACCGGTAGAACGGTGGGCGTGTATTAGTTTTGAAACCATTGCACCGTACGTGCGGCGGTCCTAAGTGACCGGTTGGGGCGGTGTGACAGTGTGTGATTTTTCCAAAGGCAGCGGGACGGGGAGAGTACCCTGAGATGTTCCTGTGTTGAGTGAGTCAACCAGAGTGCCTGAGGATATGTATATGTGTAACGTTTTGATCAGAACCGAAGGGACCGTGGGCCAGAGAGAGTAAGTGCCCATTTGTCATGAAACGGCCGTGAACCAGAAAGAGTAAGTGTTCAACGTGACCGGTACCTGAGGGATCAGTAGTATATCACTCAACATGGATTCGAGGACTGTAGTGCCTTCTTGTCTTCGGACCGATTCCATGGAGAGAGAAAAAAGAGTATTTTTGATTGCTATACATGCTGTGATATGTGTGTGGTATGTGTAGTATGAAATGAGACTGACTTGTGGAGTCAGTAGGTTATACATGTATTATAACCTTGGCATAGTATGCCATGAGAGTAACCATCTAGATTCACCAACTTTGAGGACAAAGTTCCTAAGGGGGGTAGATTTTAATACCCCGGATCTAAAAATGGTGATTAAATTACTCTAATAAATTATAAAGGCCTAATGGTGCCTAAAGAGTATTGGTAAAAAGAATAAAACCAAAAGAAAAGAGAAAACGCTTGAAAAGCGAAAAACGCTAAAATGCGCGTTAAATGAGTATAAGAGATATATGATCTCGAGAGGGTCCGAGATGGATTCCTAAGGCTTAGTTAGGCCTAATAAGTATACGGGAATGATTCCCGAAGAAAACGGATCCAAATAATGGATTAAAACGCTAACGGAGTTTTAAAGCACGTTTTTCGAGAAAACCCGAAAACGTGACTTTAAGTGGTCAAATGGACCCGTAAAAATTATAGTTGATTAAACAACTATAATTAAGTATTAATGGAAGCTTAATACCATTAAAAATAAAGAAAAGAAAATCCGAAAAACGGGCCCGGTTAGTGAATAGTGCCCAACCGGGTAAAATAACAAGCGTTTTCTGTAAGAAAACGAAAAACGCTCCAGCTTACTAATATAGTGGGGGCCGGTTTTATTAAATAAGAAGCCTCCCCCTCTCTTGTTAATTAGTTAGGAAATAAAGGAAGAAAAGAAAAGTGAAAGTAAAAAAAGGGGAATAGTAAAAAGTAATTTACTTACTCTCTCACCTCTTCTTTTCTCCTCACTCACGATCTCCCTCCTTCCAAATCGAGCCCCTTCTTCCTTTGCCTCTGTAAATGGCGATTCCATCAGAGAGCACACAGCACCATCTTCATTCCCTCCTTTCTTGCTCATTTCTTCACCAAATCACACAAGAACACCACCGTTGGACTCCTCTTGTTAAGGGCAACGTTTTCTACCCTTTAAAAGCTCGAAACCCTCTTCTTCATTCTCATGGCAGTTGGCTCGTTTGAAGCATGGAGGGGTGTTTTTGAGTCTCCTTCATCTCCTTAATACTCCAAGGTAAATATAAACTCAAGTTAACCATCATTCCTAGCTTGTTCTTGCTATTTGGAAAATTTTCCCACGTTGAAAATTTTCTTCCATTTCAGTCGGTTTCTCCATGCCATTGGGGGTGTTGGAAATTCCATTATTTGATTGCCAAGCTCTCCTTTTGGACACTCTAAGGTAATGGCAAAGTTAAGCCTTAAAAACTAGCTCTTAAATACTAGTTTTGTAAGGAGGGTTTGAATTAATAAGTTTGATATATGTGTATGGGGATATGATTGTAGTTGGCAATCTATGCCCCTTTGTTTTGATGTGGAAACATGAAGAGAAAGGGAACAAGAGAAAGAGGAAGAAGAAGGAGAAAACCGAAAAGGAGCAAGGTAAAAAGCTTACCTTGAGCTAGTTTTTATGTGACTTGGGAGTTAAATGATAGGTTGAATTGAGGACCTTGAATTGTGGTGGTCATGATACTATAATGTTGTTTGTTGAAAGGGAATGTTTCAATGGGTTTAAGTGTGTAAAATGAACCTAGGAAACCAAGCTAGTTTATATGTGAACAAGTGGGAACTTAATGTGATTGTTGATGTCTAAACCAAACAGGTGGGAAGAAGTGCTTGTGAGTTGATTTTAGTGTGGTGAAAATGCTTAGTAAAGCAAGTAAGTGCTGTCAAAATTTACCTAGGAATGGAAAGTCTTGAGTGTTCTATGATGAGGAAGAGACTAGGTGTGCTTAAGAGGTTTAAGTGAGTAGTAATGGTTTGCAAAAATCTGTAGCAAAGGAGGTGTGTAAATGCCTTAGGAGTTTTAGAAAACAAAGGAGATTTAAGGCTTTAAGAGTGAGTTTTGGAGCTTGGTATGAGTTGTACATTATCTTGGAAGATGTGGAATGGTCAAAATGATGGAGAGCATAATGCAAGGGGTTAAGGAGAAGTTAGAAATGCACAAGTGTGCATTAGTGTAAAATGAGAATGAAAAATGTGTGAATTTAAGCAAGAGTTTGAGTAAGGTTTGGGCCTATGATTTGAAGAGTTTTAGAGCATGTTTTAAGGTGACTAAACATGTGGAAAGTTTATGGAAAGATTAAGGGTGGTTTAAGGATTGATTTGGAGTGGAAAAATCAAGTTTGGAGCAGGTTTTAGCAGGGTCCGGGACTTGGTCCTTGGACAAAGTCCCGGACCACACCTAAATTAAGGCCGAGAGTGCAATCTGCTTTGGTCCGGGACTATACTCCAGGACAAGGTCCCGGACCATGTGTAATTTTCACCCGAGAGTTAGTTTGCAATTGGTCCGGGACTTAGGGTAAGGACCAAGTCCCGGACCACCCCCAGAAACCTACAGAGAGTGTTTTAAAGGGTTTAAATGATGGGGGTTTGAATGTTAATGATGTTATAAGATGTTAAGGCCTTGTTTGGTGACATGTAAAGGCCCTGGAAGTGTGATAAAGTGTTAGAAGTGATTGAGAAGTGAGAACTCAAATTGACAAGAGTAAAACCGAGTTAATGGGATAACGGGGTAAATACGGGAATAGCATTTTATTATGTACCGTATGAGTTTAGTGTTAACAATAATGTTTGAAACATTATCAGAGAGTCGTGCGTGACCCGAGCATGGTGAGATGCCACGGTAAAGTAAAAACCCCGGTGAAAGGTATGATTTTCTCATGCCCCGTATGCTAACCGAGTTACTCTGATTTGTGTGTTTGTGTGCCGGCTTAATCAAGATTAAAGCATGAAAATAATCCCTTGTTTGATTATGTATGCCTTGATGTATGTTGTATGAGCTAACATACTTGTATGCCGGTGTGGTCTAACAGAGTGCCTAGACCGACTCATAATGAGTATTGATTGACTAATAACCCGTAGTACGGGTAGTCTCATAAGCAATGGAAATATGCAAACACACATAAGCTATCGATTAAAGTATAACGATAACTCAAACATATGAACTCCCTAAAATGTGAGGAGATGTACGGGTTGAGTATATACCCGATAACGGTTAGAGAACCTTATTGAAACAATCCACGAAATAATTATGAGTGGAGAGATAAATGAACCTCCATCGAGAGGATTGAAGTTAGTCCAATAATGTAAAATATAAGAAAGGTAAAAGAGACCTAAGGGACTATGTGACTCCCTTGAGATACGGTCGACCTCTTATATGAGGATTTTACCCGGTATAAGAAAATATCCGAATGTATAAGCATATGATTGTGAGGGTAACCCTTAAACCTAAGATTACCCGAATTTAAGAAGTTCCCAAAGTCATTAGAAACATCGAGAATGATGCTTCTAGACTAATATACATGATATTATTATAACTCCGAGAGAGGAGTGTATGGGAACGAGAGTAGTCCGAGAGTAGTCGGACCTAAGTAAAAGAGATAGGAACTAAGAGAGAGTTCCGTGAGCTAGTTGAACCTTCCCACCATGCTAGACCCAGAGTAGGGTCGAAACCGGGGAAGTAAGACTATGCTAGAGAGCCATGAGTTTTGGCTTAAGTATGTAATAAGAGTAACAAGCGTGACGTAGGAGACCTGTAGTGTCTCGAGAATCTACAAGAGCTTGAGTATGAATAACCCAAGAGTGTGGGTGAGATAATGAGTATAAATAACCCGAGAGAAAGGGGTGAGTATATGTATGAGTAACCCGAGAGAATGGGTAAGTATAAGAATGAGTAGCCCAAGAGAATGGGTGTGTATACGAATAAGTAACCCGAGAGAGCGGGTGAGGTATTGAATAAGTAAACAAGGCATAGTGAGGAATAACCCTCAATGCCTAAGAGTAACCAGTTACCACTAACAACATTGTTATGTTAGTTAGGAATCGTGTTCCGTGATTGGATGTAGATTCCTTGTGTGATATACATATATATTGTATTGCCATGATGCATGTTGTTTGATTAAAATGAACTCCATGTATATCCGACCCAAAGTAGTCGGCGTACCGCGGTTAGCACGCGGTATATGCGAATTTCATGCGCAGCGTAAGCTGACCCCCTAGGGGGAACGTTTTTAGTGTGCAGGTACTTGAAGCTGACCACCGTTCGAGAGAGTAGGACGGGGACTGCTGTGAGCATGGGTAGTTAGATTGTAATTACTTATGCGTTTGAATGAGGTGTAAGTCCGAGTATGTTATCGGCATCCGTATATTGTAGACTCGGTATAGTAGAGATATGAATTGAGTATTGTTTGTATGAAGTACTCGGTTGTTCCAGTTCATCAGACCGTTACGGTATGTAAGAAAGGCCTGGTTAGCCACATGGGTGGCTAACGGCGTTGTTTCACCCCTCGTTGTAATTAGAGTTCCGCTGCGTGAGTAGGAGTAATTAGTAACAGTTTAAGAGGTAATGATGAGATTAACGGTTGGGGTGTTACAAAAATGGTATCAGAGCGAAGTATCGCTCTGATGACTGGAAATACCGAGCTTAGGAAATACCGAGTTAGGATATAGAGACTTAGGGCTATGGGTTGAGTGGTGGTAGCGTGAGAGATGCGCTAGTTAGGAACTTCCAGTATGATCTGGATACCTACAATACCAACCCGCCCTCCACAACCCCCGCATTAAAAGCTTGGGAAAGAACGCCAGAGAGACGGGGAAACCCAATCTGGCAGTTACTAAATATTTCAATATGAACTAGAACCTGTCATGCGGTAGATCCCGAGAACCGGAAATCCCGGAGACGGATCCCGCTGGAATGACAATAACCGCACATAATGGAGAGATCGAGAAATCCTAATCCAAGGAGACCGAAATTGTGGCAACTTGGGGCGACATGCTTAGCAGTCGCGAGAACCTAGCTAGCCGAGCAGCAGCAAGAAGAAGAAAGCACCAACCGTGCAAGAAGGCGGATTAATGAGAAGCAATGATAATAACAAAAACCGAGACACATGTCTACGGACCGCCATAACTAAATAATACCATCAACGGTACACTAACCGACTAAGAATCTAGTCAAGAGTAGAGGCACCCACCCTGCCACACCCAAGAGGTTGCAAACTTAACTGATACAGCTTAGACAGCTACGAGCATAGCTACGGGATATACCCGAATAGGACTACAGAAGTACCTAAATAAGTTAAACCTCGGTAACCACAGTAAAGACGTGGGAACGAGCAACGAGGTAAAGCTAGAATTAAAGATTAAGGAACTCCGAGAGTGGAGGAGCACCTAAATGAATGACAGTCATGTCAAGAGGAATGAGAATCAGCTCCAAGGAGCAGTTATCCAACTAGGGGATCAAGGAAGAGCCAACGAGGCTACCAAATACAATGTGAACAATACCGTGACCGGTATGAGTTAACCCAAAAACCGCCTGTACCGCGCACTTGCCTCGGCAAGTGCAGTATAACGGGACATAAGAGAAGCTTTGACAAGCAATAAGTACTTAGCAAGTACCGATGGCAAGAGAAGCCAAATAGCACCACAAACCCTAAGAATTCTGAAACGAAACCTTGAAAGGCCTAAAGCCTGCCACTGTATAAAGAACATACCGGTCAGCAAGAAGCAGACTGGTAAGAAGCAACCGGCAGGAAATGCCATGAAGATTTACTTTTAAACTCAAATTTTCTTTAAAAACGAAATTTTCCAAAAACCCCCAAATTTTAAAACCAAACCAGAGAGCCATGGTAAATATCATAGGACGATATAAGAGGAGTTGGCAACAGAATACTTCACTTAGGCGTGACCGACACTACAAGTGTACACAAACGAGACATGGAACGACCGCACTCCAAAGGAGCTTGCGGGCCTGACAGACCATTATGAGTTAGTCGGGTAAGTGGTAACGTATCAATAAGATACTCCATGTATGTATACAAGTAGAGTACGGTACACGGGAAGTAGCCCACTCCATACTACGGACGAAAGAGCCAATTCAAACCAAGACAGTTGGACACCTCGAATGATCGAAGAACAAAGGAAGCTTACCAATTAAGGAGTCTAGAATCCAGTAAGGTGACGGACCTAAGGATATAGTTAATAAGCGCGAGAAGCACAGAGTATTAAGTACAGACATTGGATATGTCTCAGGAAATACCTAATAACTGGGTGAATACCAGTGTAAATAATACGGCGAATGCCTAAATGAACTTATTAATGTACGATAAACGGGATAGAATTCCCACTTTATACCTCACTGAAGAGAATAATGACCAGACCTAGAAGGTATTAGAAGGTACCAAGGATCTACCCAATAATGGGAGACATTACAACCCTAAACGGGATAGTCAAGGACATAGCCGCAAGGCGAAGTCACAACTGAACATAACCATGAGTACAAGCCAGATGTAATGGCATTACTCAGTAACACCCAGGAGCAATCCGAGAAGGGTGCCGGAGTCAACAGTAGTTGAACGAAACATCGTGTTGAGAACACAAGTGTTTAAGCAAACACTCGGGTAGAACCCGAAGGGATCCCACGTAACACGGGATACCCTAATTGCCAGAGGGCATAACAAATATCAAGTTTAAAGGGCCTTCCATGTGGAAGAGTGTGAGACAAACCATATCAAAACCCAGTAATACCTCCAAACCATTTAATGGTATACGGAGAAGCGGAAACCTATAAACAGCCCGCATGGAGCATGACTCGAGGCAAGGTGGCTTGTAAGCCGAAAAACCAACTACAATACGTAGATCCAAACATTGTAAAACATATGCATAAAGGCATAAGAGGAACAGTGGTGAATGAACCACTACCTTAGAGTGGGGATACCACTTGTGATTATGGGGCCTATGGAGCGGCATTTGCGTGAATCCTCCAGAGAAAGGCTACCACCTAAGTATGTAATGTGAAACCGCTAGAGCGGTATAGCAAAACTTGAGCATGTGTATATTGCCAATGAGTATACGAACTATAGTAGAGTAATCAGTTGGGTAGTAACACTGTATGTGTGCAATATGAACTGCAGAGTAAGCAGCGCGCAAGTGCGCAGAGAGATTTAAAATAGCGTATGTTGTTGAGCCAAGTGAATGGCAAGCCATCGTGTAAATGGCGAGAACCCGGGCGGAAGCTAAAGTAGTAGCGGATGCCATAGAAATGAGAAGGACCAAGGTGCGCAGTAAGCGACCATTGTAAAAGTATATTCAGATAGTGATTAGAGTTGATGAAGAAAGGTGGTAAAGGAGACATGTTCATTCCTATCTCATGAGAGATTTATTGTCAAGGGTTTACGCTTCTGCACTCTGTATGACTGAGTGTTTTGGTATTGCACTTGTGCAGTAATGATCAAGTGGGAGAGCAAGGAATTGAGAAATGTCAACAAAGCCTGTTGAGTGACAATCTAGAGAGATAACCGTGCGGCCATTGGCTAAAGATGCACAAAGAACGTGGGCAGTAACCCACAGGGCCCAGGATCGATATGTGGAAAAATGCAGAGTAGTATGAATGAAGAACTCTGGTACAGAACCAAGAAACAAACATAATCCATGAGCCATTATTAAACGAGGAAGCACTACATGCTAAGTAGTAGCTTGACCTCAACCAACAATAAGTCGGGAAAAGTAAGCGAATAACCACGAAGGTATACAGAGTTATACAAATAGATTTCCAGAGAGTTAAAGAGAAAATCTATAACTCATCGAATTCGCATACGGTAAGAGATACCAAGCGACGATTGAAATACATGAAGAATACCAAAGAGCGAATTAAGTTCTGGTTATCAGGTCACGCAATAGAAGCTTGTGGACCGTGATTCAGGGTTAAGTATACCTGTGTCATAAACCCCTTGAAGCCTTAGAGGCTAGAACCGAACCCGGTTATGAGTTAATTAACCATACTGAAGTTAAAACACTTCATAACTCGAATTAATGAACCAATGTTCAGTGATAACATATGGTTGGTTACGCGGGCGTAACCCCTTTTAAGGGGGGTAGGGCGAGAAACCGCTTAGAGTATGTTTTACGTATTGGTGCGTAAACTACTATGTGCATAGCACAAAAAGAAATTGTTTTGATGATTGGAACTTATGTTACATAAACATAGGTACCCATTCATTGTGTAATATGAGTATGGTGCATGAGAGATGCAAGTAATGAGAATGTAATATTTATGAAAAGAGGAGTAGAGAGACTCCTAGGGAATGAGAATCCCTATAGTATATGTCTAGTGAGATTAGACATGAGTTATGATGAGTATGAATCGGCATGAAACCGATGTGTAACCTAAGAGGGAGTGAGTTCCCTAGGTGATTTTATTTGAGAATGATAGATGGAGTGAGTTCCATCCTTTGGAGTTGTATGTTATGTGTTTTAAATTGAGCAACAATTTGAGTAAAGAAGCCATAAGTATGGAATACCTAGGTAAGTAGTGAAGCAATGAGAATGACAAATGACTAAGTACTAGGAACAGAGATTGATTGAAACGAATTGTTTCGTGAATATGACTAGTAATAGTAAAAGATAGAAAACGAAAATGTTTGACTATCTGATTGTTTGAAACTGGCGTGGGAGGTGAAACTTGGATCTGCTAGCGATCAAGGGAAACCGAACACAAATTGGGGTGGAAGGATAGTTCAACACTGATGCTGATCACATCAGGGTTAGATGATTCCTGAAGCTCCCTATAGTGGTCACAAGTAATCACGCTAAGAAAGATACAGCTACCATAAATCTGATTTGGAGTTGTGTGATGTTATAAAAAGAATTTTCAAACAGATTTTGGAAAAGAATTTCCTTCAAGTATGAAGATGGAAACGGAAACTGGTTTTGAAACCGCTATCACCCGCCAATGGCTGTGGCCTTAAGTCTTGATGACCGGTAGAACGGTGGGCGAGTATTAGTTTTGAAACCATTGCACCGTACGTGCGGCGGTCCTAAGTGACGGTTGGGGCGGGGGCCGGTGCGGGGGCGGGGGGGGGTGGGGTGGGGGGGGGGGGGGGGGGGGTGGTGAGGTTGTTCTGTGTGATTTTTCCTAAAGGCAGCGGGACGCGGAGAGTACCCTGAGATGTTCCTGTGTTGAGTGAGTCAACCAGAGTGCCTGAGGATATGTATATGTGAACATTTTGATCAGAACCGAAGGGACCGTGGGCCAGAGAGAGTAAGTGCCCATTTGTCATGAAACGGCCGTGAACCAGAAAGAGTAAGTGTTCAACGTGACCGGTACCTGAGGGATCAGTAGTATATCACTCAACATGGATTCGAGGACTGTAGTGCCTTCTTGTCTTCGGACCGATTCCATGAGAGAGAGAACAAAAAGTATTTTTGATTGCTATACATGCTGTGATATGTGTGTGGTATGTGTAGTATGAAATGAGACTGACTTGTGGAGTCAGTAGGGTTATACATATACTATAACCTTGGCATTGAATGCCTTGAGAGTAACCATCTAGATTCACCAACTTTGAGGACAAAGTTCCTAAGGGGGGTAGATTTTAATACCCCGGATCTAAAAATGGCGATTAAATTACTCTAATATGATTATAAAAGGCCTAATGGTGCCTAAAGAGTATTGGTAAAGGAAATAAAACCAAAATAAAAGAGAAAACGCTTGAAAAGCGAAAAACGCTAAAATGCGCGTTAAATGAGTATAAGAGATATATGATCTCGAGAGGGTTCGAGATGGATTCCTAAGGCTTAGTTAGGCCTAATAAGTATACGGGAATGATTCCCGAAGAAAACGGATCCAAATAATGGATTAAAACGATACGAGGAGTTTTAAAGCACGTTTTCGAGAAAAACCCGAAAACGTGACTTTAAGTGGTCAAATGGACCCGTAAAAATTATAGTTGATTAAATAACTATAATTAAGTATTAATGGAAGCTTAATAGCCATTAAAAATAAAGAAACAAGAAAAATCCGAAAAACGGGCCCGGTTAGTGAATAGTGCTAAACCGGGTAAAATAACAAGCGTTTCCTGTAAGAAAACGAAAAACGCTCCAGCTTACTAATATAGTGGGGGCCGGTTTTATTAAATAAGAAGCCTCCCCCTCTCTTGTTAATTAGTTAGGAAATAAAGGAAGAAAAGAAAAGTGAAAGTAAAGAAAAGGGGAATAGTAAAAAGTAATTTACTTACTCTCACTCTTCTTTTCTCCTCACTCACGATCTCCCTCCTTCCAAATCGAGCCCCTTCTTCCTTTGCCTCTGTAAATGGCGATTCCATCAGAGAGCACACAGCACCATTTCATTCCCTCCTTTCTTGCTCATTTCTTCACCAAATCACAAAGAACACCACCGTTGGACCTCTTGTTAAGGGCAACGTTTTCTACCCTTTAAAAGCTCGAAACCCTCTTCTTCATTCTCATGGCAGTTGGCTCGTTTGAAGCATGGAGGGGTGTTTTTGAGTCTCCTTCATCTCCTTAATACCCAAGGTAAATATAAACTCAAGTTAACCATCATTCCTAGCTTGTTCTTGCTATTTGGAAAATTTTCCCACGTTGAAAATTTTCTTCCATTTCAGTCGGTTTCTCCATGCCATTGTGGGTGTTGGAAATTCCATTATTTGATTGCCAAGCTCTCCTTTTGGACACTCTAAGGTAATGGCAAAGTTAAGCCTTAAAAACTAGCTCTTAAATACTAGTTTTGTAAGGAGGGTTTGAATTAATAAGTTTGATATATGTGTATGGGGATATGATTGTAGTTGGCAATCTATGCCCCTTTGTTTTGATGTGGAAACATGAAGAGAAAGAGGGAACAAGAGAAAGAGGAAGAAGAAGGAGAAAACCGAAAAGGAGCAAGGTAAAAAGCTTACCTTGAGCTAGTTTTTATGTGACTTGGGAGTTAAATGATAGGTTGAATTGAGGACCTTGAATTGTGGTGGTCATGATACTATAATGTTGTTTGTTGAAAGGGAATGTTTCAATGAGTTTAAGTGTGTAAAATGAACCTAGGAAACCAAGCTAGTTTATATGTGAACAAGTGGGAACTTAATGTGATTGTTGATGTCTAAACCAAACAGGTGGGAAGAAGTGCTTGTGAGTTGATTTTAGTGTGGTGAAAATGCTTAGTAAAGCAAGTAAGTGCTGTCAAAATTTACCTAGGAATGGAAAGTCTTGAGTGTTCTATGATGAGGAAGAGACTAGGTGTGCTTAAGAGGTTTAAGTGAGTAGTAATGGTTTGCAAAAATCTGTAGCAAAAGGAGGTGTGTAAATGCCTTAGGAGTTTTAGAAAACAAAGGAGATTTAAGGCTTTAAGAGTGAGTTTTGGAGCTTGGTATGAGTTGTACATTATCTTGGAAGATGTGGAATGGTCAAAATGATGGAGAGCATAATGCCAAGGGGTTAAGGAGAAGTTAGAAATGCAAACAGTGTGCATTAGTGTAAATGAGAATGACAATGTGTGAATTTAAGCAAGAGTTGAGTAAGTTTGGGCCTATGATTTTGAAGAGTTTTAGAGCATAGTTTTAAGTGACTAAATGTGGAAATTTATGGAACGATTAAGGGGTTGGTTTATAGGATTGATTTTGGAGTGGAAAAATCAAGTTTGGAGCGTTTTAGCAGGGTCCGGGACTTGGTCCTTGTACAAAGTCCCGGACCCCCTAAATTAAGGCCGAGAGTACATATCCTGCTTTGGTCCGGGACTATACTCCAGGACAGGGTCCCGGACCATGTGTAATTTTCTTTCACCCGAGAGTTTGTTGCAATTGGTCCGGGACTTGGGTAAGGACCAAGTCCCGGACCACCCCCAGAAACCTACAGAGAGTGTTTTAAGGGTTTAAATGATGGGGTTTGAATGTTATGATGTTATAAGATGTTAAGGCCTTGTTTTGATGACATGTAAAGGCCCTAGGAGTGTGATAAAGTGTAGAAGTGATTGAGAAGTGAGAACTCAAATTGACAAGAGTAAACCGAGTTAATGGTAACGGGGTAAATACGGGAATAGAGCATTTTATTATGTACCGTATGAGTTTAGTGTTTACAATAATGTTTGAAACATTATCAGAGAGTCGTGCGTGACCCGAGCATGGTGAGATGCCACGGTAAAGTAAAACCCCGGTGAAAGGTATGATTTTCCTCATGCCCCGTATGCTAACCCGAGTTACCTTCTGATTGTTTGTTTGTGTGCCGGCTTAATCAAGATTTAAAGCATGAAAATATCCCTTGTTTGATTATGTATGCCTTGATGTATGTTTGTATGAGCTAACATCTTGTATGCCGTGTGGTCTAACAGAGTGCCTAGACCGACCTCATAATGATATTGATTGACTAATAACCCGTAGTACGGGTAGTCTCATAAGCATGGAATATGCAAACACACATAAGCTATCGATTAAAGTATAACGATAACTCAAACATATGAACTCCCTAAATGTGGGAGATGTACGGGTTGAGTATATACCCTCGATCGGTTAGAGAACTTTGAAACAATCCACGAATAATTATGAGTGGAGAGATAAATGAACCTCCATCGGAGGATTGAAGTTAGTCCAGTAATGTAAACATATAAGAAAGGTAAAGAGACCTAGGGACTATGTGACTCCCTTGAGATACGGTCGACCTCTTATATGAGGATTTTACCCGGTATAAAAATATCCGAATGTATAAGCATATGATTGTGAGGGTAACCCTTAAACCTAAGATTACCCGAATTTAAGAGAGTCCCAAAGTCATTAGAAACACAGAGTGATGCTTCTAGACTAATATACATGATATTATTATAACTCCGAGAGAGGAGTGTATGGGAATGAGAGTAGTCCGAGAGTAGTCGGACCTAGTAAAGAGATAGGAACTAAGAGAGAGTTCTGTGAGCTAGTTGAACCTTCCCACCATGCTAGACCCAGAGTAGGGTCGAAACCGGGAAGTAAGACTAGCTAGAGAGCCATGAGTTTTGGCTTAAGTATGTAATAAGGTAACAAGCGTGACGTAGGAACCTGTAGTGTCTCGAGAATCTACGAGAGCTGAGTATGAATAACCCAAGAGTGTGGGTGAGATAATGAGTATAAATAACCCGAGAGAAAGGGAGAATATGTATGAGTACCCGAGAGAATGGGTAAGCATAAGAATGAGTAGCCAAGAAAAGGGTGTGTATACGAATAAGTAACCCGAGAGAGCGGGTGAGGTATTGAATAAGTAACAAGGCATAGTGAGGAATACCCTCAATGCCTAAGAGTAACCAGTTACCACTACAACATTGTTATGTTAGTTAGGAATCGTGTTCCGTTGATTGGATGTAGATTCCTCATGTGATATACATATATATTGTATTGCCATGATGCATGTTGTTTGATTAAATGAACTCCATGTATATCCGACCCAAAGTAGTCAGCGTACCGCGGTTAGCACGCGGTATATGCGATTTCATGCGCAGCGTAAGCTGCCCCCTAGGGGGAACACGTTTTTTAGTGTGCAGGTACTTGAAGCTGACCCCGTTCGAGAGTGTGGGACGGGGACTGCTGTGAGCATGGGGTTTAGATTGTAATTACTTATGCGTTTGAATGAGGTGTAAGTCCGAGTATGTTATCGGCATCCGTATATTGTAGACTCGGTATAGTAGAGATATGAATTGAGTATTGTATTTTGTATGAAGTACTCGGTTGTTCCAGTTTCCATCAGACCGTTACGGTATGTAAGAAAGGCCTGGTTAGCCACATGGGTGGCTAACGGCTGTTGTTTCACATCACCCCTCGTTGTAATTAGAGTTCCGCTGCGTGAGTAGGAGTAATTAGTAACAGTTTAAGAGGTAATGATGAGATTAACGGTTGGGGTGTTACACAGACGGTCCAGATGGTTTTGAGGTCTATTGCGACGCATCAAGCAGAGGTATGGGTTGTGTGTTGATGTAACACGGGAAGGTCGTAGCGTACGCCTCCCGACAGCTGAAGAAGCATGAAGAGAACTACCCTACCCATGACCTAGAATTGGGTACCATTGTCTTCGCATTGAAGATATGGCGACATCATTTGTATGGGGTAAGCGTGACAATCTATTCTGACCACAAGAGTTTAAAGTACTTGTTCACTCATAAGGAGTTGAACATGAGACAAAGAAGGTGGGTCGAGTTTCTAAACGATTACGACATCAATATGCAGTATAAAGAGGGTAAGGCAAATGTGGTAGCTGACGCACTGAGTCGCCGAGCACACTCTCTCCATTCGCTAGTTTCTCATACTAGCTTGGTTGAAGAGGTGCGGAGTGCTCAGATGACGGATCAGTATATGTTGGAGATCAGGCAGAAGCTTATTGATGGCACATTCGAGGGTCATAAGTACAACTTCCGACTCCACGATGATGACCTGATTAGGCTTAATGGCCGATTGTGTATTCCGAGGAGTAGCGCTGAGCTGAAGGAGCGCATACTGAGTGAATCCCATTGTTCTACTACATCGATTCACCCCGGAGCTTCAAAGATGTATAAAGGTATGAAAAGATATTTTTGGTGGACTGGAATGAAGAAAGATGTGAATGATTATGTATTGAGGTGTCTCACTTGTCAGAAGGTCAAGTTTGAGCACCGACGGCCTGGTGGTATGGTGCAGCCAATGCCAGTGCCTGAGTGGAAGTTCCATGACATTTCCATGACTTTGTAGTAGGCCTTCCGCCTACAAGGTGAGGTCTGAATATGATTTGGGTTGTTGTTGACCGACTGACCAAGGTGGCTCGATTCATACCGATGAAGGACACCTAGAAAGTGGCAAAACTTGCAGAGCTCTTCGATAGGGAGATAGTACGGCACCATGGGGTACCGAAGACGATTGTGTCTGATAGGGATACCAGATTCCTTTCGAGGTATTGGAAATCCACACGGGAAGCGCTTGGTACTGAGCTGAAGCTAAGTACGGCGTTCCACCCACAGATAGATGGTCAGAGTGAGCGCACCATCCAGACACTTGAGGATATGTTACGTGCATGTGCACTTGATTTTCAGACCAGCTGGATCGACAAGTTACATCTGATCGAGTTTAGCTACAATAACAGTTACCATGCTTCGATCAAGATGTCTCCTTTCCAGGCATTATACGGTAGACCATGCCGCACGCCATTATGCTGGGATGAGTCGAGTGAGACGGTCATTATAGGGCCAGAGTATCTGGAGCAAGTTCAAGCAGAAGTGCGACAGATCCGGGCTAACATGAAGTCAGCTCAGGATAGGCAGAAATCATACGCCGATGTGCGCAGACGTGACCTGGAGTTCACCGTGGGCGATCAGGTATTTCTTAGAGTATCCTCCATGAAGGGAGTGTTTTGTTTTGGCCAGAAAGGCAAGTTGAGCCCAAAATATGTGGGGCCTTATGTTGTGACGGAGCGGATCGGCCTGGTAGCTTACAGACTTGACTTACCCGCCGAGCTGGGCAAGGTACATGATGTATTTCATGTGTCCCAGTTGAAGAAATATTGTCTCATCCTCTACTTCAGCTTGAAAGCTAACCTGAGCCGACCATTGCGATCAGTGGAGACTCCGGTACGCATTCTGGATACTAAGACTCGAGACACTCGCCATAAGTCTGTGAGACTGGTGAAGGTTCTCTGGTCTAACCAGGACGTTGAGGAGGCCACTTGGGAGCTGGAAGATAAGATGAAGGTTAAGTACCCATCGTTGTTTACTTCTTAGTCTTTATATGTATAGGGTACGGGGCGTACCCCTATTTTAAGGGGGGTAGAGCCGTTTCGGTTATGTGTGTACGACATGTATTCGGATACATTGTCTATGTGTTATGTTGTTATGTTACTATCTTGTTATGTTACAGACCGTTGTGTCTGAATGATGTTGTGTTGTTATGTTGTTTGGACCTTGTGTCCGGTGCTATGTAAGTATGTTGTTAATGTTGTTATGGAAGTATTGTTTATATGTATTCCCGTGTTCTAATATCTAAGATATGTGGGAAGTATGAACTTTGGGGACAAAGTTCTTCTAAGGGGGGTAGATTGAAATACCCCAAACCTTAGTATGTTGTTTAAACATTAAAATATGGTATATTAAGACTAAAAAGAGTCTAAGAAACATTAGTAAACAATTTAAACCATAGAAAACACAAATAAATACCTTAAAGTCAATATGGGCAAAAATGTGCTCTAAGCTTGGGATAAGCTTGGTTAACACCAAATGACCTTACCAAGACCTTATTTATATATTAATGAACATATTAAACCAATTACCAAAGAAAACCAAGCTGGAAAACAAGTTAAAACACAAAATGTGCTTTAAGGAGTCTTAAAGCACATTTTTGAAAAATTGTCTTGTAAATGAGTTTTAAATGGCTAAATGTCCATCATTACTCTTTAATTAACATGTGTACTACTTAGTATCACATTAGGAAGTCTAACTCAATGGGAAATCAAAAATTTCACAAATATGTGCCTTGTTTTATGAACAGTAACTAAAATAAGCTAGTTTATAACATAAGTTTATATAAGTAAGTTAAATGGTCAACAAAGACTAAAACACCCCTAGATAACTAATGGGGCCGGTTTTTACGAGGTGAGTCACCACCTTGCAAGTTAAAAAATAAATAACAAATGATAAAGCAAGTTACTATTTGCTTTACTACTTAATATCTTCCAAAAGCAACTTCAAACTCATTCTCTCATTTCTCTTGCATTCCCACCGTCTATAACTTCATCTTCCTCCTCTCTCCATCGGTTTGCAACAGCTCTCTCACCATTCTCCATCTTTGACCTCATATATCTCCTAGCTCTCTTTACCAAATCAAAAACTAAGACCACCATTCTCTTAGTCTCATCAAGCTCTTCAACCTTGTCTTCTCAAAACTCCAAGAGCTCCATTTCGGTGCCAAGAGGAATCTCCATGGGAGGAGCTTGAGCTCATCTTTTCACATATTATTGTTCTCCTTTGCTTCTAGGTAAGGAAACTCAAATAAAAACTCCATTTCCTTCATGTTTTGATGTAGACCGAGAATCACCATTGATGGTGTTCTTTATATTGCTTTGTTCTAGCTTCATTTCAACCTTTCATGGACTAGGTGGAGTCCTCTCTTGCTACATATCCAAACTCTCTTTCATATCCAAGGTAAAACAATCATCAAAATGTTCTAAGACAATATATGTATCTAGGGTTACAATGAGATGAAGCATAAAGCTTGTATACTCATTTTATTATTTGTATATTGTTTAGAAGTTGACAAGCAATCAAACACCCTTACCGATTTTAAACAAGGAAACAAGAAAGAAGTTGTGAGGAAAAGAGGTAAATATGCTAACCTAATGTAGTTTAATGTCTTAGGAGAAATGGGCTTATATTGCTTATTAACACTACCTAAGGAGTCAATGGTAAATGACTTAGGAAAATATTCTCAAGGAGATAGTAAAAGGGCATATGTGTTGTTGTATGTATTTGCAGGTCAAAGGCAAATATAATGTGGGAAATTCAGTGTTTATGATTTATGCATCTTAAGGGCCTAAGAGCCATGCTATTTAAGGGCCTAAGTGCCAAGCAATTTAAATTATGCACTATATTGTGATGTAGTGTAAAATGAGTGAAGTTTTGTGTACAAGAATGTTCTTGATGGATTTTAGTGTTCTTGAATGTTTAATGGTGAAAACAATGTGTTTTGGCTTAGTAATGTTCTAAGAGAGTTCATGTCAAAATTTAGTATTGTACAAGAAGTTTTAAGTGTTTAAATGAGATTTGGTGAACTAGGAAGTGTTAGAAATGTCTAGGTATTCTAATAGAGAAGAAATAATGTCTTAGGTGTTCTAGGAAACAAAAAGGATTAGACATCAACTAGGAGTTTAGGTTGGTAAGAAAAGATGCTTGGGAGATGATGTTACGGTGAGGAGAAAGCATTTTGGGATAGTGGTTATCATAGGTGAGAAACACCATTTAGAAACCTTGTAAGAAATGTTACAAGTGTAGGTGAATTTTATGAGAAAATTGAGTAACAAGTTAGACAAGGAACTAGGTGTGTTTAAGATGATATTTTGATATTAGAATATACCTAAGATCATTTGGCAAGTTTATACATATAATGAGTAAGGAGAACCATTGCAACAAGGCTTAGAAAATGTTCAAAATGTAAATCTGTAGAAGTGGTCCGGGACCTAGGTTTTGGATAATGTCCCGGACCATGCATTAAAAGAGGCCGAGAGTTTTCTGAGGCATTGTGGTCCGGAACTTAGTTTTGTACAAAGACCTAGACAACCCCCTGTTTTACCCCCGAGAGAATTTGCCTACATTGGTCCGGGACCTAGGACCTGTTTGAAGTCCCGGACCACCCCATAAAAACAACCCGAGAGTTTTTGCCTACATTGGTCCGGGACATAGGACCTGTATGGAGTCCCGGACCACTACCTGAAATCAGCCCGAGAGGTTTACAATGACACGGTCCGGGACCTTAGTTGGGGACCAAGTCCCGGACCACTTGAAAAGTTGAGTTTAAGGTTAAATAATGATGCTTAATGATGGGGATTAGTAAGTAATGATGTTATAAGGTTGTCTAAGGCATGTTAGGTGTGTATAATGACAATTTAGAAGGTGAGAAGTTATAATAAAATGTGAAAGTAAAATAACTAGAAATGCAAAGTAATAAGTTATCGATGGACTAGTACGTTAAATTAACCGACGTTACTAAATGTGTATAGGATTCTCCAACGGTGGAAACCAGTAGAAGCAAGGGCCAAGGTATGGTTTTCTTGTAGTCTGTTGCCTACCGGTTTACACCGGCTTGTGTGTTGTTTGTTTTTCTGTTTGTTTATGACCTTGTAACACTTAAGTCATGTAATAAGTTTACAGTTGTTAAATATTATTGTGTTGTTAAGTTGTGACTCATTTCCCTTGTGTGTCTAACTAGACCTAAACACTTGCTTGTGAATTAACTTATTTAATTCAATGTGTGACTACTAACAAGTGCTAACGCGGAAAGTGAGGAGTCCGGTAGTTCCGGCCACGCGTGTGAGTATGGGAGTCGATGTCATAACCGGTTCGATTCTCTTTGTATGTTATAGTTGTTTTATATTTGGTTTTCAACTTTCCCTTTAGCTTATCCAAGGCTATTTTACTGACTCACGTCGGGCCACAGGGGCATACTATGTTTTGTTCGGTGTGCTTGGATCACTATATCCGACGCACCTTTGTGTTAAGTTATTCGTTCAATTTAACAGGACGGTAACGAGTTATGTAACGAGCTTAGCATGAGTTTGGCAACATTCTCTAGGCTCTCAATGGGATCTAATTGTGTTAGTTCGCTTCCTAAAGGGATTCGTTCTTGTATGTTATGTGTGATGTTGTTATGCAATACTCTTGCTATGATATATATGTTGTATGTTTAAAATGAATGACATGTCATCATGACAATTAGTTGCGCGTATCCCGGTAGCCGATGGGCTGCGCGTTAACCATACCAGCCAAGGGTTGCTGACCCCCTCGGGGGCTCCATATTTTTATTGCAGGATGAGGATCAAGGAAGCGGAATGGCTATAGATTCTAGGCTGCAGAAATACTTTTGGTTAATTTTGGATGTTGAGCCCGGGGTGCGCCTGTGCTCCCGTGGCGGTATATTTTGGTACCGTTTGTATTACAGTGACGGTTGTTGACAGTTGACAGTGGAGTTTGTGTGTACAGTCTACAGTGATGGATGTTGTTAAATACTCGGTATGATGGTTATGTATATATGGATGTTAGTACCTAATGCTCGGTAGTCTGATCATCAGACCTGTACGCTTGTATTTATTCTGCCTTGTTAGCCATGTGGGTGGTTAACGGCGTTGTAGCACCGAATCGTTTAGGTATTATTTAGTTGTTCATTTCCGCTGCGATTTTCAATTATTGTTAAGTGCGTAGTAGGGGTGTTACACTCCCGGGGAACTAAAGCCCCGACTATGTAGGTTCATATGATACTAAATGAAAAACCGTGTATTGTATTTTCATAAAATATATATTTATACAGTATTGTGATTGATGAAGAGGAAATAAATTGACATAGAACCTAGTGAGAATAAGATTCCCTAGGTAACTTGACTAAAAGTGAATGGAGATAACTAATTGATAGAGTTCTATCCTTTGGAGATGTAATGATTATGACTAGAGGGATTAAAAAGATAGAAAATTGGAAATGAGTGAATTACCTGATGCTTGAAATTGAAGTGGGAGGTGAAACTTGATTTTCATGAGATCAAGGGAAGCCGAACACAAATTGGGGTGAAAGGATAGTTCAACACTGATGCTGATCACATCAGGGTTGGATGACTCTTGAAGCTCCCTATAAGTGGTCACAAATAACACCGCTAAGAAAGGATGCAAAGAGCATAAATTGGACTTGGAGTTGTATGTGTTTTCAAAAGGATTTTGAATCGGTATTTACAAAACGTCGATAGATACTTTGCATAATGGAAGTCCTCTTACTTAACAAAGAATATTTTTGTAGTACTTGCTCACGAGCCGAGGACGTATGAGCCTTTGTCTTCGGACCGGTGACATGGGAAGTATATATGTTAAAGATTAAGTGATTGTTTTGATCTCCCAAAGGAACGGGGACAGAAGGTGTCCATCGCGACCGGGTTCTGCGGGATCACAGTGTATATAAATGATATTTTTGGTTGCCATACATGCTAAGACATGTTGTGTGGTATGTGTAATAAATGTTATTTTAACCTTGTGTCCTAATGTGGTTGAGTTCTGAAAGTTGTTATGTTACCTAGACCTATGTGTCTAAATGTTGCTATGTTACCTAGACCTGAGAGTCTAAGGGTTGTTATGTAAGTACAATGTTATTAGGATACCCGGACCGTTGAGTCCGAGGTTATCATAGTAAAACAATAAAGTACCACAAACACAGTTTGAGCAAAAACATGCTCTAAGCTTGGAGTGAACTTGGTTAGGACCCAAAGAGCCTACCAAGACTTAATAATATTCAATTATGATTTGATAAGGCTAATTAAGTCCTTAGGAAACTTTGGTAGACAATCAAACCAAAAAAAATACAAGAAAACACCTTAAAGTCAATTTAAGCAAATACTTGCTCTAGACTTGGTGTAACCTTGTATAATACCTAAAGGTCATTCTTAGACCTTATAAACATCCTAATGAACATGTTAAATCAATGACCAAAGAAAACCAAGCTTGAAAACAAGTTAAAACACAAAATGTGCTTTAAGGAGTCTTAAGGCACATTTTTGAAAAATTGTCTTGTAAATGGATTTTGAATGGCTAAATGACCATAATTACTCTTTAATTAACATGAGTACTACTTAGTATCACATTAGGAAGTCTAAATCAATGGGAAATCAAAAATTTCACAACTATGTGCCTTGTTTTGTGAATAGTAACTAAATTAAGCTAGTTTATAATATAAGTCAATAAAGTTATGCTATTGGTCAACAAAGACCATGAATCAGCCTAAACTAAAGAGGGGGCCGTTTTCTTGTGTGACTCACCACACTTGAACAAATAAATGAGCTAGTAAAGTAATAAAGCAAAAGAACTATTTGCTTTTAAACATAAATATCTTAACAAAGAGTACTCTCTCACCTCATTCTCTTATTCTCCTTCACTCACCACCGATTTCTACATCTTCTCCCAAGATCCAACCGTTTAGCTACAGCAACTATACCATCTCCAACTTCCATTGCTTGTAACTTCTAGCTCCATGGTCCAAATTCAATTACAAGACCACCATTCTACTAGTTGGAGCAAGCCCTTCATTTCCCTCTTTTCAAATCTTCAAAAGCCTCATTTTGGTGCCATGGAGATTCACCATTGAAGGAGCTTGAGCTCATATTTTCATGCCTTGTCATTCTCCCTTGCTTCAAGGTAAGGAAAGTCAAAGAAAAACTAAGTTTCCTCCCATTTTTGTGCATGTCCGAAAATTCACCATTAATGGTGTCTTCTCTTGTTCTTCCATAGCTCCATTTCAATCTTCAAAGGACTAGGAGGAGTCCTATCTTGCTACTTAACCAAGCTCTCTTTCAAATTCCAAAGGTAATCATCAATTTTAGTGTTTTAAGACACTTATGTAAACCTAGGGTTTTACTATGAGTTTGAGTATTAAACTTAATGCTCATTACTCTTATATGTGTATTGGTTAGAAGATTGACAAGCAACTAAAGCCTTGCCGATTTTAATCAAGGAAACAAGAAAGAAGTTTGAGAGGAAAAGAGGTAAATGTGTTAACCTAATATGGTTTAAATGCCTTAGGAAAAATGAGCTTGATGTGCTTAATAAAATACCTAAAGAGCTAATGGTAAATGAGTTAGTAAAATGCTCTCAAAGAGTTTATTAAGGGCATATGTATTGTTGAGTGTATTTGCAGGTCAAAGGCAATATATATGTGGGAAATTCAGTGTTTAAGGTTTATGCAATTTAAGGGCCTAAGAGCCATGTTATTTAAGGGCCTAAGTGCCAAGCAATTTAAGTTTATGCACTATATTGTGATGTAGTGTAGTTTAAAGGTTTAGATTTGTGTAAATAACATTCTTTGTGAAGATTAATGTCTTGGATGGTTAAAGGAAAAAAAAAAATATGTTTGTGTGTAAGGAATGTGTATTAAGTGATTAAGTGTTCTTGGTTGTCAAAGGGTGAAAACCTAAGTGTTTGGGTGTGAGAATATACAAGAGAAGCTATGGCAAAATTTAGTTGATAAACAAAGGAGTTTATGTGTAATAATGAGATGTTATGACCTAGAAGGTACTAGAAATGGTTAAGTGTAAAGATGGTGAAAGAGAGTGAATTAAGGTGTTCTTAAGTGTTATGATGCCTTGGGCATAGTCTTGGAGGATTTAGAAGTTAAATGAGTGTTTTATACACATCAAAGTCATGTTATGAGAAGTATAAAGTCTTGTGCAAGTTTTGGTATACAAAGGAAAAACAAGGTCTTGTAAAGATCTAAGTGTAAACTTGTGGAAATAGTAGAAGTTGTGTGAAGGAGATGTTTGTCTGAGAAGTAGTGCTTTTAGGAGTAGTGGTAAGATAACATTTTGGTTAGTGGAGTAATAGGCATGATACTACCACCTAGAAAACCTAAGGAAAAACATTACAAGTGTTAAGAGATGTTGTAAGGAAATTGAGTTACAAGTTTGGACAGTGTTTTAAGGAGGTTCAAGATGATATTTTGGCATTAGAATATACCAAAGATCATTTGGGAAGTTTAAACATAAAATGGATGTGGAGAACCATTGCAACAAGACTTAGAAAATGTTAAAAATGCAAATCTGTAGCAGTGGTCCGGGACTTAGGTCTTGATTAATGTCCCGGACCATGCATTAAAACAGGCCTAGAGTTTTTAAGTCACTCTGGTCCGGGACTTAGGTCTTGCACTAAGACCCGGACCACCCCCTGATTTACCCTCGAGAGAATTTTCCTAGATTGGTCCGGGACCTAGGACCTGTATGAAGTCCCGGACCACACCATAAAAACAACCCGAGAGTTTTACAATGACAAGGTCCGGGACCTTAGTTGGGGACCAAGTCCCGGACCACTTAAAAAGTTAAGTTTAAGGTTAAATAATGATGCCTAATGATGGGGATTAGTAAGTAATGATGTTATAAAGTTGTCTAAGGCATGTTAGGTGTGTTGTAATGACAATTTAAAAGGTGATAAGTTATAATAAAATGGAAAAGTTAAATAACTAGAAATGTGAAGTATTAAGTTATCAACGGACTAGTACGTTAATTAACCGACATTACTAAATGTGTATAGGATTCTCCGAGGGTGGAAACCAGTCGAAGCAAGGACCAAGGTATGGTTTTCTTGCAACCTGTGTCCTACCGGATTACACCAGCTTGTATGCCAATGTGTTTTTCTGTATGTTTGCCACGTTATAAGATAAATCATGAAACGAGTTTACAGTCGTTATTGTTGTTGTGTGTTTGCATACTGATACCGGTAACCTCGAATGCGCATGAAAGGCTAGTTAACATTATTAGGTAAACGTAAGAGAACGGTATCCGGTAATAACGTTTCCAACCTAAGGAACGTTCTAACCACGGCTATGCATGAGTTAGTTATGTGATGTTTGTGTGTGATGTTTGTGTGTGAATGTATGAACCTCCCTCGTGTGTCTAACCCAGTTGTAATACTGTAAGGTGTATGGATGTGATAGGTTCCATAGTGGAGCCCTTAACTATGTTTATATATATATTATGGGGGGTGAGGAATCCGGTTGTTCCGGTCGCGCGTTGTTTGGGAGTTGATGTATATAGTTTCTTTAGCTCCCTCTCTGTTGGTTGTCTTCGTTCATTGGTCTTCAATCACCCCTGAGCTTAACCAAGGCTTTTGACTCACATCTGTTGGGGATTATGTACGGTGTGTTCGGATCACTATATCCGATCCATTTTTAAGTTAAGTTACTCGTCCGACTAACAGGGCGGTAATGAGTGTTGTATAACGAGCTTAACACAAGGGTGATATCATTCTCTAGGCTCACAAGTGAATTAACTATGTTTGGGTCGGTTCCTAAAGAGAACCGTTTCCGTTATGTTATGTGTCATTGTTGTACTGCAATTCCTATTGCGATGTTATGTTATATGTACGTTGAAACGTGAAATGTGTTGTTATGTGGAGTATGTGGATCATGGATATGAATCCAGGTTATTATAAGACGAATTTGTGTGTAACCCGACTAGTGGGTAAGTGTCGTCTATTAAGGAAATAGCTCCATTGGAGGAGAAACCCTCAAGGGTTAAGGAACAAAATAGTGAGCTAACGAATTTTGTTGTGTTGATTGATTTGTTGAACCCCATTGTTGTGGGTATGTAATGTGTTATGTGTCTATAGTTTACATGCATGATTTAAATATAATCAACCGCATGCTTAGACGACAATTAGTTGTGCGTGGCCCGGTAGCATGCGGGCTGCGGGATTACCATACCAACAAAGGTGCTGAGCCCCCTGGGGGGCCACCCTTTCTTCTTTTTCCTATTTAAGGTACAAGGAGCTGGAAGCCGTTCGAGAGTAGGATGGCGTAGTCGTTTGTACATGGGTAGCCATTTTAACTGTGTATGTATTGGAGGTGTAGTAAGACCGAAATTGTTATCGGCATCAGTTTGTAAATACTCGGTACAGTTCGAATGCTTATGTATGTTGGTTGTTGTTAATGAAAAGGTATAGTAATGCACAGTTGCTCGGAAATCTAGTCCATCAGACCGATATAATGTGTATGTATTAGCCTTGTTAGCCATGTGGGTGGTTAACGGCGTGTAACACTGAAGAGTTAAGTAATGTAATGAGTTAAGTTTTCCGCTGCAGTTTGTTGTTGAGTGTGTTGTTGTTGTTAGTTGGGGTGTTACATATTCGGAAAAATCCTCATACCTTATATTAAATGACATATTAAGATTTTCAGTATCGTAAAGTAGATCAATATAATCTCTTATGTAACGTAGTTCCATCTGACCAAAGGTTCAAAGGTTTTAAATACATAATTTCTATTTACAAACTTTTTATAACTTCTAACTATTAGATAAATCACTTAATTAAAATCCTACATTCTGAATATTGGTAATAAATGTATTTTATATGGCTTATCTAATTTTAAGAAAATTAAGGATTATTATTTAGATTAATTCCCTAATCATAGTTTAATATGGGTTTATATCATAATTTGTTTAATGATTTTATCTTAAAACATTAAGTTTAATTTTCAATACTATAAATGTTATGTGTAACACCCCATCTCGATCCAATCGTGGTTATCACAAACTTATCACCATATATACAAACTCTGCAGCGGATTCAAATACATTCCAGGACCTTACCACGGTCTGACTACAAAATATACCGACAATTAGTACAAACCAATCTTATCCAAATACATATCTTTCTTACAATCCCCTCACATCCTATACATCTTACTAACTCAAATTGCCATATGAGTGTACATGCACAACTCGTAGGCCACACTTAACCCGTAACGCTTGTACCCCTTCTTACTCTTGCGACGGCTGCCTCCTGACGTTCACCTGTGTAGTAAAAACAGCCCCCAAAGGGGGTCAGCACGAATGCTGGTACGATCCTCTCATGGCCCTCAAGCTAACGTGGCTACGACGACTAATTGTCGATAGCGTGGAGGTTGATTAGATGCACAACGTAATAGAAAGTGCAGTAAACAACAATCCAAATATGAACAATCAAAGTTCAAACATAATGAACGGCTTAAATGCGTTCCCTTAATTAGAGAGTTGATTATTTAACTCCTTAAGTTACGTTTCCTCTTAATCTTAGTCCATCCTTACCTTACCTCAATCTTAGTCTTGTCTTAGCCTTAGAAACAACCATCCTTTAAAAAGGAATGGATGTAGCTTATCTTAGTCTTATAATACAAACCATCCTTTAAAAGGAATGGTTGCAACTTATCTCAAACCTTATCTTAATCTTAGAATACAAACCACCCTTTAAATAGAAATGATTGTATCTTATCTCAATGTTTATTTTTGTCGAGTCAAAAGCAACCCTAGCCAATGAGCTATTAACTCCATTGGTTGAATAAACAACTTATCTTATAATTTAGGATTTAGGTGACCTACCTTGGACTGTATGTCCAATGTAGCTGAGCCGGCAACCGACCCTAGGCTACAAGTCCGAAGACAAGTCCTTAAGCGGAAGTCGGATCTGCTATAGATAATGACCCCCTTTTCCTTAGCATGCATGACCGGAGTCAGTCCCGGGTTCCTCACTCCCCCCCTTAAGTTCCAGTTAGTAGAAGTCTCAAGACAGCGTTTGTTGGTTAACCTCTTTCGGTATAAAACAAACTAATATTAGGGAGCGTTCCTTAGTCAAACTCAATTCCTTACTAAACGTTGGTTAGTAATTAAGTTCTCACGGTAAGTTGTGTTAGTTTTCAAACATCACACAACAATACAATAAACATAATGTTCCGGTTGCATGCTTTATCTTGTTTAGTGAGCACACAAAACAAATAGCACACAAGCCGAGGGACACCTCGTTAGCAAGCAGCTCACAAGAAGAACTGTACCGTTCACCGTTGGTCGTTCGGTTGCTTACTCTCTTCCGGAGTCCAAATACTCAAGCCCTAAAACATTCATTCAGTTTTAGGATGTTAATCACTTAACTTAATTAAACTTATTTAACCCATAATGATTCCTACCTAACACCTCTTAAGTTTTACAACTTAACCTTGAACTTTTAAGTTTATACTTAACTTAATCCCGTAGGTCTTTATACCTCTAATCATCAATGCCCTCTTAATGGGGTACCATTAATACCACTAAACTTCCTTAGGGTTTCTTTTTTTTTTAACAACTTAGGGGTCGACCGACCTTACCGACCGACCTTACCCAAGGTCGGTCCATTCCAGAACTTATTACCGTTTGAAAATTTTACCCCGACCGACCTTGCAAGTCCGGTCCCCAAGGTCGGTCCATTTCAGAGAGTTTCCACGTGGGATATTTAAGCCCGACCGACCTTGCCAAGGTCGGTCCCAAGTTCGGTCGATTCCAGAGACTCAATTCGTACACAAAATAGAAGCCCGACCGAACTTGCAAGTCCGGTCCCCAAGTTCGGTCGATTCCAGAAACTCTTTCCGGTAGTGTAAACTGAGCTCGGCCGACCTTGCAAGTCCGGTCCCTAAGGTCAGTCGGCTCTAGAACCTTGTTTCTAAATTCCCATTTGACTCTCAACTTCTCCACAAGTTCCCCCATGTGTCCTAATACCACTTAGGCACTTAAACTCACCTTAGAACTTCCACAAAACTCTCCAAAACAATTTCCAAAGATCTTCTTAAACATTCACTCAATCATTTTTAAAACTCCACACTTAGGACTTATTTCCTTACATTTCCAACTTGTAACCTTACCAAAACTTCAACCAACCCAAGTGTACCCTCCTTAACAGTTTAAGCACTTCATAAGCATCATTTTCCATCTTCAGTTCATTTACCAAAACTTCCTCAAGTCCTTTTGCATATCCATGCACAAATTCCTCTCTTTTCCATTTGTTACTCATCATTCCTAAACTCTTGGGCATACCTAAACATTTCTTCCCATCCTCTTAGCACCTTAACCTTGTTCTTCTTTACCTTAACCTTCCTACACCCTCCTTAGACATCTATATCTCTTTTACTCAATTTACCCACCATTCTCATGATCTTAAACTCCTATACATTCCTAGTCAATTTCCTCGACAATCGACAACATTCTCCTTCAATCTTCACTCCCATCACCTAAGTCCACTCATTAGCATCTAAACTAAAACCTTATTGTTCCAGCACTAGTATCCTCTTCACTTGCACAAGCTTCCCAAAATTCTCATTGTTATATTCCCTAGTTCATACCTAAATCATCTTAAGCATTATATACCTTCTTCTCCAAATTTTGCACAAGTCTTACCATTCCTCTTACCATGACTTTGGTGTGTTCAATACACCCACCAATCCTCTAATTCTTCCTAGACAACTCTAGGTCATTCTCATCCTCAAGAACTCCTTAGTTAACTCATTTCCACTCAAATTCCTTTTAATGATCCCAAGTGAATCCTAGGGCATCTTAACTCACCACTACCACATAAACACTTTGTTTTTTACTCAAATTTCGCCATAGCTTCTCTAGTATATTATCATGCTCAAATGCATTGTTTTCCTCATTCAACCATCTCACATACATCGTGTCCTTTCTCATCATAGTTTCTCATCCAAATCAACTCATTCATAATGAACTCAATATAGTGCAATAAATCTTAAATTGCATAGCACTAAGGCTCTTAACTGACATGGCTCTTAGGCCCTTAAATGACATGAATTTAAACACTGAATTTCCCACATATAAAAGCTTTCAACCTGCAATTACACCCATCAATCTCATAGTAGTTATAATGCTCTTAAAATCCACCTTAAACTTATATTATCAACTCATTCCCATTGGCTCCTTAATTACAAGTTCATAAGCTTGTTTAAATTCTTTTTCCTAGGTTATATAACCCATCGCCTAATGTAAGCTTCAAGCTACATTAGTACTTATCTAAATACCATCCCTTAAAACTTAAACCACCATTAGTCAAGTAATTTACCTTGTTTTCTCAAGCTTATCTTAACTTCCTCCTTAGACCTTCTTCTGGAATGAATCTCGGCCACCCATTAAACTTCCTTTGCCAATGTTCTAACCAATATTCAATGACTCACATGAGTACTGAACAATACACTAACCTCAAGGAATGAAAACCTAGGTTAAAAATGTGTTCTAAGGTATAAAAGTGGATGATTACCTTTGAAGTCTCAAGGTAGACTTGGGCATTGAATGAAAGAGGACCTCCACTAGTCCATGGTGAATAAAACAAGCTAGAACAAGGCATAAAAGCAAAGCCCCATGAGTAGTAGTTTTCGGCCATGTAGAAGAAATGGTGGAAACATGGTTTTTCTTACATATTCTTTACCTTAAGAGAATGGAGAACCAAATGGGCTCTTCAAACTTGATTTTCCTCCATCAATGGAGTTTTCCCTTGGCACCAAAATGGAGCTTTGAAGGATTTGAAAAGATAGAAAGGAGGGCCTTGACTTAACTAAGACAAATATGCAATTTATTTTAGATTTGGAGCTTGGAGTTGCATTTGGCAAGTGAATGAACGTGAGGATCCATGGATGGAGCTCTCTCTTGGTTTTGGAGCAGGAGAGGGGAAGAAGAAACCGTGGAAGGAAGGAGAAATGAAGAGAGAGAAGAAGAAAGGTGGCTTAAATGAAGATATTTGTTATAAAAGGTAAATAGTCTTTCTTTTACTTTCCTTCCCTTTTTCTTTTCTTATTTGATGAAGTCTTTAATGAATCATCCCTTAGAAACTGGCCCCCTCATTAGATAAGGCTAACATGGTCTTTGTTGACCAACTAATTGACTTATGTTGAGTTAAGCTTAATTTGGCACTATTTGGCACTATTCACAAACTAGTGCACATATTTGTGAAATTTTTTATTTCCCATTGATTTATACTTCCTAATGTGATACTAATTAGTACACATGTTGGTTAAGATGTAATCATAGGCATTTAGCCACTCAAAACTCATTTCTAAGACAATTTCTCAAAAAGGTGCTTTAAGGAGTCTTAAAGCACATTTTGTGTTTAAGCTTGTTTTGAGCTTGGTTTTCTTTGATAATTGATTTAAAATGTCCATTAGCATATTACTAAAGTGTTATAATGGTATTTGGGTGCTAATCAAAGTCACTCCAAGCTTAGAGCATGTTTTTGCCCAAATTGCCCTTAAGGCATTTTCTTGTGTCTTCCTTGGTTTAAATTGTCTACCAATCTCTCTAAGGCATATTCTAGCCTTACTACATCATATATTGATGTTTACTTAGCATACTTAGGTTTGGGGTATTTCAATCTACCCCCCTTAAAAGAACTTTGTCCCCAAAGTTCCCATGCACCTTATCTTATTAGAATACATGTCTTACTTCATTCCATAGATCATATAGATCATACTTATATATACTTAAACTCATTGGATCATTAGGTCTGCCATATGCTTATACTTAAATATCACACAACATGCTTAAGCATGTATAGCACTCAAAATTCTCTTTGTTTCTTTTGATGATTAAAACATTCACATAATTTCCAACGTATTCTCCCATGTCACCGGTCCGTAGACAATGGCTCATTCGTCCTCGTCACCATGGGCCAGAATACAAAACACTCTGCTCTCCCCGTGTCACCGGCCCGAAGACAAAGGCTCGTGCTTCCTCGACTTCATGGGCGAGACTCAGTAAAAAGGTAACCCTTTTTACGAGGTCATGTGAGGAATAATTCCTCTAATTAAAAATACGATCAACTCCAATTTCGTTTTATCCTAAAGTCTCTATCCATAGTGTGATTTAATTATGCCCACTGGTAGGGAGTTTCAGGAATCATCCAACCTTGATGTGATCAGCATCAGTGTTGAACTATCCTTCCACCCCAATTTGTGTTCGGTTTCCCTTGATCCCTAGAAAATCAAGTTCCACCTCCCACGTCATTTTCAAACATCAAATAATTCACTCACGTCCAATTTTCTATCTTTTTAGTTCTTCTAATCATAATCAATACATCTCAAAGGTGTGGACTCAGACCATCAAACATTCCCAATTCACCTCTTAATAGTCACCTCAGGGCTTAAATTCCTACTAAGTTCTATAACAGTCTCATACCAACTCTCACCATCTTATACCTCATAGGATTACAATTTCCTTCCTCATACTCTTATCAAATAATATCTCATATATTCCATATTCCTTAAGTCTCCTTAATCCTCTTCCTTAATTCTCTTAACTTGTACTCACACCGGAGTTAACAAGATAGGTACTTAATATGTATGGTATTCACATCTTCTGTGCGTAATAACCATATTTTATCTCAAAATGTTTATGTAAAACATATTCTTAAATTATTTTGTGCTATGCGCACCGTAGTTTATGTACTAAGTACATAAGCATACGCTAAGCGGTTTTCGCTCTACCCCCTTAAAATGGATTACGCCCACGTAATCAACACCATATCATTCTTGAACATAAGTTCAAGATGTCTAATTCTCACCAAGCATTCTAGCTTCCATGTCATCTATCTCACTTACGTTTCGATCAGAGAGTCATAACTATGCTAATGACTTAGTCTCTGTATCGAGAATTCTTAACGGTACTTATACCATATTCTTAACTTATTTTGGTCTAACCTCAAAGGTACTGATCTGCTAGCTTCCGCTGCACAACTCAGATAGTCTTAGGCTTAACTGCCTCGCTTATCCTTTTTATAGTATTGTATATCTTCCACCCGCGTGCTTACGGTTTAGCACTAAAGGTCCCTCAATGGTCACGTGTTATCTTTATATATACACGGCCTTGATGAGTTGTAGCTCGTCTATCTAGTCTTCCTGGAGATCTAGTGTTTGTATCCTTAGTGTTTTCTCAAGTGTCTAAATCGTTCCTTCCATCTAACCTTTGGTCTGAGGATGATTCCTAATCTGAAACTACTGTTTAGTGCTTATTGCACTTTACAGTTTCATCTTATTTATCTTAAGACATGTCTAATGTCTGTACTTAACAATCCGTGCTTCTCGCACTTCATAGTTTTTAACTATTTGTTCTCTGGTTCCTTTGTGTTGTTGGTTCAACTGAATTCTTCTCTTCGACTGTTTGTGGTAGTAGCTGCTCTTGTCTGATCTTGCGTCGTTGTCCGTGGTACGGAGTCGACTACTTCCCGTGTTCCTTACACCACTGGTCTACATGCATGGGGTACCTTACTAGTACATTACTACTTACCCAACTAACTCATAAATGAGCGTGTTAGGCCTGCAAGCCCCTGTGGGGTGCAGTCGTCCCACGTCTCGTTTTAGTAACTCATAGTGTCCGTCGCACGTTTAGCTATTTCTAATTATGAAGTATTCTGTTGTCGATCTCCTCTTTCATCGTTCCATAATAACACTTATTGTTCTTCTTGAAGTTAATCAAGGGAAATCCATTTACTATGTTCTTGGGTATGGTATGCTCTAGCTCCTTTCTGTATTCCGTATTAACTCTATTTCTTAGTAGCTTAGGTCTCTTTCCATATAGCCTCTTATCTTGTTTCTCATATTTGCTCTACTAGGAATGCACTTCCAGTTCCTTAAGGAATGGGTAGTGTGCTTCCTGTGAAAGCTTATCTAACCAGGTCCAGACTACTGGCATCGATGCACAGTTCGTCTTCCATCTTGTTCCCTTACTTATACTGGTCTTAGCTCATAAATCTAATTGCCTCAGTGTCAATATTTGACGGCTCATACACAACGGTCGCTTTACCACGCACCATGACTTAATCCCCTTATATAAATATTGTACTCACGACCACTACTACCGTGGTAGCTGGCCTTTACCTTGTTGTCCATTGATGGCGCAACTACTTACTCATTTACTCTAACATCTTATCTTACATTCAATCCCTTCTTGGTGTAAACACTGGGAGTTCTCTAATTTCGGTGTTTGGCGGTTGCCGTACCGTGTTGTAAAATGGTTGACTCTTAATATGAAGATGTTCTGCTTCAATCTCAGATTCGTAAGTACGCTAATTTCTCTCGCATTCTTTAATCCTTATGATGTTGTTTACCATGTAATTTAACCGGTTCCTGAAGAAGTCATCCGCTGAATCACAAGCTCTTCTGAGCATTGGTCACTTGACGTGCCATTCCGTGCACTCACCATGTTTATCTCTGTCGAATACTGATTCTTAAATCCTGGGTGTTGGATATGAGGTCTGTCTCTGCAGCCTTCCTTATTACTCAAGTGCATCTGGTATGTTCTAAGGTAATCTCAAAGTTTACGGTTTCCATTCTCTAACAAGTGAAAGCCCTTTTTGAGGGGTTTATTCCCACTCATGGCCTCACAACAAGGAGAGGTATCCCCACCCTAAAAGGCATGGTTCGTTCTCCGCCCCTGCCAATGTACTATCTCATTATTCTCATTGGTGCCATTCCTGGCAATATTCTCCACAATCTAAGTTATAGGTTTGGTAACCGTTCATATCTACGAATTGTAGTTCCTTTGTTTCTTAAATAAGCTCTCTTACAAGTTACTACGCCTCGGGCTCTGATGTGGTTATCATCCTTGGCTCGTAGGGTCTTATTGCTTAATGCTTCAGTTCATTACTTGTACTCTCACTCATCTGTAGGTCATCCTTAAAGGTTTTTGTTTCCTTGAACACTATCCACCGTTAGGTTACATATTGAATGTAGTATCGGGTTTCATGGTGGGTCGCTGCATCCTGCTTCCTGCTATGGGAGTTTATTCAAGTGATCTGAGGTTACTTAGTGTCCTCGAAAATACTATCATTTTACTAGACTTATGTCTTTTAGCAATCAAGGTTAGGTTTGTATCAGGCGTTTGCCTTACGGTGTCCAAGTTGGATATCATCTTGTCATCTTATACTTCCATCTCAACGCTTCGCTCAACTTTCGTTGACTACGCCACCCGTTGATGATAAGTTATACTTGGGTGTTAATGAGTTAGACAAACAGTATTAATTGTCATTCATCAGTTTGTTTGGCTCGATTGTGCCCGCTCTGTGGGGGTAGTCCTCTGAGCTATCCTCTTTCGGGGTTATATGTCTTAATCCTTAGTAAGCTATATCTTATGTCTATCCTCATTGAAGGATGTTGTTATTGGTTTTCATAATGGTCACCTCGGGAGTTCTATACCGTTCCTGCAGGAAGTCGTTGCGTCAACAGTCACAATCGTATCTTATAATACATCCCTTGTATGTTATTGCTCACACAGTGTTTTGCTCGGATTATTGAGCGATCTCTTAAGTTCTTCCCTTTGAGATCCGGGTTGGTGTTCTTACCGCACTGTCGGTTGTCGTTGCAGTAGGTTGTACCGTTGCTAATATTTACATCATTTAGCATTCTGTCCAAGTCCAGCTCCCTGTTGTCTAATGTGTCGGCTTTTCTTATCATGGTCAGGTCGTCAGACCTTTCCACGGTCTCATTTTCCTGTTCTTATGGATTTACAGTCCGGTATTAAAATGTACTACAACTGTAGCGTTCTAAAATCTCGCCATGATGGCTTTCTGTGTAGCTTAACTGTGGTAGCACTTGCTATGGCAAGTGCACCATGCAAGATGGGTTACCGGTACTGTGTGCGTCGGTAGTGGTACTTCCACCTGATCTTTTATATCTTTGATAGTCCTCGGGAATCCTTCGATGTTCTTTAGTTTGGATAACTGATCCTTTAGCAGTTTCCTTCCTGTTTGATAGTGCTATCACTTATCAGGGCATTCCTCTTTCTGAGGGAACCCCTTTTTATTTATTCCTGTCTTAGTCCTCGCTCCTGTCTCCACACATTTTGTTGTGGTGACTAAGTAATGATTCTCCTTCAGGCACTACGTCGTAGTCCTATTCCGGTATACTGTTGTATGCGTCTTTATTGTCGCCTGCGCTATGTCGGCCTGGGTTTGTAACCTTTCTCATTGTATGGGGTTTGGAGTTCCCGTTTCTAACTGGACTTTCCAGTAATCTTAATCCTCATGCTTTGCAATATCCCACTGTTATGCTCATTCGGACCACTGTCCGGTATTCACGTCGCTTATCTTTCCTTATCCATTGCACTCATAGTGCTTTTCTTGTCATTGGTATGGCGGGTTATTTCGACTGCGTAGCATGTCGACCCATGTTGCCGGTAATTACCGTTCCCTTATTGCTAGAATTCCATAGGTAGCGCCTGTTTCTCTGTTGCGCTCCATTAAAAACCTCCAAGTTCTCCGTAACTATTGTGCAACAAGATGTTTCTCGTATTGCTTGCTGTTAACTATCTACCTGATCGGGTTTCCCCGAGTAAGAGAAGGTTTTCTTCTCTCTGGCATTTATTCCCCATAATTCAAGCAAGGGATGTGGAGGGCGGGTCTAGGTACTATGGATATCCGGTAAACACCGGGAAATCCTAGCTAACGCACCTCTCACTCTAACACTCAACCCTTAACCCATAACTCAAATTCAACCTCGGTATTCTCCTAAGTTTGGTAATCCTCGTCTTCAGAGCGTAACTACGCTCTGATACCACTTTTGGTAACACCCCATCTCGATCCAATCGTGGTTATCACAAACTTATCACCATATATACAAACTCTGCAGCGGATTCAAATACATTCCAGGACCTTGCCACGGTCTGACTACAGAATATACCGAACATTAGTACAAACCAATCTTATCCAAATACATATCTTTCTTACAATCCCCTCACATCCTATACATCTTACTAACTCAAATTGCCATACGAGTGTACATGCACAACTCGTAGGCCACACTTAACCCGTAACGCTTGTACCTCTTCTTACTCTCGCGACGACCGCCTCCTGACGTTCACCTGTGTAGTAAAAACAGCCCCCAAAGGGGGTCAGCACGAATGCTTGTACGATCCTCTCATGGCCCCCAAGCTAACGTGGCTACGACGACTAATTGTCGATAGCATGGAGGTTGATTAGATGCACAACGTAATAGAAACTGCAGTAAACAACAATCCAAATATGAACAATCAAAGTTCAAACATAATGAACGGCTTAAATGCGTTCCCTTAATTAGAGAGTTGATTATTTTTGTAGGAATGGATGTAGCTTATCTTAGTCTTATAATACAAACCATCCTTTAAAAGGAATGGTTGCAACTTATCTCAAACCTTATCTTAATCTTAGAATACAAACCACCCTTTAAATAGAAATGATTGTATCTTATCTCAATGTTTATTTTTGTCGGGTCAAAAGCAACCCTAGCCAATGAGCTATTAACTCCATTGGTTGAATAAACAACTTATCTTATAATTTAGGATTTAGGTGATCCTGCCGCACCATCTTAATGCCACCTACCTTGGACTGTATGTCCAATGTAGCTGAGCCGGCAACCGACCCTAGGCTACAAGTCCGAAGACAAGTCCTTAAGCGGAAGTCGGATCTGCTATAGATAATGACCCCCTTTTCCTTAGCATGCATGACCGGAGTCAGTCCCGGGTTCCTCACTCCCCCCTTAAGTTCCAGTTAGTAGAAGTCTCAAGACAGCGTTTGTTGGTTAACCTCTTTCGGTTTATAACAAACTAATATTAGGGAGCGTTCCTTAGTCAAACTCAATTCCTTACTAAACGTTGGTTAGTAAGTTCTCACGGTAAGTTGTGTTAGTTTTCAAACATCACACAACAATACAATAAACATAATGTTCCAGTTGCATGCTTTATCTGGTTTAGTGAGCACACAAAAACAAATAGCACACAAGCCGAGGGACACCTCGTTAGCAAGCAGGTCACAAAAAGAACTGTACCGTTCACCGTTGGTCGTTCGGTTGCTTACTCTCTTCCGGAGTCCAAATACTCAAGCCCTAAAAAACTCATTCAGTTTTAGGTTGTTAATTACTTAACTTAATTAAACTTATTTAACTTATTTAACCCATAATGATTCCTACCTAACACCACTTAAGTTTTACAACTTAACCTTGAACTTTTAAGTTTATACTTAACTTAATCCCGTAAGTCTTTATACCTCTAATCATCAATGCCCTCTTAATGGGGTACCATTAATACCACTAAACTTCCTTAGGGTTTCTTTTTTTTTAACAACTTAGGGGTCGACCGACCTTACCGACCGACCTTACCCAAGGTCGGTCCATTCCAGAACTTATTACCGTTTGAAAATTTTACCCCGACCGACCTTGCAAGTCCGGTCCCCAAGGCCGGTCCATTCCCGAGAGTTTCCCCGTGGGATATTTAAGCCCGACCGACCTTGCCAAGGTTGGTCCCAAGTTCGGTCGATTCCAGAGACTCAATTCGTACACAAAATAGAAGCCCGACCGAACTTGCAAGTCCGGTCCCCAAGTTCGGTCGATTCCAGAAACTCTTTCCGGTAGTGTAAACTGAGCTCGACCGACCTTACAGGTCCGGTCGGCTCCAGAACCTTGTTTCTAAATTCCCATTTGACTCCCAACTTCTCCACAAGTTCCCCCATGTGTCCTAATACCACTTAGGCACTTAAACTAACCTTAGAACTTCCACAAAACTCTCCAAAACAATTTCCAAAGATCTTCTTTGAATACCCCTAAATTAATTTAAATTAATTTAAATTAATTTAGGGGATTTCTTTTATTAAACCTTTAATAATCTATTAAATATTAATTATTATATGGAATTATGAATATTAATTATTATATGGAATTATGAATATTAAATTATTATATGGAATTATGAATAGTAAATTATTATATGGGGTTGTGAAATTTATTTAGGGGTTTTCTTCTATTTAACCCTAATTATTATACATTATTATATGGTATTATGAATTTAATAATAAGATTTATAAGTCAATAAATCTTGGGAAAATTATTAAACACTCCATATATTATTAAGATTTTGGGAAGTGTTGGAACAATGTTTTGAAATAAAAAGTCAATATAAATTCTAGAAACCTTAAAGCTTATTAAGCCTTGCTAGAGTTGACTTTTTGAGAATGGTCAAACCAGGTCATGAAACCTACACCAATAAATAGGTTATGAAAAACCATGAAGATCGATAAAAAGAACGTCAAAAACGGATCATCCTAGCCAAGTTATGCTAGATTGAAGTTTTGAATCAAAATTTCATAAGTGCCACGTGTCAGCCTCTCGTGCGTCCCAACACTTAGCAGATTTTTACCTCCTTGATTTTCTCCAGCAACAACCGTTTTTGACCTAACTTGTGACGGCCATATCTCTCATTACTTCGATTTCCAGTGCCGTCTTCACCACTCTCTTCTCCTTAATTCCCTCTTTACATTCATAGCTCATACAATCCCTAACTCCATCCACATCAACGGGAAAATTGTTCTCAAGTTGGCACCTTTCTCAGTCGTAACCCAGATTCCAGTTATACTTCGATTTCAGGTAAAGTTCGTCATGCCATAACTTCCGTCTTTCAACCAAATTTCGATTTCTTTAGCTCGTTGTGTAGATCTCTAATCCGTCTACAATTCTTATGTTTATGCCCAAGCCTGAATCATAACCGTTTGGAAGTTATAGTCGCTCAAAGTTTCGGATTTTCCAGCACTAAAATCATACCGAAACAGAGAGGTAAACTCGTAACTTTCGGGTCAATTTCTTTTGTATAATGCGTGTTAGGATTAGTTCTAGTTATCAATGTGTAGATCTAAGTGTCATCTTTCTAATGAGCCCAAAATTAGAGCTTAACACGATCTGTGCAATAACTTATAGATCCTCGAAGGTTGCTTCCTAAACTGGTCGAAAGTTCAAGTTTTCCAGAAAAACGTTTTTGAATCGCTTCGATTCGGGCAATTCCGGTGAGCTTTCTTCAATTCCTCCGATTATGCTAACCGGTTTTACAATTCCGACCTAACCCCATGTTTCAATGTGTCAATTACGCTCTAGATTAGGAGAATTTGTAAGAATTGCAACCGGTTTGTACTCTGTTTCGAAAATAAACCCTAACATTCGATTCGAATTCGAATCTTGATGAACACTGCATATAATTGGGGAAATTGACACCAATAGAACCGAAATTTGATTACGAATCCATAGAAACAAGAATCACTCGATTTCGTTCTGTGGTTAGGGAGAAATTGGCAAAATCGTACTCGATCTCTTGCTGAAGCTCGCTGATGAAACTCGACAAATATAGGCCGTCCGATCGTAGGTATTAGTAACGGACGGCCGAGATTAGATCTGGGGGTTTAAGTTGATTATGTTTTTAATATTTCAGAATTTAACCCTAACTTGTTGAATAATTAATACCTTCCCGAATGTATTTTGACTTGAAATTTTAACCATAGATTCCTTATTTTATGTAGTTTATTTGATGTAAATTATTATGGATTTGGAGTTTTTAAAACGTAAGTTATGATTTTTACAAGTTACGGGTTTTCTGGAATTATTTGGCTAAATTAAAAAAGATATTTTTATGAAACAAAAATTTTATAATATGTCTAAAATGTTATAGTTACTGTATATTAAGTTTGGGAATTTTTGGGCACGGGAAAAGGTTTTAAAAATTGTGTTTGTGAGTTTTCATAAGGATAACTTATAATATATAGTTTTTATGTAATCAAAAATTAAAGTATGGTTGATTAATGAACTTTATAGGTTGGGGAAAATATAATAAGACTAATAACATTTAATACAGTATGTTTATAAATATTTTGGGTATTAACTTTAAGTGAAGTAAAAATTGTTACATATATTTATATATATGTTTATATGAGAGAAATAAAATAGAAACTTATATTAAATCATGGAATTTAACTAAACTACATTTTATTTATTATAATATGGGAGCTAATATTTTTAACTAAAACTAAGGGAAATACTTTATTTTATAAACCATAAATAAGTTTTGGATATGTCTACAAGATATTAGGTATAATTAAATACAATAGAATTTCTTAAAGAGTGTTCTGGATAAATCTTAATATATGTAGGTATATGTATATATATATATATATATATATATATATATATATATAAATACAATAAAAATAGATAAAGGAAATAACATTCCTTGTGAGAAATATAATAGGAAGGATATATATATACGATAAATAAATAAATAAAAGAAATAAAATACCTTATAAAATATAATATGCAGGAATTAATGAGTTAAAATAAACCTCTACATAATACTAATAATAAGATATATATGAGGTGGTATAATTTATGGTTATGAATTGAGTTTTTAGTTACCCTTGAATTTCTAAGATTTATATAAACAGTATTAAAATACATGATATATTTAGTCAATGTCCACAATGTAAATCTATAATTGGGTAAGAAAATTAATAAGTTGAAATTTAGGAATATTTGTAATTAGTTTACATAAAGTGTTACACAAATAGATCTTATTATATAATTGAAATACTTTTACATTTAAATGTTCATATTATATAAACAATAATAAAGTAAATGAGTTACTTTTACGTCTAAATGTGAAGAGGATAAATAAGTCTAGATTTAATCATTTCTTAATATTTATAGTATTGAGTAATAACTTAATATTTTGAGACAAAATCATTAAAAGGGATTATGGTATAAGACTATATTAAACAATGATTAGGAAATTACTCTAAATAATAACCTTAAGTTTCTTAGAATTAGTTAGCCATATAAAATACATTTATTACTAATATTCAAGATGTGAGTTTATAAATAAGTGTTGTACATAATAGTTAAAGATTTACTAAAAGGTTTATAAATAGAAATTAGATACTTAAAATCTTTAAACCTTTAATTAGATGAAATTAGGTTACATAAGAGATTATATTGATTTACCTTTTTACACTGGAAATATTAATGTGTCATTTGAATATAAGGTATGGGGATTTTTCAGAATATATTAACTTATTAAATAGTTAACAGTTTCACTTACGATCCATAATTTAATTCTTTGATAAATTCTACCTTAGTAGATATATATGTCCATCCTAAATACATTAAAGGAAATTAATTTATTAAGTTATACCTTTGAAACCTTTTAGGTTTTGTAAACAATTTAAAACGTATTTAAGACTTAAGTTTAGTGAAGTTTGTAAAAAGGTTTATACATAGCCTATGGAGGGAATGTGTTGTAAAAATATAACATTTAGGAAATTAAATGTAAGTAAGGATACATAAAAGGTTATCTTAAAACACCTTATTTATAGTTATGATAAAGTAAATAATATACCCTGTGGATACTAAATGTAAGAGTCCGATGAGTCTGAGTTAACTATAATATGGTTATTTCAGGATGAAAAGTAATTTAACAACTTATGACAAGATTAATAGATGGTTGTAATTAAAGGCCCATTCTGAACTAAAGATAAGATAATTGAGTTTAGTAGCTCAAATAAGTTATACTAAAATGCATCTACAAACACTACGATTTCAGTATACGGGATGTAGATCTTAATTAAGTTAAGGGGGAAAACTTAGTTATAATGGGTTATCTAGTAGATATTGATAAAGATACATAGTCAATAAATTGTGAAATAACAGTATAGTATTCTAAGATAAACCCATCATTGGTCATAACACGATGTATGTCCTAAAGTAGAAAAAAGTATTGAGCTTAAGAATTGTTATTGAAATTCTAAGATTGATGAATAACGTATAATGCACTTATGTTATAAAGGTCTTTAATGTGAGAATTATGGTTAGGTATGGGTAAAGTGGATAAGGGTGGAACAATCAACAAGTGTTAATAAAATACTTGGTCTTACAACCTTGGTTATACAACATTCTAAGACAAGTCAAAGGTTATTCACAACATTTAAGTGAGGGCTTAAAAGACAATTGAGACTTTGAAATAAGAGTAAGGAGTTTATTTAAGTGTAGCATAGGCTACAAGTGTTTGATGATAGACTACTTTTAATATTCTTCAGAGTAATGTTGAGTTGATTGTTTGCGCAAGTTGATTAGAACTGCTACAACGTTACCCAGGTATGATTTCTCGTACTCAGCTTGTTGTGTTTTGGACTTTATAGAATGTTTTGTACGATTTCTCGTACTCAGATATTTGGTGACAAATTTTATGGAATGTTTTGTACGATTTCTCGTACTCAGCTTGTTGTGTGTTGGACTGTATGGAATGTTTTGTACGATTTCTCGTACTCAGATACTTTTGGTGACAAATTTTATGGAATGTTTTGTACGATTCTCGTACTCAGCTTGTTGTGTTTTGGACTCTGTGGAATGTTTTGTACGATTTCTCGTACTCCGATATTTTGATGATTGACTTGTGGAATGTTTTGGAACACCAACTGATCTTGAATGGATTTCAAAAGGGAAACTGTTTGGGTGACTAACTGAGCTTGCTGTGACTAACTGAGCCTGTATGTGAAACTTCCTTGGTTATTGGTTCCTCCTATCTGGTTGTTTCACTAGATATTAACTGCCTAGGGTTTACGCTTCTGCACTCTGTAGGACTGAGTGTTTTGGTATTGCTCTGGTGCAGTTAATGATCTAGTGGGGTAACTAGGAATATAGGAAAGTATGGTATTGGTAAATTCTTCCTTTGGACTATGGGTATTGTTTCATCCATGAGTCGAGTTTGATCAGCCTAATTGAATGGATTCTTTCTATTGGGTATTAATTGTTGAGGGTTTACGCCTCTGCACTCTGTAGGACTGAGTGTTTTGGTATTGCTCTTGTGCAGTTAATAATCTAATGGGAATATGGGAAATGTTAATCTTGGTACTGAGTATGGATTATTTATACTAAGTGGTGCACACACTTTTCACCGATGACTGAGAACGGGTCGGTGGCAGCGGAGGTCTGCTATACCTCGCCCTTTGTGGCAACTGACAGCGGAGGTCTGTTTACCTCGCCCTTTGTGGCAACTGACAGCGGAGGTCTGTTTACCTCGCCCTTGTGGCAACTGACTGGCGGTGGGGGCCATCTCTCCCAATTGGTTTATTCCACTCTTGAGTATATTTTGTCTATGGGAATCATCTTCTGAAATGGTGGAGACATAAACTGTCTACCACGGGTATGGATATTAATGTCACTTCTAGTCCTTTGTGACTACTTAAGTCTTTCTCTTCTTAACCAGAATTGGTTCTAACCTCAGCAATGGTGCTTACTAACTATGTGGTGTGACTACTTAAGTGGATGACTTGGTTTGGAAGTTCTTTATCTCTATCTTTGTCTTGTTTTCTTTTCTCTTTAACTTGATTGTTTTGAAGTGCTTTATCTCTGTTTTACTTTTAAGAGTTTGTTTTCATGTTACTGTTTATTTTGAAGAGTTATGCTTTATAAGTTTGTTTTTGGAGAATTGTACCAGTTCCATTCCAGGGAACTGACCCGCCCCTTTTGGGGTGGGCTGCTTGGTTTCATCTTGCAGGTACGAATTGATTTACAGGTGGCCACGAAGAGAATGAGCGTTTGGGTTGGGACTAGGTTTTGTGGAGAGAGAATATGTTTAATTTTATTTGTTGTGTTAAGTTTTCTCGAGTTCAGACCGTAGCTTTTGTGGATTGTAAGTTGTAATTGGTGAGGTTTGGTGCCGGGTGTTTGGAACCCGATGTCTGTACGCCTTTAGTATTTTATTTCCGCTGTAATTATGTTAAGTAGGGGCGTTACAGAAAGTGGTATCAGAGCGTAGTTACGCTCTGAACCCGAGAAAACAAGCCGAGTGAAATACTTAGATTATAGGTGCACTTAAAACTGGGGAACTGGGGTAGAATTGGGAAGTGAGGACTCCAGTAAGGCACGACTCCTAACCCTTTTTGGAATTGTGAACGATTCCTTTACACACTTTTCTTTTGTGAATGTCTGTTGAGTGTGATGTGTTGTTATACCGTTCCAACAATAAACTACAGAAAATATATATACATATATATATATAAGTTTGGAACATCCTATATTAAGTACGATAGATTGATTTGGTTGAGATAAACCAAATATTAAGCTATTTTTCAAAAGCATGCTCATGGAGAATACATTGCTAAAAATGCAATCCTTTAAAAGCTAGTACAAATTCCTAGAATTTTAAAGAATACTTTTGGTTGAAAACAGTATACAAATAGAACTTTAATAACTAAATTAGTATTGATATTATGTGAAGTACTTCAACTCCTTTAAAGTTTGAAATAAATCATGAACTACTTGGTACAATTATTACCTAAAGTAATGTTTGGATAAATCTTAAGTCTAGAAAATTATTAAGCTAACAACACTAGTAGATCACCCGAACATAAAACACATTAAAACTCTATGTTAACTTTAGAAAGAAAACACATAAACCTAACACCCTACGGGAAGTGCCTGGTGCGACGAACTCCTAGGCTGAAAGTAGTGGGGGTGCACACCCACTTCTAGAAGTTTAGGGGCTAGACAAGCCTTGTCATCTAACGTATATAATCTTCACGCAGGTGATGGATTGTGTTGAACTTGAGGGGAAGTGGTGGTAAGACGTTACCATCATGAAATCTTGAGCTAGGCATATTTCATTGCTAACCACAATGAACAAATCAATATTTGTATCTTAAGATCCGGTATTAAAACTCATAAATGTAAAGGGTTTATTGAGTTAAATCTTTGGTGAAAAATACCTATATATGGAGGAAGGGGATTAAGTTTGGGTACTCCAAGATACAACATCTACCCCTGGTTGGATCAAAAAAAAAATCAATAAAAGAAGTTACTTAAAGATTGAGTGAAGAGAAGAGTAATACTAAACTAAGTATCATTGATCCTTAAATACTTGAGTATTGAGCATCTTAAAAAAAAAAAAAAAAAAAAAAAAAACATTGAGAGTTACTTAAAGATTGAAAATTCTCATGTTTACTTGGAAGTTTAACATTATACAAGTATAAAATTTTAAAAGACACACTAAGAGTGATATTTACTAAAAGCCACCATTGTCTAAGAGAGTACTAAGATTTAATAATCAGAAGAACACTTACATAGAACAAACCCTAAGAAAAATAATCACCAAGAGTGAGTAAGTTTTCATTAGACTAGTTCATTTGACTTAAAATTTTATATAGAGTCCCTATCTTGAAAAATAAATTTTAAGATAAAGAAATCAGATTTTGGAGCTACATTATAATTGATAAGAACTTCTTTAGATTCTCCCTTGGGTGAAATTATGTAAATATATAATAAGTAAATTTATAAAGTAAACATAGAAACAATTGAAACTTGGAAAGTCATAGAAAATATTTATTTATAGAGTTTTAACATATGGGTGGGCTATAAACCCTTGAAGATAATTTTGGAAGATTATTAAATGATCTGAAATATTATCCTAAACTACTCAAGTATGTTACACCTGATTTATAGCTTGTTACTACAATTGATATGATAAAAGATCATATATGGACATATTATTCGTAACCGTCATTAAATGAATGGATAATAATCATAAGGTAAAAATTTTATAATCACCAAGGAAATACAAATACATAACAATCAAGAGATACAGATATATATAACGATCATAGATATAATCAACAGTGCAGTAAAATTCAACAAAGCTGGTTAATAAGGTGTTGAATTCTTTGAATGTGCCATTAGTAGCGGTACGAGGGCGTACCTTAGCTCTTTTAAGGGGGATATGCTGGCATACTCCTCCTTCGTTATCTCATCCGGATTATGCCGCGTTTCATTATTAGCAAAGGGAGAACAGTATTAGCAGAATGAGAGGTGTTTGTATGTGCTTGGTTTTTGCATTATGACTCAGTATGTGACTTTTGATTTTCATCATGTAATATCTTGGTATACCCTGATTCAGTTTGATTTTGAGTAATCTTGAGTGGAATGTTGTTATGGAAGTGGATGGAAATAAAGGATTGGTTTGGTATGGAATTTCATTGGAACTTTTATTGTCTCAGCACACCCGAACGGTGTGAGTGCTTATTAGTTGATTTTTAAACTTCGAGACGAAGTTTCTTTTAAGGGGGATATGCTGAAATACCCCTAAATTAATTTAAATTAATTTAAATTAATTTAGGGGATTTCTTTTATTAAACCTTTAATAATACTATTAATATTAAATTATTATATGGAATTATGAATATTAAATTATTATATGGAATTATGAATATTAAATTATTATATGGAATTATGAATAGTAAATTATTATATGGGGTTGTGAAATTTATTTAGGGGTTTTCTCTATTTAACCCTAATTATTATACATTATTATATGGTATTATGAATTTAATAATAAGATTTATAAGTCAATAAATCTTGGGAAAATTATTAAACACTCCATATATATTATAAAGATTTTGGGAAGTGTTGGAACATGTTTTGAAATATAAAAGTCAATATAAAATTCTAGAAACCTTAAAGCTTATTAAGCCTTGCTAGAGTTGACTTTTTGAGAATGGTCAAACCAGGTCATGAAACCTATACACCAATAAATAGGTTATGAAAAACCATGAGATCGATAAAAAGAACGTCAAAAACGGATCATCCTAGCCAAAGTTATGCTAGATTGAAGTTTGAATCAAAATTTCATAAGTGCCACGTGTCAGCCTCTCGTGCGTCCCAACACTTAGCAGATTTTTACCTCCTTGATTTTCTCCAGCAAACAACCGTTTTTGACCTAACTTGTGACGGCCATATCTCTCTCATTACTTCGAATTTTCCAGTGCCGTCTTCACCACTCTCTTCTCCTTAATTCCCTCTTTACATTCATAGCTCATACAAGCCCTAACTCCATCCACATCAACGGGAAAATCGTTCTCAAGTTGGCACCTTTCTCAGTCGTAACCCAGATTCCAGTTATACTTCGATTTCAGGTAAAGTTCGTCATGCCATAACTTCCTCGTCTTTCAACCAAATTTCGATTTCTTTAGCTCGTTGTGTAGATCTCTAATCCGTCTACAATTCTTATGTTTATGCCCAAGCCTGAATCATAACCGTTTGGAAGTTATAGTCGCTCAAAGTTTCGGATTTTCCAGCACATAAAATCATACCGAAACAGAGAGGTAAACTCGTAACTTTCGGGTCAATTTTCTTTCTGTATAAGCGAGTTAGGATTAGTTCTAGTTATCAATGTGTAGATCTAAGTTTCATCTTTCTAATGAGCCCAAAAAAAGCCTAACTCGATCTGTGCTATAACTTATAGATCCTCGAAGTTGCTTCTAAACTGGTCGAAGTTCAATTTTTCCAAAACGATCTCGAATCACTTCGATTCGGGCAATTCCGGTGAGCTTTCTTCAATTCCTCCGATTATGCTAACCGGTTTTACAATTCCGACCTAACCCATGTTTCAATTGTCAATTACGTTAGATTAGGAGAATTTTAAGAATTGCAACCGGTTTTATTCTGTTCGAAATAACCCTACTTCGAATTCGAATCGAATCTTGATGAACTCTGCATTAAATTGGGGAAATTGACATCATTAGAACCGAAATTTATTACGAATCCATAGAAACAAGAATCACTCGATTTCGTTCTGTTAGGGAGAATTGGCAAATCGTACTCGTCTGCTGAGTTCGCTGATGAACTCGAATGTAGGCCGTCCGATCTCAGTATTAGTAATGGACGGCCACGATTAGATCGTTTAAGTTGATAGTTTTTAATATTTCCAGAATTTAACCCTAACTTGTTGAATTATTTAAATGGCCTTCCCGAAGGTATTTTGACTTGAAATTTTAACCATAGATTCCTTATTTTATGTAGTTTATTTTGATGTAAATTATTATGGATTTGGAGTTTTTAAACGTAAGTTATGATTTTTACAAGTTACGGGTTTCTGGAATTATTGGCTAAATTAAAAAGATATTTTTATGAAACAAAAATTTTATAATATGTCTAAAATGTTATAGTTACTGTATATTAAGTTTGGGAATTTTTGGGCAACGGGAAAAGGTTTTAAAAATTGTGTTTGTGAGTTTTTCATAAGAATAACTTATAATATATAGTTTTTAATGTAATCAAAAATTAAAGTATGGTTGATTAATGAACTTTATAGGTTGGGGAAAATAATAAGACTAATTAACATTTAATACAGTATGTTTATAAATATTTTGGGTATTAACTTTAAGTGAAGTAAAAATTGTTACATATATTTATATATAGTTTATATGAGAGAAATAAAATAGAAACTTATATTAAATCATGGAATTTAACTAAACTACATTTTATTTATTATATAATATGGGAGCTAATATTTTTAACTAAAACTAAGGGAAATACTTTATTTTATAAACCATAAATCAGTTTGGATATGTCTAAAAGATATTATATAATTAAATACAATAGAATTTCTTAAAGAATGTTCTGGATAAATCTTAATATATGTAGTATATGTATATATATATAAATACAATAAAAATAGATAAAGGAAATAACATTCCTTGTGAGAAATATAATAGGAAGGATATATATATATACGATAAATAAATAAATAAAGAAATAAAATACCTTATAGAAAATATAATATGAAGGAATTAATGAGTTAAAAAACCTCTACATAATACTATAATAAGATACTATATGAGGTGGTATTATTTATGGTTATGAATTGAGTTTTTAGTTATCTTGATTTCTAGATTTATATAAACCGTATTTAAATACATGTATATTTAGTCAATCCACAATGTAAATCTATAATTGGGTTAAGAAAATTAATAAGTTGAAATTTAGGAATACTTGTAATTAGTTACATAAAGTTACACAAATAGATCTTATTATATAATTGAAATACTTTTACATTTAAATGTTCATATTTATAAACAATAATAAAGTAAATGAGTTACTTTTACGTCTAAATGTGAAGAGGATAAATAAGTCTAGATTTAATCATTCTTAATATTTATAGTATTGAGTAATAACTTAATATTTTGAGACAAAATCATTAAAAGGGATTATGGTATAAGACTAATTAAACTATGATTAGGAATTATCTAAATAATAATCCTTAAGTTTCTTAGAATTAGTTAGCCATATAAATACATTTATTACTAATATTCAAGATGTGAGTTTATAAATAAGTGTTGTACATAATAGTTAAGATTTACTAAAAGGTTTATAAATAGAAATTAGATACTTAAAATCTTTAAACCTTTAATTAGATGAAATTAGGTTACATAAGAGATTATATTGATTTACCTTTTACACTGGAAATATTAATGTGTCATTTGAATATAAGGTATGGGGATTTTTCAGAATATTAACTTATTAAATAGTTAACAGTTTCACTTACGATCCATAATTTAATTCTTTGATAAATTCTACCTATGTAGAGATATTGTCCATCCTAAATACATTAAAGGAAATTATTTATTAAGTTATACCTTTGAAACCTTTTAGGTTTTGTAAACAATTTAAAACGTATTTAAGACTTAAGTTTAGTGAAGTTTAGTATAAAAGGTTTATACATAGCCTATGGAGGAATGTGTGTAAAAATATAACATTTAGGAAATTAAATGTAAGTAAGGATACATAAAAGGTTATCTTAAAACACCTTATTATATAGTTATGATAAAGTAAATAATATACCTGTGGATACTAAATGTAAGAGTCGATGAGTCTGAGTTAACTATAATATGGTTATTTCAGGATGAAAAGTAATTTAACAACTTATGACAAGATTAATAGATGGTTGTAATTAAAGGCCATTCTGAACTAGAGATAAGATAATTGAGTTTAGTAGCTCAAATAAGTTATACTAAAATGCATCTACAACACTACGATTTCAGTATACGGGATGTAGATCTTAATTAAGTTAAGGGGGAAAACTTAGTTATAATGGGTTATCTAGTAGATATTGATAAAGATACATAGTCAATAAATTGTGAAATACAGTATAGTATTCTAAGATAAACCCATCATTGGTCATAACACGATGTATGTCCTAAAGTAAGAATAAAAGTATTGAGCTTAAGAATTGTTATTGAAATTCTAAGATTGATTGAATACGTATAATGCACTTATGTTATAAAGGTCTTTAATGTGAGAATTATGGTTAGGTATGGGTAAAGTGGATAAGGGTGGAACAATCAAAGTGTTAATAAAATACTTGGTCTTACAACCTTGGGTTATACAACATTCTAAGACAAGTCAAAGGTTATTCAACATTTAAGTGAGGGCTTAAAAGACAATTGAGACTTTGAAATAAGAGTAAGGAGTTTATTTAAGTGTAGCATAGGCTACAAGTGTTTGATGATAGACTACTTTAATATTCTTCAGAGTAATGTTGATTGTTTGCGCAAGTGATTAGAACTGCTACAACGTTACCCAGGTACGATTTCTCGTACTCAGCTTGTTGTGTTTGGACTATAGAATGTTTGTACGATTTCTCGTACTCAGATACTTTGGTGACAAATTTTATGGAATGTTTTGTACGATTTCTCGTACTCAGCTTGTTGTGTTTTGGACTTTATAGAATGTTTTGTACGATTTCTCGTACTCAGATACTTTGGTGACAAATTTTATGGAATGTTTTGTACGATTACTCGTACTCAGCTTGTTGTGTTTTGGACTTGTGGAATGTTTTGTACGATTTCTCGTACTCCGATATTTTTGATGATTGACTTGTGGAATGTTTGGAACACCAACTGATCTTGAATGGATTTCAAAAGGGAAACTGTTTGGGTGACTAACTGAGCTTGCTGTGACTAACTGAGCCTGTATGTGAAACTTCCTTGGTTATTGGTTCCTCCTATCTGGTTGTTTCACTAGATATTAACTGCCTAGGGTTTACGCTTCTGCACTCTGTAGGACTGAGTGTTTTGGTATTGCTCTGGTGCAGTTAATGATCTAGTGGGGTAACTAGAATATAGGAAAGTATATGGTATTGGTAAATTCTTCCTTTGGACTATGGGTATTGTTTCATCCATGAGTCGAGTTTGATCAGCCTAATGAGAATGGATTCTTTCTATTGGGTATTAATTGTTGAGGGTTTACGCCTCTGCACTCTGTAGGATGAGTGTTTTGGTATTGCTCTGTGCAGTTAATAATCTAATGGGAATATGGGAAATGTTAATCTTGGTACTGAGATGGATTATTTATACTAAGTGGTGCACACACTTTCACCGATGACTGAGAACGGGTCGGTGGCAGCGGAGGTCTGCTATACCTCGCCCTTTGTGGCAACTGACAGCGGAGGTCTGTTTACCTCGCCCTTTGTGGCAACTGACAGCGGAGGTCGTTTACCTCGCCCTTGTGGCAACTGACTGGGTGGGGGCCATCTCTCCCAATGGTTTATTCCACTCTTGAGTATATTTTGTCTATGGGAATCATCTTCTGAAATGGTGGAGACAAAACTGTCTACCACGGGTCATGGATATTAATGTCACTTCTAGTCCTTTGTGACTACTTAAGTCTTTCTCTTCTTAACCAGAATTGGTTCTAACCTCAGCAATGGGTGCTTACTAACTATGTGGTGTGACTACTTAAGGGATGACTTGGTTTGGAAGTTCTTTATCTTATCTTTGTCTTGTTTTCTTTTCTCTTTAACTTGATTGTTTTGAAGTGCTTTATCTCTGTTTACTTTTAAGAGTTTGTTTTCATGTTACTGTTTATTTTGAAGAGTTATGCTTTATAAGTTTGTTTTTGGAGAATTGTACCAGTTCCATTCCAGGGAACTGACCCGCCCCTTTTGGGGTGGGCTGCTTGGTTTCATCTTGCAGGTACGAATTGATTTACAGGTGGCCACGAAGAGAATGAGCGTTTGGGTTGGGACTAGGTTTGTGGAGAGAGAATATGTTTAATTTCTATTATGTTGTGTTAAGTTTTTCTCGAGTTCAGACCGTAGCTTTTGTGGATTGTAAGTTGTAAATTGGTGAGGTTTGGTGCCGGGTGTTTGGAACCCGATGATCTGTACGCCTTTAGTATTTTATTTCCGCTGTAATTATGTTAAGTAGGGGCGTTACATTCTTAAACATTCACTCAATCCTTTTTAAAACTCCGGCACTTAGGACTTATTTCCTTACATTTCCAACTTGTAACCTTACCAAAACTTCAACCAACCCAAGTGTACCCTCCTTAACAGTTCGAGCACTTCATAAGCATCATTTTCCATCTTCAGTTCATTTACCAAAACTTCCTCAAGTCCTTTTGCATATCCAATTCCTCTCTTTTCCATTTGTTACTCATCATTCCTAACTCTTGGGCATACCTAAACATTTCTTCCCATCCTCTTAGCACCTTAACCTTGTTCTTCTTTACCTTAACCTTCCTACACCCTCCTTAGACATCTATATCTCTTTTACTAAATTTACCCACCATTCTCATGATCTTAAACTCCTATACATTCCTAGTCAATTTCCTCGACAATCGACAACATTCTCCTTCAATCTTCACTCCCATCACCTAAGTCCACTCATTAGCATCTAAACTAAAACCTTATTGTTCCAGCACTAGTATCCTCTTCACTTGCACAAGCTTCCCAAAATTCTCATTGTTATATTCCCTAGTTCATACCTAAATCATCTTAAGCATTATATACCTTCTTCTCCAAATTTTGCACAAGTCTTACCATTCCTCTTACCATGACTTTGGTGTGTTCAATACACCCACCAATCCTCTAATTCTTCCTAGACAACTCTAGGTCATTCTCATCCTCAAGAACTCCTTAGTTAACTCATTTCCACTCAAATTCCTTTTAATGATCCCAAGTGAATCCTAGGGCATCTTAACTCACCACTACCACTTAAACACTTTGTTTTCTACTCAAATTTCGCCATAGCTTCTCTAGTATATTATCATGCCCAAATGCATTGTTTTCCTCATTCAACCATCTCACATACATCAAGTCCTTTCTCATCATAGGTTCTCATCCAAATCAACTCATTCATAATGAACTCAATATAGTGCAATAAATCTTAAATTGCATAGCACTAAGGCTCTTAACTGACATGGCTCTTAGGCCCTTAAATGACATGAATTTAAACACTAAATTTCCCACATATAAAAGCTTTCAACCTGCAATTACACCCATCAATCTCATAGTAGTTATAATGCTCTTAAAATCCACCTTAAACTTATATTATCAACTCATTCCCATTGGCTCCTTAATTACAAGTTCATAAGCTTGTTTAAATTCTTTTTCCTAGGTTATATAACCCATCGCCTAATGTAAGCTTTAAGCTACATTAGTACTTATCTAAATACCATCCCTTAAAACTTAAACCACCATTAGGCAAGTAATTTACCTTGTTTTCTCAAGCTTATCTTAACTTCCTCCTTAGACCTTCTTCTGGAATGAATCTCGGCCACCCTTTAAATTTCCTTTGCCAATGTTCTAACCAATATTCAATGACTCACATGAGTACTGAACAATACACTAACCTCAAGGAATGAAAACCTAGGATAAATATGTGTTCTAAGGTATAAAAGTGGATGATTACCTTTGAAGTCTCACGGTAGACTTGGGCATTGAATGAAAGAGGACCTCCACTAGTCCTTGGTGAATAAAACAAGCTAGAACAAGGCATAAAAACAAAGCCCCATGAGTAGTAATTTTCGGCCATGTAGAAGAAATGGTGGAAACATGGTTTTTCTTACATATTCTTTACCTTAAGAGAATGGAGAACCAAATGGGCTCTTCAAACTTGATTTTCCTCCATCAATGGAGTTTTCCCTTGGCACCAAAATGTAGCTTTGAAGGATTTGAAAAGATAGAAAGGAGGGCCTTGACTTAACTAAGACAAATATGCAATTTGTTTTGGATTTGGAGCTTGGAGTTGCATTTGGCAAGTGAATGAACGTGAGGAGCCATGGATGGAGCTCTCTCTCGGTTTTGGAGCAGAAGAGGGGAAGAAGAAACCATGGAAGGAAGGAGAAATGAAGAGAGAGAAGAAGAAATGTGGCTTAAATGAAGATATTTGTTATAAAAGGTAAATAGTCTTTCTTTTACTTTCCTTCCCTTTTTCTTTTCTTATTTGATGAAGTATTTAATGACTCATCCCTTAGAAACCGGCCCCCTCATTAGATAAGGCTAACATGGTCTTTGTCGACCAACTATTGACTTATGTTGACTTAAGCTTAATTTGGCACTATTTGGCACTATTCACAAACTAGTGCACATATTTGTGACATTTTTGATTTCCCATTGATTTAGACTTCCTAATGTGATACTAATTAGTACACATGTTGGTTAAGATGTAATCATAGGCATTTAGCCACTCAAAACTCATTTCTAAGACAATTTCTCAAAAAGGTGCTTTAAGGAGTCTTAAAGCACATTTTGTGTTTAAGCTTGTTTTTGAGCTTGGTTTTCTTTGCTAATTGATTTAAAATGTCCATTAGCATATTACTAAAGTCTTATAATGGTATTTGGGTGCTAATCAAAGTCACTCCAAGCTTAGAGCATGTTTTTGCCCAAATTGCCCTTAAGACATTTTCTTGTGTCTTCCTTGGTTTAAATTGTCTACCAATCTCTCTAAGGCATATTCTAGTCTTACTACATCATATATTGATGTTTACTTAGCATACTTAGGTTTGGGGTATTTCATTAAGAAATGATTAAATCTAGACTTATTAATCCACTTCACATTTAGATGTAAAAGTATTTCATTTATTTTATTATTAATTATATAATAAGATCTATCTGTGTAACATTTTATGAAATCTAATTACAAATATTCCTAAGTCTTAACTTATTAATTACTCAACCCAATTATAGATTTACATTCTGGTCGTTGACTAATAATATTATGCATGTATTTTTATATGGTCTATATAAAAATCTTAGAAATTCAAAGGTCACTCTTTAAGCTTAATTCCATGACCATAATGTAATACCAACTCATATAATACTCTTTTTAATAGTATTATGTATAGGTTTGGTTTAGCTTATTAATTCCTTCATATTCTATTTTCTATAAGGTATTTTATTTCTTTAATTTCCCTTTTCCTACTCAAAAGTTTATAGCCTAAAATATTTGTTAACATTCTGTATTAAATGTTAGTCTAGCCTTCTTAAATTATTTTCAACCTATAAAGTTTATTATTCAACTATACATTAATTTTTGTTACATTAAAACCATAGATTATAAGATAACTTATGAAAATTTCAGAAATACGATTATTAAACCTATTTCCTCTTATCTAAAAAGTCTCAAATTCAATTTATAGTAACTATAATATCTTAGACATATTATAAAATTTTTATTTCATAAAAATCTCTTTGTTAATTATCCAAATAAATCCCATATTCTAAACAAATTCATCTCTCTTTTGCTAAACACATTATTACTCTTAATATTATACTATATAATAATTTTAATTAGTAAATTAACAATGTTAACTACCACTTCTATAACAACCGTACTCACCCGCTCCTAATTAATATACTAAACCAACTTATATATATATATATCCACGCACACACTATTGCCCATAACATACTTTACGAATCTAGCCGTAACATGATCCACTTAATTTATATATAATACATAATAAAGTGACTCTTTAATTTAGTTGCTAATTACTCCTAATACCCTAAACCACCATTTTCGTCCATAAGAACTACTGCTCACACACAACTAATAAATTAATTCATACTCATAGATAGAAAGTATTGCAAAATTCCACTAATTAATAATACCTACACCATTATGCTATTAGACTAGTCACAGGTAACTTTTGTAATTGAGGCTTTCAAGTCATGAACATGAAATAGTATACAATATTGATGAATATTGTCGAACAATTTGACTCTAAAAGTATTATATTCTAGAATTATCTGTACACATATAAAACTAAAATCGGTTATAATAATTAGAAGCGAAAAGCATCAGACTAGAAGATACATCTAAAAGTTTTACTTTATTTCGCGGTGAACTTCATGGAGTCAATAAAATTTGTGCTTAATTGAAATAACTACAACATACTGGAAATTTTGAATTGAGAAGGGCAAAGAATATAATTACTTGGCAACCGAAAGAATATGTGATCACTCTGCAATTGACTTTGACGGCTATGAAAGAAGTTCTAATCGAGGAGGCTGCTACGTGATTCTTTGTGATATTAACCTAGGGGCAAGGGAATGATGGCATCAGATTAATACGGTAGATAGGCTTCTTTCTTCCCTGTTTTTTTCAGCAGGTGTATGAAGTCAAAAGAGTAGAATTTGAATTACAGGGTTGGAATTGGACGGCGGCTGTGGAAGAACTAGGTAGAACGACCAGCGAAGGCAGTAAAAAGGAAGATGAGTATTTATAGATCATTGATTAGGGTATGAGATATCGTCTAGAGTTGATGACAGTAAATAAATATCTTAATTATTATTCTAAAATACGGCATGTAAAAGATGAAGGAAATCTTATACAATATTATGAAAGTTTTAAGATCAATGATGTTTAAATATACAAAAATAAATTTAAAGATAATAGTATTGATTTTACTGTTGACAAGAAAACAAGCAACTTATAAAATTTTAAAACACTTATGGAATTTGTGTTTATACTCCAATGTAACAAATAATATCTCAAGTGATCACACAATTATGATGGATATTACATCGGATTAAAAATATTGTACCACAAAATTGAAATCTGATTATTTATTTATATATATATATATAAAAAGTAATTCATTTACATTAGAAGTTCATTTTAGATGAATGTGGGTATTCCTTTTTGTAACATCCAAGATTCTACCAAAATATAACATATAAAGGCTTAGGGAAATAATACCGCAAACGGAGAGAAGAGCCAAAGCCTTATAGAAGATGTCCAACAATAGAACCAATCTATCATACGATTAAAGCGGAATAATAAAATCAAATCCGTGGTATTCACAAATCAATATTTTTAACAAACATTTTCATTTTCCGAAGACATAAATATATACATTCCTGTTTTATCAAATATATATGAATATTTCAGAAGTCGGTATAATGATAAAATAACTACTATGACAAAAATATGTTTGATTAGTACCATATTAAAATTACCAAACCATAATAAATAAAATAATAATTATAATCAATAACACTGCAAGACGTTAGATATAAATATTGAGTTAACTACTAAGGTGAAAGGCATCTAAACTTCAATATATCATAACTTTGGCTAGGATGATCCGTGTTTAACGTTCATTTTATCAATCTTCTTGGTTTTCCATAAACTATTTATTGGTACAGGTTTCATGGGCTGGTTTGACCATTCTCAAAAAGTCAACCCTTGCAAGGCTTAAGAAGCTTTAGGGTTTCTAGAATTTTACATTGGCTTTTATGCTTCAAATCAATGCTCCAAATATTTCTAAAATCTTTATAATATAATTGGAGTGTCTAAGAATTTTTCCAAGATTTATTGACTTATAAATCTTGTTATTAAATTCATAATACCTTATAATAAATTAATTTAAATTGTATTATTGTTTAGAATTTAATATAAGAAGTCCCCTAAATAATTTTAAAATAATACCATACACTAATTTAGTGTTTAATAATATTACTTAGGGTTTTTATAAAAGAAATCCCCTAAATTAGTTTAAATTAATTTAGGGGTATTTCACTAGGAGAGATTGATGGATCGATACAGACATTGGGCCTGAGGCCCAGGAGAAAAAGGACATATGCACAGAAGTCTTACATAAGGAGGTGATGCAAATGTCCTCACAAAATAACTCAGTCCAATGGGTACAGATCGATCCGGAGAGGTGCTTGGGGCGCGGGCCCAGGTCACCACAAAGGAATATGGCTTGCACACAATTCTCTTGGGGCTTCCCCACTTTTTCACATCACCTAAAGGTGTGCGTCTACGGTCGGGTCTTTGACTGACCAAACAATGGGCTAGGTAAGGGTACTGCCAGGAAAATGCTTGGGGCTAAAGCCCAGATATTAAGGGGGTGTGGTTAGACGACACCCTCCTTTTTTCCCCACTTATTCATATCACCTAAAAGGTCTGAGTCCCTGACAGGGGACCCTCAAACGGGTCCAGGGGTGAAATTGGTTTATGTGGACCCTCGCTCTCGTATGATGCAAAGGTATAGAAATTTAAATTGCACCCAAAAGTAAATAAACAATGTAATAAAAGCCATAAATAAACATTTTCAAGTTAAGCCCTCTTTCTTAAAATTACACAAGTTAAAATTATGAAGTTGTCCCCAGCAGAGTCGCCAGTCTGTGAGCCTCGATTTTAAACCCTACCCTATGTTGATTAAGGCTGATTGGGATCTAACCGGGTTTTAGGTCCACTTATAACCTAAGATTAATAACTATGTCATATAACAATAATTATTAAAACCTAAGCTAGCTCACTGGAACCTATTGTGAGTCGCCACCTAATATTAACCTAGATCAAATTAGGAAAGGAGAGTTCAGGTTCGGGGGCTTGGTATTCGACTTAATTTGGGTTCAAATTACTTTCATTACCCTTCCTAGGTCGTTTTTCCTCTACTTGCTTATTTACGACTTACTACAAAGTCGTTTTTTACCTAAGTGTGCGCTTCTGTTTTTTTTTAGTGTTTTTTGACAGAAAATTAAAGTGAAATTAAAAGCTACCTAAACTAGGGTTTCGGAGGCAGAATTAGGTCAAATTTTAATTACGTCCGTGGCCACGGACCTAATGTCCGAGACCACGGACCCCTGTTGAATTCAGTGATTTCGAAAACAAAACTAAAATAAAAACGCAAACTTGAAAAGTCCGGGCCACGGACAGGGTGTCCATGTGCCCGGACATGTATTGACAGACCCTAAAATTGAAAATTTGAAAAATATAAAATCCCGCCACCGTCGTGTCCGTGGTCACGGACAACCCGTCCGTGGTCCCGGACAATGAGTCCGAGGTCAAGGACAACCCACGACAGTGGGTTTTTGATGGTTCCTGAGGGTGTTTTGTGCTCAAATTTTACGGGTGTGTAGCCTGAAAGATTTTAAACACGTTAGTAATTAAAAGAACTCAATTTGGCATCAAAATTAATACGAAACTTAGCAAACAAGTAACAAGGCAGTAGCTAAAACGATTAGCGATACAGAAGCGAAAAAGTGTTATTTTGAGCCCAAATTTTGAGGCAAGACTGATAATATCGTGGGGAGTTAGGAAAGTGAAATTTCTACCTGTTTTACCTTCGGATTCCTGATGATTCTTCACACCGGGATTCGTCGAGTGCTCCATTGATGGCAGACCCGAAAGGATTTCGAAGCAAGCTTCTGTTTGTTGGTTGTTCTTGTTGTTCTTCACGTTTTGGAAGTGTTTTTGTGAGGTTTTGATGATAATTGGTGCTTTGGGGATTGGAAAACGAGTTTAGATGGTGATTTCGGGGGTTTTTCGGTATGATTCGGGTGGTCGGGTGTTGAAAAACGTGTGAGAGAGAGAAGAGGATGTGCTTTCTGTCTTCCTAGGGTTCTTCAGCATATCCCCTTCTCATTTTATCAAAAAAACCTATCATTTATATAGACTTTCTTAAAGATAAAGAAAATCTAGTAAAAGTAAGATTTTTTGATATTTTAATTAAGTGACTTCCCAAAGGAATTTTGCTGTGAAATTTTAACCACATGTCAAGGATGACAATTATGAATTTTCTGAAGTGGAATCGGATTTTTTTAAATGTTGGAATATTTTTAAATTGAATTTCTCGTCAGATTCAGTCAGAAATTGCTAGAAAATTATTGGAAATTCGAAAAATCAAAATTCCAACGCCATTATGCTTAGAATGTCATCCTCTATCATGGGTTAAAATATCAAAGCATTTCAAGCTGATTTGGGCATCTTTCGGAGGAGAGAGAAAGCCTATAGGAGGTCTCAGGAGCCTTAAAAATTACGGAAACGCCCCTAACAATGACGAAACTGCTCCTCATGCCCTGGAATGCGCCGATCATGCTGGAATCCCTCATTACTCGATTAAATGCCCCTCACAACACCAAAACCTTGTAGACCCTAACAAGGGGGGTCAAAATTTTGGGTATAACAGGCGGGGTCTAGTTTGCCTAAATAAGTTGGCACTCTTGCGTCTACAATGCTCTTCAACCAGTTGGTTTCTCTGGGGCTGCGGCGGGTGGGGTATGGCCCCGTAAGCTGAGCTCCTAGCTGCTGGGCGAAGGCTGCCATGGCCGCTGCTAGGCCTGGAACCTCCGGGACATCTTCCGGTGTCTCGCCAACTCGTCCACTGCTGCCTCCACGTGGTCTTCCAGCTCTTGACATCTATAGGATAGTATACTATTATTTCTACTCGGTTGCTACACCGTTTTTCACATTCGCAATCACAAAAATGTAAGTAAGCTAACTACCAGCAATAAAGATATCTCTAAGATTTATTTCCTTCCTAAGACACGAATCCTCACGGACGTTTCCCGTATCCCAAATGTCCTATGCGCACTGTTCTTGACTCAGTATCTTCTTCATCAGAGCGGAACTCCGCTGTGATACCACTTTTTGTAACACCCCTAATCCTAAACCTGTAATAACATCGCAAGTCGTAGCATAATAAATAACGTTCGCAGCGGAAAATAAAACTATTTATCCTTGGTGTTACACGCCGTTACTCACCCTTGTGAGTAACAAGGCATCCTTACTCCTTCCAACAACTTCAACTCCTCACGCTGTGATGAACAAGATACTGAGCACTCTTAATATCACAAACCAAATTCAAACTAAATGATAAACTAACCGAATATATACAACAAACTCCTTAATACAATACATAAATAAACTTAAAAGTGTTTTCGAGAACACATCAGCTACCCTGTAACCCGCACTCCAGCTTGTGCTTCTTCAATAACCTGAAATGTTTTGCCTATTGAAGGGCTCAACAATCGAAATGCTGGTATGCTAAATGTAGTCCTAAGTCATCTAGATTCCTTAAGTTGTTTAGCCATCTTGATATTAGATTCTTTACATGATATACCGGTTTACAATAATAACAGTAATAACTGTAAATGTTAAACAAACACATAGCAGTTCACCTGCAAATCTCATCACATAATAGTAAATAACAACCAATATTCAGGCACCAATAATCCATAACAGTAATCAACAGGATACGCGTATTAATTAACTGTACTTGTTAGTTGGCCACTTGGCCTTTATCCTCTAAACCAACCACTTAAACTTTTCCAATTAAATTCCACCTCAGGCGTCATGTTAAGACAACCCTTGATAACTTAATAATGGACAGTAGTCCCCTGGGTTCCAAAGGAACCATTACCAGCTGACCTTATGGCCCTGGATAATTATTTTGACCGATCCGGTCGAACCTGTGCACCAACGCCAGTGCCCTCCGCCATCGTTGAATGTAGACAATGGATTCCCTTGAGTTACTCCCAATAGAAGTCCCACGTAGTGATCAAGATGCACAACCATAAAGTCGAAATAGTCTGGATTCCTCTCTTTATAAGTTAGCCCTTTAGTTAGTGATACAATATCCAATCCTTGAGTTAAGACTATAACAGTTGACCATCAGTTAGGTTCTTAAAATACCTAAAGGTCAGTTAGTCTTGTTCCAGTTTAGATGTATAAACTTCCAGTCATAAGACGTTCGCGTAAAATAAAACGTAATAGTGCCGAGCAATACAGTATACAATATCATATACATAAATCACAGATATCGCTCTTAGCAATTGAACATACAACATCTGGACCTCAGGAAAATTCTTAGGACATTCAGACCACACAATTAACATACCGTTCACCATGTAACTCGCTAGCTTGACAAATCACGCTTTAACAGTTTCTCCCCGTACACTATTATATTTACATGCAATGCCGGGTAACGTTAATATAGCTGTTCACTAAATATTACAGTACTGTCACTACAGGACTAATACTCGTAGTATACTAAACCCGTATGTTCTTTATTTTTCCCCTGTTATTTTACAGTGGTTCGAGGTAGTTTATTAGTCCGTTATTTTATGTAGTATCACATGTGATAATGAATTTCCATTGTATGGTATATTTCTATTTCTTTAGTTATGTACTCATAATTGTTTCCACTCATTCTTTATATTATACAATTTGGTTATTTTTATTATAACCACCTTTATTTTATAAACTTTACATTATATTGCATAATATACCATAATACATTATATTACCTAGTTTTAATTCCTTTCTTTATTAAATTACAAAACCAACCTTATAAATTCGGTAATTACATAATGAACACATTAACTTTTATAAATTACCGAATGACCACATATATTTTCGGTCTTTACAAATTTAATATACTAACCTTTATAGATTACAAATTAATCCCTTAAACTTTCGGTTTCAACATATATTTTCCTATATTTACAATTTAACCCCAAAACAATATAAGTTACATATTAACTTATAAACTATAGTTTTAATATTTAATTTCTTTAAATAACCGAAATGACTCATATATTTTCACAAATTATATTTTCGCCCCACTTTCATTTCTGTTTTATATAAATACTTTCATAAATTACATATTCACCTCATAATTTTTAAACTTAATATTTTATGGCATAAATCATTTTAATCCATAGTTTTTGGTCAACACTTTGACCAAGACTTAATTTCATAATTAATACTTTAATATACCCACAAAATCATTAGTAATTAGTTTTATCTCAATCTTTCGATTAATTACAAAATAGCCCCAAAACTTTATAAAATGTTATTTCAACACTTAAGCCCTTATTTAAATTCACAAAAATTCATAATATTAATTCTTACCTTATATTATATCATATGTATACCAAATTAACCCATTAACTCTCGGCAATTATTATTTGTACACTAAACTTTTCAAAATTTACATTTTAGCCACATAACTTAATACACTAGACATTTAAATACTTGTAGCTATTTTTAATACTCCTAAAATTTATAATATAAGCTAATATACTTATATATTTCGAAAATCACCAAATAACACATTTAATTCTCGGCTTTAATTATTCTTTACCATATAGTTTCAAAACTTGATTTATACCTTATAATAAGTATATATAAATGTATATAAGCCATATAACACTTCTAAAAATTATGTTAATGACTTAGAATGATTATAAACTAAAAATAGAACATTTTATCCCTAGACAATTCGGCCTAAACAAATATGTATCCTAATTAATTTTTTTGTGACACAATTTTATACCTTAAGGTAATAATCTTTCCTTATATGTTATAAATTATTTTTCTTGATATTATAACCCAATATTTTCGGCCTGAATATTACTAAGGCTTATACATAATTGTTATACCAAAGTTTGAAGCTTAAATCAACTTAAACTTAACAAACCTTAATTATAGAAACTTACTCCTTAGATAAAGATAATTCTTGTACTTGATTTCTCCTTGAATTCCAAGCTCTTCTAATGCTATTTTGGGGAAGACTTTTTGGCCTCCACACATAGGTTTAGGAGATCCAAGAGTTAGACTTCGAACAAGGATTTAAAAGTAAGATTTGGAGTGGTTTTATAAGAGTTTACCTTAGGAATTTTTCAAGGAATTTTTCGATACACCTTGGGATGATTGTAGATCCAAGTTTGATTCATAAAATGATGAACAGAACATAGGTTTAGAAGTTCTAAATTTTCAGAAATGCTTTAGGTATTTTACTAGGATTTTCAACATGAAAATATACCTTAACTTGATCTTGTTGTTCCTTGTGTTGTTGAATCAAAGTGAATCCTTGGAACACTTAAGCTTGGCGAAATCTTGGATAGTTGCTAGGTTGATTCTTGCTTCAAGACTTAGTAGATGTAAAACTAAGAAATTACATAGAAATGGTGTTAGAACTTAAACACCATTAATGAGCCTTTGGAGCTCTAAGGAATAAACTAGCAAATGAAGAAAGAAAAGAGAGGGAATGAGACTTACCAATTCGGTGGAGTGAGGAGCAAAAGAGTTTGCTAACTCACGTAAGGACTTAAGGGAATAGCAAGGAAGGAAATCAAAATTTGATTTGGCTTTGTTTATTTGGTCAATGCTAGGTAGGCTCCTTCCTTAATTATTTGCTTGGTTCAAGGCTCCATAAAATGCTCATAATGGAGCTAGCTTTCGGCTGATGACAAGGAGGAGAATGACTTGGTTGTCAATTTGAACAAAAGGACAAGAGCTAAGGTAGGTGAGTGTTTCTTTTGAATTTTCAATGTTAATTTGTCCTTGTTTTTCCTTGTATTTTACGGTAGTATTAGTGTAGATTGGCTACTGATTTCTTTGTCTTTTGAAACATGAGAACATGCTAGGTTGGTAGATGTCTTAGTTTAATTTTTATAAGGCAATCAAAACCTTATTTTCTTGCTTAAAATCGGCAACTATGTGCTGTATGAGACAATTGATCTTTGTTGTATTAGACATGGGAAACTAGCTTAGATATGTATATGTCTTATTTGATTATTGTAAGGAAATCAACCTCCTTTCTCCACATGAAATCAGCAGCCACGAGGCTAGTAACATGGGTTGTTTTGTTTGTTTACTTGCACATGGTATAAAACTAGATCTAGGAACTTACTTTTGCATTTTAATTTCCATGACTTTCTCCTAACTTATTCCTTGTTGTTTCCTTGCACGAAATCGGTAATGGAAGCCTTCCTTGACTGATTTTTATTTTAAATTATCACATGGCACATGTAGGGATGAGTCACCATTCCATAAGACAAATTTTCAAACTAAAACTTGTCTAAAATCACCTAAAATGGCGGCCACTTTGGAGACTATATGGGACTGATTTTTAATTTGATTCCTGTCACACTATAATGTATTAAGACCATATTATAACATGATATAAGTCACAACATTTAATTGGTACATTTATATCATGGTAAAAGATGCAAGTTCTAATGTAAAAATGCGGATTTATGGTACCTTTTCGGTCTAAAAATCTTCCCTGTTTGTGCTATGTGTTTAGCACTGGCTTTAATTTATTTAGATGGTCAATTCCTCCCAATTTAAGATTATAAACTCGTGGCTCCCCAAAGGCTTCAAGGTAATTGCGTAAAACACGTTTTTATGACACTCGAAGGTGCGTTTTTGTGCTTTAAGGGTATTCTAGAAAATAAGTAGTCTCTATGAGTTCCAAGTGTTTATAAACATTTATTATGGTCAATAATAATATTTTAAGGTGTTGCATTGAGTTATATGGGGTTATATCAACTCAAGACACAATTTCCGGTTACCGGGACACTCCCGAGGCAAAAAGGAGCGTTAAGAAATTCCCTCGAGCACTTTGCTTATTTTTGAAAAAGTAGCTTGAGCATTCTCTTTAGAATGGTGAATATTGATGACAGGAACTCTAAGAATGATTTATATTGGAGTTTGTGCCACCTCGGCACCTCTCCGGGTCATTCCCGGGGGTTTGTGGGGCCCCCATCGGGAACCTCCAAGCGCTTTGTCTTTAACTGAGAATTTATCATGAGGAATTCATCTTATATGTCTAATAAAGTGTTATGGTGCATTTGGAATGAAGTGTAATGCTCTATTTCATCTTATAAAATATTTTCAGACTTTCGGGTCTTTCGGGCCCTTAAAAGAATCCCCGGGCATTTGGTATTTTTACTTAGTTCTAGATGAGGTCATGTGTTCTAAGGGTCATATTATGATCCTAGGTTAACTTCATATGAGTTTTATAGCTTATATAACTTGTTTAGCTTAAGGTCCGGCTTAACGCCTGTTTACGACCTTAAGAAGTTTAAGTGCGTTTTTAACGCCTAACTGTTTATATACTTTTCTCAGGGTTTAATAATTCCCTAGATAATATTTATTTACCATTATTTAATTATTTAAAGGTTAGGGGTATTTCACCATCTTCATCAGAATCAATCATTTGATACTTGGATAGATCATAATATAACACATATTTCTGTCAGAAGACAAAAAAAAAGGACACAAGATGATGGTGATGCCAGTTCTACCTACATCATGCTCTGAACATAATAGGGAAGTAATAGCAGATAGGCAGAAAGGAACCTTGCGTGTGCTTCCCTACATGGTCATTTGAAATGCCCTTGTAGACCCCGTAACTTGTTGGATTGTGGGGAGCAACAACACACTTTTTTGATCATAACTTGTAGCCCTTTCATTCATACTGAGAGTCATCCATATCAAAAGTACAAAAACTAGTAATCTTGTAGGGGATTTTTCTCCCTCCCAAACCTTAAAGTACTCTAGACTATTATACATAAGAGCAATTAACATAATAGGGAAATTCATGACCGAATTATCTAGGATCAAGTTACTATATTACAAATTAGAGCCATGCATTGAAGCTGTTTCCAGCTTCCTTTTCGAATTAGAGTAGTGCTCTGGTAATTCCTGTTCTTCAAAATGGAAAAAATTTCCTGATTACACACATCCATTTCCATCTTTTGAAAGCCTCTCTCAATTTCCCACTTCATTGCATACACAAAGCCTTGTATCTCTACGCCTACCTCAGAGCAAGTTGGTTTCATTTTTTTGTTGAAAGGCATCATCAACCCTCCATCATGTCTTCTTATGGATCCTGCTAACACCATAGCACGTCCTCGTTTCTTCTTGAGCCCACAGTAAATTTTTACCGTATCCTGCATAGGAGGAGACCACACATAATTAGGCAAGGAATATAAGTATTGTTTTCCAATCCTATCTTCACTGATGTAACAAAAGCTTGATTACCTTCAATTAAAGCCATCCACGAGTGGTCTGGATTATGTCTAGCTGAATTTTGAGCATCATTAACAACCCATATTGTATTGATAACTTTTTCTAACTTCCCATTAGGCCATTTATCATCTTCTGCCAAAATATAATCTTGAATCTCTTTTTCATCAGGAATGAGGTTGTAGTGCATATTCAAGATTCCATCCCACTGGTTTCTTACCATGCCACACTCAAAGAAAGTATGGAACATGGTATCAATTTTACCGAAGAAGCAACAAGAGGGGTCACCTCCTACTCTTCTAGAAATATTAGCAACACATGGAACAATTTCTTTTAAACTTCCAGTATAACAACTCAGCTCTTGGACTACAACTGAGTTTGTTGATTCTAGTTTCCAAGTTTCTGATAGGCTTACTAGCTGAAGGAGACATCATAAACATGAGGGTTAATTTTGATCTTCTTAATCTCTTCTATGTCAATATCCCATAACAGACGATGAAGGAGAACAAAATTCCACTCTTGTCTGGTAAAATCCGAAAAATGATGAACAAAAGAACTCTCTTGCTCTAAGGGACTCGGCGAGTAAACTTTGAAAGAGAAAGATCTCTCTAACCAGAGATCTTCCTAAAATCTGGTCTCTCCCATCTCCAATCTGTTTTCTCACTCCTTTCTTAAGCAGATCAAGAGAAGAAACTAGAGAAGTCCAAATAGGACTGTCTGAATTTTTCCTCTTAGCCTGGAGCAAATTCGAGTAAGGAAAGTAAATACCTTTGAGAGTCCTAGCAACTAAGGAGTTTGGATTCTTAAGAATCTGCCAAGTCTATTTAGCTAGCAATGCTTTATTAAAAGCACTAGCTGATCAAAACCCCATACCCCCAGACTCCTTACTCTTGCAAATCTCTTCCCATTTCAACCAATGCAGACTCCTTTTCGTCAAAGTACCACCCCACCAAAAGGAAGCTAACAGTGAATTCATCTTATCAATGATGCCTTTCGGCAGCTAGAACAATGACATAGTATAAGTAGGGAGAGCTTGAAGGACACTAGAGACAAGGACTGTCCAGCCTACTTTAGACAAAGGTTTTCCCCAACTATTAACCCTCCCGCGTATAGCTTCCACCAGATAACTAAAAATTTGAGTCTTGTTTCTTCCTATGCCAGACGGGAGACCCAAATACTTGTGAAAGGACTGAGTTTCCTCAGACTTGAGAATGTTACAGATCTGAATCTTAGATTGGAGGTTCAACTTGTGACTGAAAACAATATCTGGCTTCTGAGAATTGATAACATGACCAGAAGAAAGGAGAAAAGCATCTAGAGTTTCTTTGAGGAAAGTAGAGTTCTGGATAGAACATTTCCCACAAACAATCAAATCATCAGCAAAGGCTAGGTGGCTAATTGCAGGACCTGTAGCAGAGATTTTAATACCAGAGAAGTTATCAGCTATCTCAGCTTGATCTAGGTAACTCGAGAGAGCTTCCTAAGCTAGGATAAACAGAAAAGGGGATAAGGGGTCCCCTTGTCTGATTCCTCTAGAGGGAGAGAAAAAGGTTCCAGGAGATCCATTGACTAAAACTGAACATTTAGTATAAGATATGCAGTTTAGAACACAAGTAAGCCAACAATCAGGAAAACCCATCGCATAGAGAATGTCTTTGATAAAAGACCATTATATCCTGTCATATGCCTTACTTAAATCCATCTTAAGAGCAAAATGACCCTTTCTAGTTGCCTTACTTTTCTTGAGGAAATGCATAATCTCTCCTGAAATTATGATGTTATCAGTAATGAATCTCCCCTTGACAAACCCAGATTGATTAGGAGATATAACATCAGGTAGGATTCCTTTGACTCTGTTGTCTAAGACTTTAGACACAACTTTGTACACAAAGTTACAAAGAACAATTGGTCGAAAATCAGTGATATTAACAGCACCTTTTACTTTTGGGATTAAAGTAATATAAAACTGGTTTGTTAAATCAGATATAGGATTACCTTGTAAGATAGCCATTACTGTAGTAGTCACATAGTCTCCAACCACACTCCAATACTCCTTAAAGAAATTACCATTGAAGCCATCAGGGCCTGGAGACTTGTCTCCACTGAGATCCTTCATAGCAGTAACGATCTCCTGCTCTGCATAAGGTTGTTGGAGAGAAAAAATATGCTCAGAAGAAAGTCTGCCTCTAACTGCATCCAAAAATCTAATATCAGTAGAAGAGTTTACAGACTGAAAAAGATTTTGGAAATAATTCCTAGCTGTAAACTCAATCCTACTCCAATCATAGACCATATTACCAGAGAGATCATGGAGCCACACATGTAATTCCTTCTCCTTCTAGCTGAAGCTCTAGAGTGAAAAACTGAGTATTTTTATCACCCTCATCAACCATTGTTGTCTCGATCTTTGACGCCACCAAGCTTCAATTTTAAAAGAGAGCAATTCAATCTCAATAAGAACTCTTTTTCTTTTATTCTCCACCCAAACAGATTGTGGCACCTGGTTTAGCATATATAACTCTCCTTTCTTCTTTTTTAACTTCCAGTTGATCGTTCCAAAAGACCAACCTTTCCATCTGACAAGAGCTTTAGAACAATATGAAATTTTCTGATCCAAAGTGCTACTACTATGGCTCCAGACCTCAGAGACAATACTGAAGCACTTTTGCTCTTTTAACCAAGACGATTCAAATCTGAAAACACGCTTCTTATGCCTCTGATAGTTAAAGAAGTGGACAAGGATTGGCCTATGATCTGAATGTTCCCACTGAAGGTGCTCCATTGACAAAGCAGGAAACATCACCTGAGCCTTGTCACAAACAAAAGCTCTCTCTAACCTGCTGATAGATAAGTTATTACTATATATTTGCTTATTAGTGAATGTACCAAAATCTCCAAAGAAACCAGCATCAGATAGGTTGCAACTATCAATCGTCTCTCTAAAAAGACTTATATCAGGATCCCTTCTAGTATTACCTCCTGTTTTTTCACAGTTCCACATAATTTGGTTGAAATGACCAACCACAATCCAAGGTAGCACAGCTTGAGCAGCCAGAACTTTTAACAACTTCCACAAAAGGTATTTCAGATTCCAATCTGACCAGCCATAAAAACCAGTCAAGTGAAACCGAAGCCCACCTGGGAGTTCCACCTCAATGGATATATGATGCTTTAAATTATTTAATAGCTTAATCTTAATATCATTCTTCCACAAAAGTGCCAGTCCTCCACTTCTACCTTCACTTCCAGAAACTATCAACTCATAATCTTGAAATATCCAACTGATTAAATCCATTTCCTCTACTGATCGGTGGGTCTCCATCAAGAAAGCTATATGTGGGGATTTAGATCTCTCACCCAATTAACTGCCTGGGGTCGACCAAGCCCCCGACAGTTATAATTAAGGCAAGTCATTTCTCTTGGCAGCCTTGCTTTGAAGCAAGGTCTGCCTGAGACTGAAAAAAGCTTCATCTTGAGAGTCCTTAGCTTTAACTTCATTAGTAGAAGCTTGGGCTACTGGAGACTTAAGACTAGCACTCCTTCTCCTTTTAATCTTGAGAGTTAGAGCCTTATCCTTCATGCCAGACTTGAAAACTACCCATTTTTCTTCCCTCTAGCAAGACTTGTTCACTGACAATTCCTCCTCCTTGCTGAGAATGTGTAATCTAGAGGTACATTTACTTTTTTTCTTAGCTTCCTTCATAATCTATGATATAGACTTGTCAAAATAATCTTGTGGATTAACAGATAGCTTAACCTTCTTAGGATTCTGGTTACTAAAAAACTCCAGAGTCGCAGCCCAGTCAAAAGCCTGATAGAAGTCTCTCTTAGGAGTTTCACTTGAAAGTAGGACTTTATCCTGATTTTCTGCTTCCTCTCCCATTGCTTGAGTCAACATATCTTCCCCTGGAAACAAATGCTCAAAGCCTGGAGGCACCTCAGAAGATTTTTCTTTTCCAAAAAGGGCCTGAGCTTCATCAGTAATATTTTGATTAGAGTCGGTGTCAACAAAGACTGGTTTTTTACCCTGGATATCAGACCTTCTGCTATCCCACTCTAGTTGAACTTGGTTCTTAACTTCCTCTATCACACAAGGCTTGAAAGAAGATTCTACAGCCATATCCACATTAAACTCCCCACTCAGCAGCTCTTTACTCTTATTATTTAGATCTGCATCTCCACGACCATGTCTCTGATCCAAGCTACAAGATTCTTTGTTCCCAGCATAACTCTCCTTAGCCACCTTATGATGATGGATATCCAGGATACTAATTCCTTTTCCATTATCTATTCCATCCAAGAGCTTCAAATTCTTGTTCATCAGGAAATCCTCTGATAAAGCTGCTATAGATCCTGAATATTCAGACCTTAGCCATGCTCCATATCTCTCGATATCTTCTTTGTTTTCTTTCTACTGTAAACACTCCACTAACATGTGATCCACCCTACCACACCTAAAACAGAAGTGGGGCAGATTATCATAGGACAGTCTGCAACATCAATCGTTACACTGCTGGAAAAAAAGGAATGAACAATGTTTTTATATGTCTTTTGGAACGTTTTATAACTGTTTTTTATGCCGGCGATGCAAATTGTCGAGCCTCTTAAAGAACGTGTTATAAGCGTTATTTATACATTAATTTAAAAGAACGCTTATCGCTAAAGCGTTTTTTTATAGTGGGTAAGGTGGTGGGAATCTACGAGGCATAAAGAACGCTTTCACCTTGAAGCGTTCTTTATGTCTGTCTATAAAAAACGATTTTTAATATAAGCGTTATTTATGAAGCTTTAAAAAAACGCTTATATTGATAAGCGTTCTTCCTGACATTTGGCGTGAGAGTATAAAAAACGATTATACATATAAGCATTTCTTATATGGTCCTTTTTTTATATTTTTATTATTTATACAATTTATTACCCTGCGCATAACACAATATTAAAATCACAAAAATAATTCAAAACCTGTTTGCATTATATATACCAGATCAACCAAACTGGTGAATTTTAATTAATAGATCAGCAGCAGTACTTTGTTTGCATTAATATTATACCAGCGCACATAGGCTTAAGTATAGTATCGATCAACTACAACAACTAGTTATAACCAAACTACTAAAATTGGTTCAAGTTCGATCATAACATGTACAATACAACCATTTGAAAAAAGAATAGATAGATGACTCATGACTTCTTTTGATAAATTTAGAGCTTTCAACACATGTGTGCACCCTCTCCTTGACAAACTTGAGATCGGCTTGTGAATAAGTATTGAGAAGAAATCAACAAGCTGCACGAGAGAATTATAAAAGTAGTTAAGTACACCATTTAAACTTATCCAAACATGCGCAAATAGTTAAAATCACCAATTCAAACACAAACGTACTTATAATACGTACCTGAGCTGAAATTGCCAATTCGCTAAGACGGTTGTTAACTCTGTTAAAGATGGAAGTACCGACAATCATGATGATTCTTCTACTGATACAAAAGATACAGAAGAAGAAAAACATGATACAAAAGACAGAGGCAGATACGGATGAAAGGATGAATGAAACTCAGAAACAGAGAGGTTGAAGAAATTGGCTAAAAAATTAAGTGAGGCTGCCATGAAGTAGAGTCCAGTGGAGATTAACGAATTACTGGCCCACTTCATGACCTTGAATGAAGAAAACATTTTTCTAGAATAGTTGTATGAGGAGAATAAGAGGAACCTTAGTCGATTATATGGTGGCATGAGGGACTATATGAAGATAAAGTGAACCAGATCGCCCGGTTGATGAGTTTCATGACTTATGGAATGAAACGGAGGTGGGAGAAGCTAGGCATTTCTCCATCTTCAGTTTCGATTAGATTCACATCTTCTTTCAGTGTCTAGCTTCTCCATCTCCATCTCCATCCATAAGACATGAAACTTATCAACCGGGCGATTTGGTACCACTTTATCTTCATATAGTCCCCCATGTCACCATATAATCGACTAAGTTTCCTCCTATCCTCCTCATATAACTATTCTAGAAAACCGTTTTCTTCATTCAAGGTCATGAAGTGGGCTGGTAATTCGTTAATTGCCATCGGACTCTACTTTGTGGCAGCCTCACTTAACTTTTTAGCCAATTTCTTCAACCTCTCTGTTTCTTAGTTCTCATTCACCCTTTCATCTGTATCTACCTCTTCCTCTTTTGTACCATGTTTTTCTTCTTCTGTCTCTTTTGTATCAGTAGAAGAATCATCATGATCGTCGGTACTTTCATCTTCAATAGAGGCAACAACCATCTCCATCTTCGAAATTCGTCTGAATTTTTATCCGATTTTCTCCGTGATGTTTCAGTGTTGTCCAGTTCTGATTGTTCGATCTACTGAAGCTTCCACAGCATATATACTAGTCAGAGGTGACTAAAGGAATCGAAAAGGAGAGAAGAAAGGTCGTGAAGGAAAATAAAGTTGGTGGGCCCGTCCGAGTTCAATTTTTCTTATTATAGGCGTTGATGACAATCGAAGGTCATAGACACTAGCCAAAAAATGTAAAGGGATACTAAAATAATAACTACAAGAAATTAAGAAGCTGTAAGTAACTAGAGGTCTCTAATATGGCCAATGGTGGTCATATAGATTTCCAAAACATTAAAGGGTTAATTGGAATGCCTAGCTTGACTGGATAACAAATCTGAGAAGAATGTGAAGGAACTTAAAAGTTTTTGATGTTGGTATTGGTAGAAACGTAGATAAACTTCTGGGTGGATGTTAAGGTAAAAGAAATATGGGGAAGGGGACGTCAGGCAAGCTACCGTAATGCTATGTTTATAACTAATTAATACATCCCATGGTCATCTAATATTTGCACCTTAAGTTATACTATAATATAATATATAGCATTAATTAATACACCCTATAATCATCTAACCAAATTAATTTCGCAATATATAACCAGGTGGCTATATTTGTATGCATGCCGAAACGCATTATATTACACATTAATTCCCAAGTCCATTAATTGTACAACGAGCAAGTAAAAATCATCACATAATACAACAATATGCGTGCCTGATTAACAACAATCAGCACATAGTAAAAACCAGCCCGCAAGTCCGTTGGTCTGCATGCAAAATTATTCCCACTTTATTTCACGCCTTTAATCCCAAACAAACAGAGTTATATGTTCCTGATTAACAAGTTTGGTTTGCAAGCACACATAGGTTAACAACAAATGCGCATGCCACAGTTTGGTGTGCATGCAAATTTATTGCCAAACAATACACACACAATATATTTCACGCCTTAATCCCAAACAAATAGAGCATGTATTTTCCTGATTAAGTAGTTTGGTTTGCAAAATTACCTCATCAGCACAAGAATAGAGCCGAAAGATCTAACACGCATGTATGTTGTTCCTTTCGCTAGTTGGGGTTGTAATCCAGAGGCGCCGTCGTGTGCGTGCGATAGGGCATGCATGTATGTTCCCTGTTCGTGCGATTTGCAAAATCAAAAATAATTACCGAAGAGTATATATGAAAAATAAGGATCGATATATGTATATTGTTCGCAGCTCAATATTACCGATAGAGAGAGAGCTTGAGGCGCGACGATTGATATCGACGCATGCATCAATAGTTTGGCCGCCGAGTTGCAGATCGAGATCCAGAATATTGATGAAGATGGCGAGCGCAGGTATCGGAAGAAAGGGGAAGAGAAGAGGCGCCGCGGCGGAATCGAAATGAATTTAATTCTGGGATGGTTTCGATTGAGAAGCTAGAGAGCTTAGCGTGTTTACAGAGAGTGTTTACAGAGAGTGTGGTAGGGGAACAGTCACGATTTGATTGATGAGAAGACTGTGCGGGAGGGTGAAAAGAGTGTATTAATTTAGGTAACATAAGCATAAAGAATGCTTCTTAAGTGAAGCGTTTTTTATGTTATCGCGCCAAAACACATAAAAAACGCTTCTTTCCTGAAGCATTTTTTATACATGTCTCTTTAAAGAACGCTTTAACGTAAAGCGTTGTTTTTGACTTTGGGCGTGATAACAAAAACAATGGTTTGTAAATAAAGCATTGTTTAAGATGTCCGGCCTATGATCAAAAAACGATTTACAATATAGCCGTTGTTAAAGGGGCATTTTTTATTCTTTTTTTTCTAGCAGTGTTAGCTCCATCTTTAATTATGAGCACTTTGCACAAAGGCTCTGAAATATCTATTTCCACATGAACTTTGAGGACTTTAACAGAAATCGGGTTAAACTTCTCTGGACAGCTAACCAAGATCCAAATCTTATTACCTAGCGTCACTGCAGAGGCTTTGTTGAAGAACATTATAGGTAAGTTGTGGATCCCCACCCATATCTTTATTTTCGTAGGATTATGCTCATCAATATGGATGGAGGTGTCTATAGGCATGATCACCAAGAGCCTGTTATGAAAATGCCAAGGTCCATTTGCCATGACATGTTTCATATCACTAGCTGAAGAAAAATAGAAAGTGAACCTGTTCTTCCCCACTTCATTGACTCTGAAAGGAGCTTTGGGCTTCCAAATGTGAACTAAAAAACCTTGTAAGACTTTACCTGAGATTCTACTAGGGTGCCAAATCTTACCAAAGATAGCATTAGCCGTTTCTGAGATTCCAGCATCTTGACATAGCATGTCTCCCTCCATCTTTTCCAGTTCACCAGGATGAATCTTGAGATATGTCCACTTCGAAATAATTCCTTTCATTTGAACTAGAGCAAACAATCTGAGTTCTCTGTTAGCTATGCTTTTTTCCTCTCGACAATAACCCAGAAAATTTGTATCTCCACTCTCTTTGATTGTAAACCAACTCCAACGTCTCTTAAAACTTGCCACTCCACACAAAATTATCCATCGTACAATGACCAAGGTATTCTTTCCACTCTTCTTCTCATGGAAAACCGCAAGGAAACTGATTTCAGAGATGATGATTACTTTCTCACTGTTGCTAAAATCATTAAGATGGTAGTTGGCCCTACTGTAAGATGATGCCACATTAGCTAACTTCCTATGTGGAATAATACTATCCTTTAGATTCACCTTATCAAGGCTGCTCTTCCTCTTGCCCATACTTCTTAACACTATATTACTTAGACTGCATGGAATTAATGGGGTGGATCGCACGTCTAATCCCATGCTAGACTAAAGTAAAAGCCCCTACCCTCCCTTATTTCCTTCAGCTGGGATCGCTACCCAAATCGCTTCACAAATCGCTTGAAAAAAATAGAGCGAAAACCCCCTTGATAGTGGGAGCAACAACGCACTTAATTAAACATGAATATGCTTGAGACGTAGGTGAACTTTCATATTCACATGCACCTTTTTCATTCTCACATAGAGATACGAGTACTTCATCCATCAAATGGCATGTGCAATGTCAGACATGGTTAACTGACTATCTCAGCGGTTAGATGCTCTGTCACATAAGAAAGAAATCTGAATGAAGGGAACAATACTGAGAAAGCCCCACTGTGAAAGAAACAGCAGATTCAAATTATAACTTGAAAGATTTTGTCCATCAAGATTACAATATTACCGTGAGAGTGCAGAACAGTGTTTCTTATATGCCAGTACCAATTACAAAATTACCGGAAGTGAAAATGAAACAAAGGAGGCGCAAAGCAAGTATAATCCTGTAATCGCAAGTTAGGGTAGCAGAATTATCGTGAGTAAAGATGGCGCAGACAAAAACTTCCTTCTATGCCAGTCAGGATTACAAAATTACCATGAGAGTACAGATAGTGTTCCTTGTACGCTAGTTTAAATTGCAAATTATAGAGAGTGCAAATGAAACAAAAAGAGCCGCGAATGGCAATATCGGTACTGTAATCGCCAATTAGGGTTATAGAATTACTATGAATGGCAAAATCAATTCTATAATCACCAGTTAGGGTTATAGAATTACCGTGAACAAATATGACAAAATCAAAATTGTAATCACGTAGAGCATGAAGTTTGTTTGCCAGCTAGGCCTGTAAAATTACCGAGAACGGTGTGCAATTATTGGTAGTTAGGATTGCAAGAGTAGATAGAGATAGAGGAGAAATGTAGTTGGAGATGGAGAACCAAGATCGACCGACTTTGCCTGGCGAGATGAGCAAAAATAAGTGTTTGTTCAAGTGAAGTAATGTATAGCAACACAACCGAGGCGAGTTAATAAACCTTCCCTCCATAGATCAATAGAGGCAACACATTACTTGCCTCGAAATATGAACAATACAACCGAGGTCACTTAAATTATGTTTCCTTCGTAAGTCAATCATGAGAGGTAACTCAAAAGTTGCGTCAGAATACATACAACACAACAAAGGCAACCTATTGTGTATTGCCTCTATTAATCATTCTTGAGAATGTGCAAAGGAGGAAAACGAATTGCTTGCCTCTATTGATTTATTCAATGAAGGCAACCTAAAAGTCGCCTCCAATGATCAGATGGCTTAAGCACACCAAACTATTAACAGAGGCAAAATTTTAGTGTCGCCTCCTAAGAAGGGAAGAAATGGACCCAGTCATAAAAGCCATAGGAAATGTCCGGTCGACTATGACTAGACCAGATAGGGCTAGAAATAGCGTCTGCCCGTCCGGTCACCTGTGACCGGACAAACCAGGCTAAGTAGAGTATAAGGTGATCGGTCGCCTGTGACCGGTCAAAGCTAATCAAAGAGATAAATAATGGCCGGACGCTCGCGTCCGGTCAAGGCCGTTAGGAAAGGGTAAAATGTCCATTCATCTTAGTCCAGTAAATAAAGCGGCAGAAACGATATTTGTATATAAAATAAGACAGACTAGTAGCCTGAGGACAGATGTAAAAGCACTATAAATAGGGGTGTACCCCCATGAAATAAGACAGGTTTTTCGGTATTGGCTTAATCTGAATTAGTTCTCTACAAAGTTATTCTCTCTCTTTCTCTCGTTCTCTATCGTTCACGACCAGGTAATACACTAGAGTAGCTATGAGAGATCAGAGTGGGAAAGGCTGGACACTTCATTTCATTTGGCGCCGTCTGTGGGAAATGAACAGCTTAGTAGCAACCACAAAACCACATAGGAGGAAAAAGTTCTTTGATGCAGGTAAGAAAGTCTGGAATGATCGATTGTGTTTTACAGGTTTTAGATACGGAAAATGGCTCCAAGGACCCGGAAGACGCCGCACGGCGACATAGGAGGGAGCGATCCAAACGTTGCCTAAGATGTGAATGCTGAAGTTCCAGAAGTCATCTCCAAAAAGAATCTAGAGGATATGCTGAAAGGTTTGGTCAGATCAATTGATGAAAAGATTGTGGAGGGAAACGAGGTGCTACAGCAAGAGTTAATGTAGAGAGATGAGGAATACCAGAGGAAATCAAAAGAGATGAGCGAGGCTATAGAGCTCTTAAGAAACAAGGATTCGGAAGGAAGCAATGGTGGAAGAAGGGAAAAGCGAAAAGAAACTCCGATCATTGTTGAGGAAGAAACGGAAGAGGACGATTCAATTGACATGAGTCTTTACCCGTTCTCAGAAAGAATAAGAAAAGCAAAGCTCCCGCCTTACTTCGTTGCCCCTGCAATTGAAAAATACGACGGAACAGGGGACCCTGCTCAACACATCAAAAAATTTATGTTTGCTATGAACATGTAGGGGATTAGTTCTCTTGCTCTTTGCAATTTATTTCTAGGGACACTTTCAAAAAGAGCATTAGGGTGGATCTCCACCAGACCACCACAGTCCATTACCAGTTTCAAGCAACTAACCGAAGAATTCCAACAGTATTACTCTGCGAGTAAAAAGGTCAAGAAGGAAACAATCGAGTTGATGGATTTGAAACAGTGAAAGAGGGAAACAGTGAAAGAGTATAGCGAATGTTTCCAGAAGAAGGAGGCGGAGATTGATGAAGTTGATGAAAAGATATTGATCAAGGCTTTCGGCAATGGTCTAGCACAGCCTCGACTCGTTGGAAAAATCGTGACCAAGGCACCAAAGACTCATGGAGAATTAGCTTAGATGATTCATGATTTTCCAAAATTCAAAATAGCTGAAAACAAGGCCAAGGAGTTGGCGGATAGATTCAAAGGGACAGCCACACCAGAAAAGAAGGGAAATCGGGGAGGAAATGCTGGAGGTCTGTCAGAAGGGGGGTCAAGGTATATGCCATACTACAAGGAACCCGTCGGATCCTCTTCCCAAGGATCACAACATCAGGCTGCAAGAATCGCTGTCCATATTAATCCAGGGGAGTATGCTGCTGCATTAAGGGAAGGCTATCTCCCTCCTCCTAGAAAGCCGCAGCAAGGGGAGGTCCCAGTGGCGTTCTGTGAATTCCATGGGAACCGGAGTCACCGGACTGTAAATTGTGCCACCTTGGTCAAGGAACTCAGGCTCATTGAGGAAAGTAAGAAAAAAGGGAAGCAACAAGCCGGGTCGCAGAAGTAGTAAAACAATCAACACTTTTCTCAAAGCAACAATCAGCATACCTCCCAAAACCGACAGGTAAAGGAGATCCACCTCGAGCTTGACCATAACAAGTCATTCGGTATGATAACAGGTCTGTAAAGAGGGAAGTAAATCATTTCTCAGTATTAGGCAATTATAAAAATAAAGTTTTATCATATGTTTTCTTTCGCTAGTAAGAGCTACAAAAATAGGTTTTATCGTTTATCATACCAAGAAATAAAAGGCCAAACTGTATAATTGTCATATTGTATCCCTTGAAGTACAAAAATTCTCTTTCATCAAAGCAAAAAGTAAGGAGTTAACAAAACTTTTCCCTAAGAAAATCCACAGGACTCTTTTCAGAGGTAGGACATTTAACTCCTAATGAAAGAAAGAGGCACGTCCATGAAGTACACCGGGAACTCCCGGAAAGAAAGGTTGCCAAGCGAGAAAATTTCCCCCCAATTTTCTTCTCTGATGAAGATGAGGATGAGGTATTGTATCCTCACAACGATCCACTCGTCATTTGAGATCAGGTGAATGATAGAATGGTGGAGGAATCTTAATAGACAGTAGAGCCGGAGAAAATGTCATATCAGCGGAAGCGGCTAAAAAGCTAGAAATACCAGAAGACAAGATCAAACCATATTCAGCGATTTTGGGCCAGACGGATGAAAAGAGAACAGAGAAACTCACGGCTTTCATTGTACCAGGCCTTTCTAGATATAACATGTACCTGGGACACCTAGGATCAATGCCTTCAAAGCCATATGCAGCACCCACCATCTGAAAATGAAATACTTGACAAGGACTGGATAACTGGTAACCATAAGAAGAAGTCAGAAAATGACTCAGGTATGCGAGGTCCGTATAATGGAAAGTCTGCCAAAGGAAGAGATAGTTAAAACAGTGGGATCAGACAAAGAGTTCAAAGGGAAGTTACCCCTTCCTTCTCCTCCGGAGTTGAATCGAGAAGTAGAGGAGAGCAAACCAACTGAGGATTCCCCAAGAGAGGTATACTTAAAATCTGACCCTTTTATGTTTTTTAAAATAGGAACTGCATTTGACAGCGGAGAACAGACTCACTTAATGCGGTTCTTGGAAAAAAGAAGGGCAACGTTCGCTTGGAGAACAGACGAAATGCCTGGGACAGACCCAAGCGTTATCCGGCATGACCTCCGTGTAAATCCAAAGCTTCCGGCAATCAGGCAAAGAAAGAGAGTGATAGGAGAAGAAAGGGATTTGGCAGCTCGAGCAGAGGTCCAGAAGCTGCTCAAAGCCGGATTCATCAGGGAGGTGGCTTATCCAAGGTGGTTGGCCAATTTTGTCATGGTAAAAAAATCAAATGGGAAATGGAGGATGTGTGTGGATTTTACTGATCTAAATAAAGCATGCCCCAAAGATTTTTACCCATTACCATGAATAGATAGGTTGGTTGTGTCAACTGCCCAAAGATCTGTGTTAAGCTTTTTAGATGCATTCTCTGGTTATAATTAGATCAAAATGAATGAGGAAGATTCAGAGAAAACATCCTTCATTACTTCAGCGGGAACCTTTTTTTATAAAGTAATGCATTTTGGTCTAAAAAATGCGGGGGCTGCTTTCCAGCGAATGATTGATAAGGTTTTTAGGCAACAACTCGCCCATAATGTAGAAGCATACGACGACGACATAGTGGTGAAAAGTACATCAAAGGATTAGCACATGAAAGATTTGGAGGAAACATTCAACACCCTGGATAGATATCGAATCAAGTTGAACCTTGAGAAATGTGTATTCGGTGTAACAAAGGGGAAGTTCCTAGGTTATATCGTTGGGCAACGAGGAGTCGAGGTCGATCTGGAGAAAATTCAGGCGATCCTCAATCTTTCTCCGCCAAAAACACTAAGGATGTTCAAGCTTTAAATGGAAGACACACAACCTTGAGTAGGTTCTGCAGAAAGCTCCAAGAAAAGTCAATTCCCTTCTTCAATATCTTAAGGAAAAACAGTAACTTTCAGTGGGGACATGTAACGACCCCAAAACCACCCTGGTTGGGAGACCGTTACACGTCGCGCGCTTATTACCTAAGACACGCAAGACTACACTATCGAAACCCCAAAACAGAAACTAATGCTCATATATTACCAGTTAACCAATTACAACATGCCTTTACAATACATAAGTGGAAGCCAAACTAAAATACACAGCATAATCTAATTACACTGGGCACCATGGCCAAACAAGGTGAATACAAAACTCAAATGCAAAGACAAAAGTAGAAACTGAATCTCTAAGCACGAACTAAAACCTGCAAATCAAACGGAGATAGGGGTGAGCAAAACTATAGCTCAGCAGGTGATAAACTTCATCAGCTGAGCATGCTCAAAACAGATACTGAACATACATATATATACATATACGAAAGCGCTTAGCGAAAGGGAAATCAGAGACAAAGCGGAAGTTTTTTCAAAGAGACAGAAGTCTAAAGCAGAAGGAGCTAAGCGGTGGTCAAAACATACACTTAATAGCAAAAGATAAACTGAAGCTGAAAGCTTGATGAAATCAGAAGCTTAACAAACTCAAAAGCTTAAACACAATTAGAAAGCACACAGCAGTCTGTCGCTGTTTGAAAATAGACATAACAGACGGCAGCAGAGCAAGACAAACAGAGACATTTAAAGGATAGAAAGCACACAGCAGTCTGTCAAAACAGCAGAACAGAATGCAAACAGAAGTGGGACACAAGCATTCAAAGCATACAGACAGAACGGGCAAACAACCCGTGAACAGAACGAGGAAACCTCACTCGTAAACAGAATAGGTGGGAACCTGTGAACAAAATGGGGATACCACCTGTGAAACAGAAGAACGTCCGACATAGCACGTTACGAGATAGCTAAACCAGCCATCCATGGTTCAGATACAGAGAAGACTAGGTCCCAAAACAGAAGCTCGCAGAACAGATCAAAGCATTATACGGAACAGGACAGAAGTCCCTATCAAATCAGATCAGAAAGTAGAAGCTTAATGAAATCATAGCAAAAGCTTACTAACGGAAAGCCTTAGTAAAACATAAGTCGTAACCCGACTAGTAAATATGAAAGCAAAGCCGAAGTCAGAGGTTGAATCACATTTTCAGAGCATAACAGAGGTCAAAGGCTTACCGGAGACCTTCAAATCAGAAAACACTTAACACATGCTAAAACATGTAAAACTAGATAGTACTCAGAAATATGAATCCAACGCCATAAACGGCACTCAAAACGGAGCTCAAACAAAGAAGTTATGGTTGAAACAGTGGGACGTCCGAACTTGTGTCCGAACATCAAAGTTCGGACACAGTTCGAATAGAAATCCGAGGGATATTTTCAGGAGTGTCCAAACATCGAAGCTCGGACCGACGTTCGGACATTTCATGAAAAATTTACGTGGTGGAGAAAATGGGGTGTCCAAACATCAAAGTTCTTACAAATGTTCGGACACACCTGAACTTCTAAAATCAGAAGCACTCAACGCACTGTCCGAACTTCAAAGCTCGGACAGAAGTTCGGACAGTGCGAAAACAGCAGTTTCCAGAAGACGAACACTGTAGAAAAACATACCAAAAAACCACCATGAATTACCAAATTCATACACACACAAAGCCACACGAAAATGCATTGAACCATGGGGTTTTAACCATCAAAAAAACGCAATCAAAATTAGCACCAAACACCAATCAAAATACCCATACCAAATCAGACTGAACTACGGAATACCTTGGGGATTTTTAGCATATATAAACCAATGGAAATCAGACAGAACTCAGTCATTAAAATGCAGAGCAAATTAACATCCCGAACTCCCAAGTTAGAAGCACTCAGAATTTACAAACATAAGAGAATTACAGACGTAGATTCACCATTGTCATAACATTACTTACATATCAAAATACGCGAATCAGAACACTTCCCACGGGGTTTTTAACGCACTAGAATCGAAAATCAGAAATCGCTCAAAGCTCCACAAACCAGAGAGTCAAATAAACAAATACGGAAACATTAATCGAAACCCTCATGGGTGAACACACAACTGAATTCATCTACCACCTACCTCACATCCGAAGCAATGCTATCTCTGCGGACTCTATGAACTGCCTTCTCGAATCTCCATTCGAACGACCATCCCTCAAACTGAACCATTCCCAAATACAAAATCGAGATTAGAAAAGAGAGAAGGGAGACTCAACGGAGAAGAGAACCAGATCTACAACCCAAACCTGATTGATGACTAACAAACGAACAGAATTCCACTGGTGGATCTCTAGCAATCAATTTTCAGGAAGGAGATTGAAAGAAGGGAGAAGAGCAAAGGCAGGTTGTGGAGAGCGAGGAAGAATCATCGCGCGAGAGAACGTCAGGATAGCGGAAGGAGGAATTGATCGTGAATAGAAATTTGAGAAAGGAGAGTTAGGAAATAGTAAAATAAGAAATAAGTCCTTAACTCGTTAATTACTAACAGAATGCAAAAGGACATCTTTAGCCCTCCTTCCACAAGCTAACATAATGACATTTGGAGAATGTCATAGACAATCTAATATAAGATTACAAAATACATAAACTCCCTTTGCGAATCAGAAAGGAAATAAAAAAAATATGAGGTATAACAATATACCCCCTTGAAAAAGAATTTCGTCCTTCAAATTCGATGAAACCCAGAATGTGAACAAATGCACTTCTATTGCTAGAATACAATGAACACTCACAAGGCCAACACTCAGGACTCACTGCTGATTGACTGACAGAAGGACAAATAGAAGATTACTAACACATAGCTTTGAGACACAGAAGGGAACACTCACAAAACTAACACTTAGAATACACTGGCTTATTCGCTAACAGAGGAAACAAAGTAGATAATCACTAATGCTTTTCACAAGGCACAGAAAGAACACTCACTCATTTCAGAAGCTCCAACCTCAAAGAGCTAATACTCAAAACACATTAACTGAGTCGCTGACAGAAGAAACAAAGTAGATGATCACTAAAGGCTCAGGACAATGACATAGAAAGAACGTTAACATATCTCAGAAGCTCTGCTTATAGGAGCTAACTCATTAACCTCACTAGCTGATTCACTAACTGAATGAGTAAAGCAAGGAAAAAATTTACAAAGGCTAACCTTGAACGAATAGGAGCAACAATCACATATCTCAAAAGCTTACACCTCATAAATCTAGCACTCAGAACTTATTAGCTGACGCACTGACAGAATAGGTGAAATAAAAGATTACTAACACTCAGCCTAAAAGCACAAGAACTCTCAGAAGTCATCCTTACCCAAGGACCAAGCACACTCACACGCTCACACCAGAACACAACATAGAACATACACTCAAGTACATAACACAGGCCCACAACTGAAGCACACCTCTCTGACAAAAGAGATCTCACATTCGGTCATCCTTTCCTAAAGGACCCGACTCCATCAGATTTGGACTCAAAGATTAGAAATCATATAGACAACAGACACTACGCTTCCGCTGTGCTACTTAGAAAGTGGACAACTGTAGAGCAGGCACACTCACAGACTCCAGATAACAATCAAACCAAGCAGCAGATAGTAGTCAATTCACGTAGCAGGTAACATATAGCACATAGCAGACAAGGACGCGAAAGCGTAGACATGCAGACACCCACAAATCCCAACGAAAACCAAACCTAGCTCTGATATCACTAAATGTAATGACCCCAAAACCTCCTTGGTTGGGAGACCGTTACACGCCGCGCGCTTATTACCTAAGACACCCAAGGCTACACTATCGAAACCCCAAAACAGAAACTAATGCTCATATATTACCAGTTAACCGATTACAACATGCCTTTACAATACATAAGCGGAAGCCAAACTATAATACACAGCATTATCTAATTACACTGGGCACCATGGCCAAACAAGCTGAATACAAAACTCAAATGCCAAGCCAAAAAGTAGAAACTGAATCTCCAAGCACGAACTAAATCCTGCAAATCAGACAGGGATAGGGGTGAGCAAAACTATAGCTCAACAGGTGATAAACTTCATCAGTTGAGCATGCTCAAAATAGATACTGAACACACATATATATACATATACGAAAGCGCTTAGCCAGAGCGGAATCAGAGACAAAGCGGAAGTTTTTTCAAAGAGACAGAAGTCTAAAGCAGAAGGAGCTAAGCGGTGGTCAAGACATACACTTAATAAGAGAAGATAAACTGAAGCTGAAAGCTTGACGAAATCAGAAGCTTAACAAACTCAAAAGCTTAAATACAATCAGAAGCTTAGCAAAATTAGAAGCTTAACAAAATCAGAAGCTTAGCAAAATCAGAAGCTTAAAAAATTCAGAAGCTTAGCAAAATAAGAAGCTTAACAAAAAATCATAAGCTTAGCAAAATCCAGAACTTAGCAGAAGACGGTAAGCACACAGCAGACCGTCTCAAATCAAATACAGATAAAGAGCAGACAAGTAGAGCACTTTACAAATCAGAAACCCACATCAAACAGAAAGCATACTGCAGTCTGTCGGTGTTTAAAAACAGACAGAGCAGACGGGAGCAGAGCAAAACAAACAGAGGCGTTTAAAGGACAGAAAGCACACAACAGTCTGTGAAAACAGCAGAACAAAAATCGAACAGAAGTGGGACACTAGCATTCAAAGTATACAGACAAAACGGGTAAACAACCCATGAACAGAACGAGGAAACCTCACTCGTAAACAGAACAGGTGCGAACCTGTGAACAGAACAGGATACCACCCGTGAAACAGAAGGACGTCCTACATAGCGCGCTACGAGATAGCTAAACCAGCCATCCACGGTTCAGATACAGAGAAGACAAGGTCCCAAAACAGAACCTTGTAGAACAGATCAAAGTTTTGTACAGAACAGGATAGAAGTCCCTGTCAGATCAGATCAGAAAGCAGAAGCTTAATGAAATCAGAGCAGAAGCTTACTAACGGAATGCCTTAGCAAAACAGAAGTCATAACCCGACTAGTAAATACAAAAGCAAAACCAAAGTTAGAGGTTGAATCATATTTTCAGAGCATAACAAAGGTCAAAGGTTTATCGGAGACTTTCAAATCAGAAAACACTTAAACACATGCTAAAACACGTAAAAACAGATAGTACTCGGAAGGAGGATTCCAACGCCGCAAACGGCACCCAAACGGAGCTCAAACAAAGAAGTTATGGTCGAAACAGTGAGACGTCTGAACTTGTGTCCGAACTTTAAAGTTCGGACACAGTTCGATTTGAAATCAGAGGGAAATTTTCAGGAGTATCTGAACATCGAAGCTCGGACCGACGTTCGAACATTTCACGAAAAAGTTACGTGGTGGAGAAAACGGGGTGTCCGAATATCGAAGTTAGAACAGATGTTCGGACACACCCGAACTTTGAAAATCAGAAGCACTCAACGCACTGTCCGAACTTCAAAGCTCGGACAGAAGTTCGGACAGTGCGAAAACAGCAGTTTCCAGAAGACGAACAGAGCAGAAATACATACCGAAACACCACCATGAATTACCAAAATCATACGCACACAAAGCCACACGAAAATGCATTGAACCATGGGGTTTTAACCATCAAAAAAATGCAATCAAAATCATCACCAAACACCAATCAAAATACCCATACCAAATCAGACTGAACTACAGAATACCTTGGGGATTTTTAGAAGATAAAAACCAATGCAAATCAGACAGAACTCAGTCATTAAAATGCAGAGCAAATTAACATCCCGAACTCCCAAGTTAGAAGCACTTAGAATTTACAAAACAAAAGGGAAATACAGATGTAGATTCACCATTGTCAAAGCATTACTTACATATCAAAATACGCTAATCAGAACACTTCCCACGGGGTTTTTAACACACTAGAACCACAAATCAGAAATCACGCAAAACTCCACAAACCAGAGAGTCAAATAAACAAATACGGAAACATTAATCGAAACCCCCGTGGGTGAACACACACAACTGAATCCATCTACCACCTACCTCACATCCGAAGCAACGCTATCTATGCGGACTCTACGAACTGCCTTCTCGAATCTCCATTCAAACGACCATCCCTCGAATTGAACCATTCCCAACTACAAAATCGAAATTAGAAAAGAGAGAAGCGAGACTCAACGGAGAAGAGAACCAGATCTACAACCTAAACCTGATTGACGAATGACAGACGAACAGAATTCCACTGACGGATCTCTAGGAATCAATTTATAGGAAGGAGATTGAAATAAGGGAGAAAAGCAAAGGGAGGTTGTGGAGAGCGAGGAAGAACCGTCGAGCGAGAGAACGTTAGGATAGTAGAAGGAGGAATTGATCGTGAATAGAAATTTGAGAAAGGAGAGTTAGGAAATAGTAAAATAAGAAATAAGTCCTCAACTCGTTAATTACTAACAGAATACAAAAGGACATCTTTAGCCCTCCTTCCACAACCTAACATAATGACATTTGGAGAATGTCATAGACAATCTAATATAAGATTACAAAATAGCACAAACTCCCTTTGCGAATCAGAAAGGAAATAAAAAAAAATCTAGGGCATAACAGGACAAGAATGTGTGGAGGCATTCAAAAAAATCAAAGAAATGCTTCGGGACTTGCCGAAATTAGGTGTACCACGTCCTGGTCAAGATCTCTATCTCTACTTGTCCGCAACAGATTGGGCAATTGCCACAGTTCTAGTCATGGAGGAAGAAAGGAAATAGATCCCGGTCTATTATACCAGCAAAATATTAACGCCAACAGAAGCACGGTACACTAACATTGAAAAAATTATGTTCGCCTTGGTTGTGGCGTCAAGAAAATTGTGGCCTTATTTTCAGTCGCATTGAATCTTTGTCAGAACCAAATGGCCGCTCAAGCAAATAGCAAACAATTCAGATGCATCGGGCCGGATGGTGAGTTGGAATGTAGAATTAACACAATATGAAATCCACTTCTTGCCTAGGACAACAATAAAAGCACAAGCCTTGATAGATTTCATAACAGAAACGAGCTTTGCACAAGAAGAAAGGGGATCCCAAAGTCCTCATGTAATATTAGTTGATGGCGCCCAATGCAAAACTGGGGCACGTGCTGGAATTTTAGTGCAAACGCCAGATGGACAGGATTTGAATTACGCATTCAGGCTGGACTTTGAGGTTACCAATAATGAGGCTGAGTACGAGGCTCTCATCTAGGTTCAGAAGTCACAACTGCCCTGGGGGCAACAGGTTCCCTTGAGGACAGCTCTTTTTCTATTTTCAAAAAAAGCGCGCAAAAATTTGTTATATTAAGAACTCACTATTTCATACTCCTCACAGAATTAGAAGTATACTCGGATTCTACGTAGGTGGCAAGACAAAACAACAATATCTATGAGGTCAAAGAAGAGAAACTAAATACCCCAAACCTGGATATGTTGTTTAAATGTTAAACTATGGTATTTAAAGGCTAACAAGTGCCTTAGAAGCAGTAGTGTACAATTTAAACCAGAGTACAAACAATAAAGCACTAAGACACAGTTTGAGCAAAAACGTGCTCTATGCTTGGAGTGAACTTGGTTGGGACCCAAAGAGCCTACCAAGATTTTATAACATTCAATTATGATTTAATAAGGCTAATTAAGTCCTTAGGAAACCTTGGTAGACAATTAAACCAAACAAAACACAAATAAATACCTTAAAGCCAATATGGGCGAAAATGTGCTCTAAGCTTGGGATAACTTTGGTTAAGACCTAATAAGCTTACCAAGGCCTTATTTATGTGTTAATGAACATATTAAATCAATTAATAAAGAAAACCAAGCTTGAAAACAAGTTAAAACACAAAATGTCCATCATTACTCTTTAATTAACATGTGTACTACTTTTTATCACATTTGGAAGTCTAAATCAATGGGAAATCAAAAATTTCACAATTATGTGCATTGGTTAGTGAATAGTAACTAAATTATGCTAGTTATAATGTAAGTCAATATAAGTTATGTTATTGGTCAACAAAGACCAAGAATCAGCCTAAACTAAAGAGGGGGCCGGTTTTCTTGTGTGACTCACCACACTTGAACAAAAAAATAAGCTAGGTAAAGTAGTAAAGCAAAAATCCTATTTGCTTTTAGTTTAAATATCTCCAAAAGCAAGTTTCTTCTCATTCTCTTCTTTCCTTCTTCATTTCCCACCGTCTCCAACATCTCTCTCTTCTCCATTCTCGGTTTTCTACAGCAACAACATCAACTCCACCTTTGATTGTCCATAGCTCCTAGCTCCATGCTCCAAAAATAATTCCAACACCACCATTCTCTTAGTTTAGTCAAGCTCTACAATCTTGTCTTTTCAAAACTCCAAAGCCTCCATTTCGGTGCCAAGGGGAATTACCATGGAAGGAGCTTGAGCTCATCTTTTCACACCTCATTGTTCTCCTTTGATTCAAGGTAAGGAAACTCAAAGAAAAACCTTACTTCCTCTTGTTTTCATATGTGACCGAAATCACCTTCTTCATGGTGTTTTCTTTTGCTCATTCATAGCTCATTCCAATCTTCCAAGGGCTTGGTGGAGTCCTCTCTTGATACTTATTCAAGCTCTCTTCTAATTCCAAGGTAAAACATTCGTTGTTGTGTTTTAAGACAATATCTAAAACCTAGGGTTTATTAATGTGTTTGGGCATGAAGTTTGAATGCTCATTATCTTGCTTGTATATTGATTAGAAAGATGACAAGTGATCAAACTTGCTGATTTTCGGTTCAAGGAAACAAGAAAGAAGTTTGAGAGGAAAGAGGTAAATAAACTATCTCAATGTAGTTTGAATGCCTTAGGAAAAATGAGCTTGATTTGCTTAATAAAATACCTAAGGAGCCAATGGCAAAAGAGCTAGTGAATTGTTCTTAAGGGAATTATTAAAAGGCATATGTGATGTTGAGTGTATTTGCAGGTCAAAGGCAATATATATGTGGGAAATTCAGTGTTTAAGGTTTATGCAATTTAAGGGCCTAAGAGCCATGCTATTTAAGGGCCTAAGTGCCAAGCAATTATGTTTTTGCACTATATTGTGATGTAGTGTGGTTTAAAGGTTTAGTTGTGTGTAAAGAATGTTTCTTGTGGAGATGAGTGTCTTGGATGGTTAAAGGATGAAAAACAATATGTTTGTGTGTATTAAGTGAATAAGTGTTCTTGCTTGTAAAGAGGTGAAAACCTAAGTGTTTGGGGTGAGAATATACAAGAGAAGTTATGGCAAAATTGAGTTGATAAACAAAGGAGTTCATGTGTAATAATGAGATTTTATGACCTAGAAGGTACTAGGAATGGTTAAGCTTTAAGATGGTGAAAGAATGTGAATTAAGGTGTTCTTAAGTGTTAAGATGCCTTGGGCATAGTCTTGGAGGATTTAAAAATCAAATGGGTGTTTTAAACATACCAAGGTTATGTTATGTGAAGTGCTAAGTCTTGTGCAAGTTTTGGTGATCAAAGGAAAAATAATGCCTTGTGGAGATCCAAGTGCGAACTAGTGGAAATAGATATAGTTTGTCTAGGGGAGGTGTATGTGAGAAATATTGCCTTTGGAGTAGTGGTAATGGTGGTAAGGAAACATTTGGGGATAGTGATTGTCATAGGTATAAAACACCACTTAGAAACCTAAGGAAAAGCACTACAAGTGTTTGTATTTATAAGAATTGTGTAATGCTTGAGGAAGATCTTTAATGGGTGATTTAAGGAGTTTAATGGAGGTCTTAAGGTGTCTTTGAGGTGCCCAAATGAGGTTAGAACATACTAGGATACATGAGGTGAAGTTTGGAGTCAAATGAGAATGTAGAAGTAAAGGTCTGGAGCCGACCGACCTTAGGGACCGGACTTGTAAGGTCGGTCGAGCCCAGTTTACCCTGCCAGAAACGGTCTCTGGAATGGACCGACCATGGGGACCGGACTTGCAAGGTCGGTTGGGCTTGTATTTTCGGTACGGATTAAGTTTCTGGAGTGGATCGACCTTGGGACCGGACTTGCAAGGTCGGTCGTGTCTAAATGTTTGAACGAGAATTGTTCCTGGAATGGACCGACCTTGTGGACTGTACTTGCAAGGTCGGTCGGAGTAGAACTTTCTGACGGTAATATGTACTGGAATGGACCGACCTTGTGTAAGGTCGGTCGGTAAGGTTGGTCGGACCAAAACTTAAAAAAAAACAACAAGAAGAAATGTGAGTTAAGTAGTAAACCCTAGTGGGTATAACAAGGATAATCAAGTGTGAATTAAGTAAGGAAACATGACATATAATCATGTAAAAACACTTAGTTATTTAAAAGTTAAATAAGTTAATTAATCGACATTACTAATCATGCTTAGGAACTATGTTTGGCGGGACTCGAATACAGCAAGGGCCAAGGTATGGTTTTCTTGCAACCTGTGTCCTACTGGATTACACCGGCTTATGTGCCAATGTGTTTTTTTGTATGTTTGCCACGTTATAAGATAAATCATGAAACGAGTTTACAGTCGTTGTTGTTGTTGTATGTTTGGTACCGATACCGGTAACCTCGAATGCGTATGAAAGGCTAGTTAACCATTATTAGGTAAACGTAAGAGAACGGTATCCGGTAATAACGTTTCCAACCTAAGGAACGTTCTAAGCACGGTTATGCGTGAGTTAGTTATGTGTTTGTTTGTGCGTGTTAATATGTTCACTACCCTTGTGTGTGTCTAACTAGACCTAACCATCTATTTGTGAATTAATGTACTAAGTCCTATAATGAGACTTCTAACAAGTGCTAACCGGGGGGTGAGGAATCCGGTTGTTCCGGTCGCACGTTGTTTGGGAGTTGATGTATACAGTTTCTTTAGCTCCCTCTCTGTTGGTTGTTTTCCTTCATTGGTCTTTAACCACCCTTAAGCTTAACCAAGGCTTTTCTGACTCACGTCGGTTGGAGAATATGTACGGTGTGTTCGGATCACTATATCCGATCCATCTTTAAGTTAAGTTACTCGTCCGACTAACAGACGGTAATGAGTGATGTAACAAGCTTATCATGAGGGTGTTTTCATTCTCTAGGCTCACCAAGTTAACTAACTATGTTTGGGTCGGTTCGTAAAGAGAACCGTTACCGTTATGTTACGTATTATTGTTGCGCTGCAATTCTTATTGTGATGTGATGTTATATGTTTGTTAAGACGTGGAGTATGTGGATCATGGGTATGAATCCCAGTTTATACTAAGAGGCGTTTGAGGATAACCCGATTAGTGGGTAAGTGCCGTCTATTAAGGAAATAGCTCCATTAGAGGAGAAACACTCTTGGGGCTAAAGAACACAATGAATGTTCTAATGAGTAAAGATGTGTTGACTGTTTTGTAGAGCCCATTGTTATGGGTTTGTAATGTGTTATGTGTTTACAGTTAACATGCACGATTCAAATAAAATCAACCGCATGCTTAGACGACAATTAGTTGTGCGTTGCCCGGTAGCATGCGGGCTGCGGGATTACCATACCAGCAAAGGTGCTGAGCCCCGTGGGGGCCACCCTTTCTTCCAATTCTATTTCAGGTACACGGAGCTAGAGGCCGTCCGAGAGTAGGACGGGGTAGTTGATTCTGCACGGGTAATTAATGAATTATGTATGTATTGTAGGTGTAGTAAGACCGAAATTATTGTCGGCATTAGCTTGTAAATACTAGGTACAGTTGGAATGTATATGTATTATGAATGTTGGTAATGGAAAAGGATTGTAATGTGTAGTTGCTCGGGAATCTGGTCCATCAGACCGATACAATGTATATGTATATGTATATGTATTAGCTTTGTTAGCCACGTGGGTGGCTAACGGCGTGTAACACCAACGAGTAAGTAATGTGATGAAGTATGTTTTCCGCTGCAAATGGTTATTAAGTGTATTGTTGTATTTGAGGTGTTACAGAAACTCTGAAGGTATTTACTCAAAGTCCAAGAGCTAAAAGCAAATTTCCTAAAATGTGAGTTGAAACATCTTCCTTAAAGGAAAATGTTGAGGAAGATGCTCTAGCGAAATTGGCAAGCATGAGAGAAAGTACTGACAAAGTATGGTTGGAGGTAAAAACTACTTCAAGCCTTGATGAAACCCAAGTGTTTGCTGTAAGCTCGAATATACCAACGGAATTTTGGATGACTCCGATCATTGAGTACATCTGTCAGGAAAAGTTGCCAACAGAAGAAAAGGAGGCAAAAACAATAAGGAGAAGGGCCGGCGCTAAAATGTGTCACCACAGCCGAAGGAGCTAAACTCATAGGTGAAGTACATAACGGACTTTAAGGGCATCATCAAGGAGAAAGGGCCACAGTTCATAAAATCTTAAGGCTTGGGTATTTTTGGCCAAAAATGAAGGAGCAGTGCAAATAATATATTTAAAGGTGTGCCAAAATGTCAAGAGCATGGAAACAAAATACATTATCCCCCGACTGAGCAAAAAGCCATTCTCTCACCAACCCCTTTTGCTGTGTGGGGATTGGACATTGTTGGGCCTCTTCTGGAAGCGTCTCCCGGAAGGTTAAGGTTCATGTATGTGGCCATCGATTATTTTACAAAGTGGGTGGAGGCAATGCCCATTGTGTCTATCACGGCTAGAAAGTCACAGGAATTCATTTGGAAGTATGTGGTATGCAGGTTTGGCATACCAAGAGTAATAATAACCGACAATGGGGCTCAGTTCAATTGAAACAGTTTTTGGGTATTTTGTGAAGAATGGAAGATCGATTTAACGTTTGCATCGGTAGCTCACCCCAAGCCAACGGGCAGGTTGAAAATGTGATTGGCCAGATAGTTAAGGCAATAAAGAGAAAGTTTGATGGAAAAAAGGGAAAGTGGGTGGAATTGTTGCCCCAAGTCCTTTGGTCATATCAGACGACCGAAAAAGGGCCGGCGGGAGAAACACCATATAGGTTGACATATGGTTTGGAGGATGTCATTCCGGCAGAGATTACAATCCCATCAATTCGGTGGGAATCGTATGATGAGAAGTTTAACAATGAAGGGATTCAGGATCATCTGGATCTTCTTGAGGAGGCAAGAACCGCCGCAGAGATAAGGACGACAAAAGATAAATCCAAGGTGGAGCGGTATTTCAATAGAAGAATAAGAGAAAGGAGTTTCGCTCCTGGAGAGTTAGTTCTCCGTGAAGTCAAGCAACCCAAGAAACTTGAACCTCAATAGGAAGGACCATACATCATACATCAAAGGACCGAACGAGCTTAATACCACCTAAAAAATAGCGAAGGATATGAGTTGCCGCACTCTTGGCATGCGGAATATCTGAAATTTTTTTTTATGTATAAGATACTATGAATTTTTTCAATAAATGAAGAAGCATTGTTATGAATCAAAGAATAAACATCCGGCCAACGTGCCATAGGCTATCATGCCTTGAAAATAACACCCGGCCAATGTGCCGCAGGCTATCATGCCTTGAAAGTAACATCCGGCCAACGTATCGTAGGCTATCATGCCTTGAAAATAACACCCGGCCAATGTGCCGCAGGCTATCATGCCTTGAAAGTAACATCTGGCCAACGTGCCGCAGGCTATCATGCCTTGGAAGTAAGATCCGGCCAACGTGCCGCAGGCTATCATGCCTTGAAAATAACACCCGGCCAATGTGCCGCAGGCTATCATGCCTTGAAAATAACACCCGGCCAACGTGCCACAGGCTATCATGCCTTGAAAGTAACATCCGACCAACGTGCCGCAGGCTATCATGCCTTGAAAGTAACATCCGGCCAACGTGCCGTAGGCTATCATGCCTCGAAAAGTAACATCCGGCGAATGAGCCACAGACTATCGCATCTCAAAAGTAACACCCGGCGGATATGTCAATAAACAAGCATCCAACTAACATCCTTACACATCTTTCGAAATAAAAACCGAATTGGACAACCAGTCGCTCCGGGAAATGCCAATGAGGAAAATAAATAATTAGATTAAACGTTCACCAAACATGATAAATTCGGTTACAAGGGGATAACTTTTACTTAAGAATTGAAGCACATGAGATTACTTGTCAAAATCCCAACTAAAAATCCTACAGAAAGTTCAATGCTAGAATCAGGCTTTCTTTGTAACTTCTTCACAGCCAGATTCTTTTACAGCTAACCTATATGCAGGGTTGGAAACACTTTCTATGGACTTGGATTTCTTGGCAACGTGATGGACCCCTCCAGCGGTATGATGAGCGTCACTCCCCGGTGGGAGAAATGAGGCTTGACCAGGGCCAAAGCACGTCTGACCAGGAAGACGGATAAATCTTTCAAATTATTCAAAGAAATTAGACTTCGGGGCAACCGCATTGAATTCTAACTCACTATACAAATCATCAACCAAAACTTCTCCTTTCTACAAAAAATGCCTTGAGATGGCCTGACTGCAGACGTTGGTTATCTTCCAGCATTGGGAAGCAAAAGTTTCTTTGAGGTAAGCAATAGCGGTGCCCTGTTTTTGCAGTTCCTCTTGACTTTGTCGTGTGAACTAGCCGCAGAAAGCTCCTTATTAAGCTTATCGATCCGGTCGCTTAGCTTCTCAATATGCTTCAGAAGGTTGTCAGGGCTCGTTCCTGACCAAATTATCGGTAAAAATTAAGGGTAAATGTAACACCCCAACTCCTAAATACATAGCCATCTCATAATCCTTCATTTACTTATATTAACATTGTAGCTGAATTCTTACAATGATTGGTGTTACCGCCGTTAGTCACCCACGTGACTAACTAGGCATACTAAATTCTCCAAGATCTAGCTATGGTATGATGGACCCGAATATACCGAACATTAGTGTATACAAAATCTTAACCAAATACATATTCTTAATTCAACTATCTCACATCCTAATACATCATACTACATCTCATACCATTTACTAAACGAGTGTACATGCACAAATCGTGTAACAAAAAGGAACACAACCCGAAGTACTTCTACCCGTTTCTACTCTCAAGACGGTCGTCTTCTATCATTCACCTGCAAAATAAATATGGATGCCCCTAGGGGCTTAGCACCTTCGTTGGTACGATTCTCTTATAGCCCCCAAGCTAACGGGGCTACCATGACTACTTGTCAATAGCATGCAGTTGATTAATAACATAACATAAATAAGAAGTGCAATAAACACCACACCACATATCAACAATTATGGTTCAAACACAATGAACGACTTAAAAGCGTTCGTTAAGTAAGTGAGTTAATCTTTTAACTCCTTAAGTTATGATTTCCTTATTCTCAATCCAAGTCTTATCTCATCTCAAGTCTTATCTCAGTCTCAAGTCTTACCTCAGTCTCAAGTCTTATCTCAGTCTCAAGTCTTATCTCAGTCTTAAGTCTTATCTCAGTCTCATTATACCAACCGTTCTTTAATTAGAATTGGTTGTATCTTAACTCAATGTTTATCTTTGTCGGGTCAAAAGGAACCCTATCCAATGAGATATTAACTCCATTGGTTAAATAAACAACTTATCTAAAATATGGGATCTAGGTGATCCCACCGCACCATCTTAATCTGGACTCCCACCTTGAACTGTAATCCAAGGTGGTCGAGTCTATATGTCGACTCTAGGCGACAAGTCAAAGACTAGTCTCAATGGAAGTCGGATCTGATACACATTGAAATACCCCAAACCATGATATGTGGTTTAAATATTAAACTATGGTATGTAAAGGCTAAAAAGTGCCTTAGAAACATCGGTGAACAATTTAAACCATAGTAAAATGCAATAAAGCACTAAGATACAGTTTGAGCAAAAACAAGCTCTAAGCTTGGAGTGAACTTGGTTAGGACCCAAAGAACCTAACAAGACTTAATAATATTCAATTATGATTTAATAAGGCTAATTAAGTCCTTAGGAAACTTTGGTAGACAGTTAAACCAAACAAAACACAAGAAAATACCTTAAAGTCAATAAGAGCAAAAATGTGCTCTAAGCTTGGGATAACTTTTTATAAGACCTAATGGTCATACCTATACCTTATAAATATGTTAATGAACATATTAAATCAATTACCAAAGAAAACCAAGCTTGAAAACAAGTTAAAACATAAAATGTGCTTTAAGGAGTCTTAAAGCACATTTCTGAAAAATTGTCTTGTAAATGAGTTTTGAGTGGCTAAATGTCCATCATTACTCTTTAATTAACATGTGTACTATATAGTATCACATTTGGAAGTCTGTATCAATGGGAAATCAAAAATTTCACAACTATGTGCCTTGTTTTCATGAATAGTAACTTTTATAAGCTAGTTTGTAACATATGTTGTTATAAGTAATTAAATTGGTTAACAAAGACTATTATACCCTTCTAATTATAAGGGGGCACGGTTTTAGTGGTGTGACTCACCATACTTGGCCATCCAACTAAGAAAAGTAAAAGAAAATAAAGTAAAGTTACTATTTGCTTTATAACATAAATATCTTCAAACTTTGACTCTCTCCTCACCTTTCTTCATTTCCTCTTGTTCCCACCGTCACCTTCCTCCATTCTCCCAACCAAAACCGTTCATGGTGCAGCACCTCTCTTCTCCAACTTCAATTGCTCACCAAATGTTCATTAATGCTCCAAATCAAATTCTAAGACCATATTTGTCTTAGTTAGACCAAGCTCTTCACTTCTATCTTTTCAAATCTTCAAGAACTCCATTTTGGTGCCATGAAGAATCTCCATTGAAGGGGGAAAAGCTCATCTTTTTTCATATTGTCATTCTCCTTTGTTTCAAGGTAACAAAAACCAAAGAAAATCTAAGTTTCCTCTCATCTTTGTATGTGTCTGAAAATTCACCTCACAATGGTGCTTTTTTCTTGCTCTCTTCATAGCTTAATTCAAACTTCAAAGGACTAGGAGGAGTCCTATCTTGCTACTTAACCAAGCTCTCTTCCGAATTCCAAAGGTAATCATCAAATTTTGGTGTTTTAAGACACATATGTAAACCTAGGGTTTAACTATGAGTTGGAGTATTAAACTTAATGCTCATTACCCTTATATGTGTATTGATTAGAAGATTGACAAGTGATAAAAGCCCTTTCCGATTTTCTATCAAGGAAGAACAAAGAAAAACAAGTGGGAAGTCTTGAAAGAAAAGAGGTAAATGTGTTAACCTAATGTGGTTTAAATGCCTAGGAAAATGGAGCTTGATTTGCTTAATAAAATGCCTAAGGAGCCAATGGTAAATGACCTAGAGAAATGCTCTCAAGGAGTTTATTAAGGGCATATGTATTGTTGGGTGTATTTGCAGGTCAAAGGCATTACATATGTGGGAAATTCAGTGTTTAAGGTTTATGCAATTTAAGGGCCTAAGAGCCATGTTATTTAAGGGCCTAAGTGCCAAGCAATTTAATTATGCACTATATTATGATGTAGTGCTAAATGTGTGAAGTTTGTGTATAAAAATGTGTTTGATGGATTTTAGGTGTTCTAGAATGAAATAAGGTAAAAACCTAAGTGTTTGGATGTGAGTATATACAAGAGAAGCTATGGCAAAATTTGTATAATGTATAAGGAGTTTTAAGTGCTTAAATGAACTTTGGTGAACTAGGATATGTTAGGAAAGGATAAATGTTTTACTAAGAAAGAAAACATGTTTTAAGGTGTTCTAAAGTGCTACAAGGACTTTGGTGTTGTCTTGGAAGTTCTAGGAATTCAATGAGTGTTTTGGGATGTAATAAAGTCTTGGAGAAGTTTGTTTAAGGTTTAGGTAATGTTGATGATTAAGGAGGGAATGATGTTTAGGTAAGGATTGTGAGCAAGGAATTTTAAGAAGCTGTGAAAAGGAGATTTAATTAGTAAGAAAAGAAGTTTGAGAGATGATGTTAAGGTGTAGAGGAAACACCTTGGTATAGTGGTCATTATAGGTGAAATACCACCTAGAAATCTTAAGGAGAAAACATTCCAAGTGCTAGGAATTTTGTAAGGGATTTGTGAATGATAAGATGGTTTTGGTGTGTGATTTAAAGAGTTTAGTACATGGCTAAAGGTGTGTTTGATGTGCCAAATGATGTTAGAACACATTAGGAGGCTTGAGGAAAATTTGGAGAAAGTTTGACAATATATGGGAAGTTTCTGCAGCCGACCTACCCAGGGGACCGACCCCAGTCTGGGTCGGTCGGGCTGAAACTGTGAAGTTGGATGTTCTCTGCAGCCGACCTTTCGGTCGGACCTTAAAAAAAAAAAAAAAAAAACCAAAACAAAACATTGTTTAAGGTTATAGGATGATGGGGATTATTAAGTAATGATGTTATAAGATTGTTAAGGACATGTTGAGTGAGTAATAATGACAATTTAGTGAGGGAAAACTTGTATTAAAATGTAAAGGTAAAATAAGTTAAAATGTGATGTTATTTAACTAAGTTAACGGGGATAAGTTATAAGCATTAGACTTTAAACAACCATGTTACCCCGATGTTAATAAAAGTACATGTAATATTATCAGTTGTTCGAGAATTGCTTGAGGAACATAAAGTGGACTCCGGTGACAGGTATGGTTTTCTTGCAACCTGTGTCCTACCGGATTACACCAGCTTGTATGCCAATGTGTTTTTTCTGTATGTTTGCCACGTTGTAAGATAAAACATGTAATGAGTTTACAGCAATTCATAATGTGACGTGTCTAGTTCCAATACCATTTAACCTCGGAAGTGTTAACCTTAGTTAACTGAGTCTAGGATCACATGAGAGTTTGGTATTCGGATTAAACGACCCGTACCATGGGACGTTCTAACCACGGCTATACGTGTGTTAAATGTGTGATATGTGTGTGTGAATGTAGGGATCTCCCTTGTATGTTTAACCCAGTTGTAATACTGTATGTGTTGTTATGTGATAGACTCCATAGTGGGGCTCTAACTAATATCTAAAAGTAAGTATGTACTAACAGTGGTGAGGAATCCGGTTTGGCCGGTCGCGCGTTGTTTGGGAGTGGGTATCCTTCTTAGCCTTACCCTTCTCTCTGTTATGGTTGTTTCCCTCACGGGTTATGATCTCCCATTAGCTTATTCCAAAGCTTAGCTATTCTGACTTATGATCGGTTTAGGGGGAACATGTGTTTGTGTGGTGTGTTCGGGCCACAAAACCCGAACCATCTTAACTTAAGTTACTCGTCCGACTATTAGGACGGTAATGAGTGTTGTATAACGAGCTTACCATGGGGGTGACATCATTCTCTAGGCTCACCAGTGAATTAACTATGTTTGGGTCGGTTCCTAAGAGAACCGTTCCCGTTATGTTATGTGATGTTGTTGTAATGCAATTTCTATTGCGATGTTACTATGTGCACGTTGAAACGTGAAAGTGTTGTTATGTGTTGTTGATGTAATGCAATATCTATTGCGATGTTATTATGTGCACGTTGAAACGTGAAAAGTGTTGTTATGTGTTGAATGTTATAGGTTGTAAATGTGGAGTATGTGGATCATAGATATGAATCCCAGTTTGTGATAAGAGGCGTTTAAGGATAACCCGATTAATGGGTAGTTGTGCGTGGCCCGGTAGCATGTGGGCTGCGGGATTACCGTACCAGCAAAGGTGCTGAGCCCCTTGGGGGCCACCCTTTCTCTTCTTTTCCTATTTCAGGTTCAAGGAGCTGGAAGCCGTTCGAGAGTAGGACGGGGTAGTCGTTGTACATGGGTAATCATGTAAGTTGTATGTCTACAGCAGGTGTAGTAAGACCGAAATTGTTATCGGCATTAGTTGTGAATACTCGGTACAGTTGAAAGGTGTATGTTGTTTCTGTTGTTAATGGAAAGGGACAGTAATGTGTAGTCGCTCGGGAATCTAGTCCATCAGACCGGTACAATGTATATGTAATAGCCTTGTTAGCCACGTGGGTGGCTAACGGCGTGTAACACCAACGAGTTAAGTTATGTGAAGTAGTATATTTTCCGCTGCAAATTGTTGATATGTGTTTGTTATTGGATGGGGTGTTACACACATACCAACCCACTTTCCTTAACATGCATGACCGGAGTCAGTCTCAGGTTCCTCACTCCCCCCAAGTTCTAGTTAGTAGAAAGTCTCAAAGACGAGGTGTTAGTTAAAACTTTTTTGGGTATTAACCATGTAACACCCCCAAACACTGGCCTAGAAGTTAGGGGTATTACACACCGCGTATTATTACACAATAACGCAGGCTCTAACAAATGCACACAATTAATCAAAACAAGGCCCAAAACGAAATACTTATATAACAAGTATAAACAAAGTGTCGAAGATTCCAAATGTTAATACAAATCCTCAATGTAATCAAAGCGGAAGCTAACAACAGAGGTCCAAGGGTTACACGTACCAAAATGCAAAAGTCTCAAAGGACTAAACAAATCAAAAGCTAACTCCAGAAGCTGAGCAAAGAGATCCTCGCTGATCAATCTGCAATGTTAGTAAGAGTAGGGGAATAAGCATCCAACTATGCCCAGTTGATGACCAACATCATCAACCAGCATGCTCAAAACATTTATAGAATGTTATCAAATCAGAAGTAGACAGAAGGGAAGCCATATTACATATCAGAAATCAGAAGCAGAAGTCCAAACACAAAAGGACTAATCAGAGTTCAAATCAACCGGAAGTAGAAACCGAAGGGGACCCTAGTTGATCACAGCATACAGACAGAACGGGGACAACCCGTGAACAGAATTAGGAAACCTCACTCGTAAACAGAACAGATTGAACACCTGTGCACAGAACGGGGAACATCACCTGTGAAACAGAAGGATATCCTACATAGCGCTACGAGACAGCTAAACCAGCAGTCCACGGTTCAGAAGCTTAAATACAATTAAGCATATGTGCACCAATGGCACGAAAAAGCACATAAATAGCTTGGAAATCATAAGGGGAATCCAACCGCGCTGATGGAAAACAAAACGGAGCTCATACGAGCAAGTTATGGTCAAACAGTGCCATGTCCGAACTTGTGTCGGCACATCAACGTTCGGACACAAGTCGAGACTCAAAAGTCGAAATCAGACGAATGTCCGAACATAAAAGTTCGGATAGATGTTCGGATGCTTTTGGAAACCAGATACGCGTAATGTCCGAACATGTGTCCGAGTGTCAAAGTTCAGATGCATGTCGAACCAAAATCAGAAGAAACAGAAGGGTGTGTCCGAACTTCTGTCCGGACTTACAAGTTCGGACACCATACGAGACTTGTAGGTCAGACTCGTCCTCGCACCCCGTTCGAACATCAAAGGTCGGACGGAAGTTCTGACACGGTTTAAAACTCCAAAAACAGAGCGCAAACAAGGTCTGTCCAAACGTCTAAGCTCGGACAAACGTTCGGACATATCAAAAAGTGCAGTTTTCAGAAATGAATTGCACACAAATCAAAGGTTTAAACACAACTAAATCAGAAGCACTTTGCAGAAAACAACCTTAGGGGTTTGTAGACATTAAAACAGCAACAAACAGACAGATCCTTAAACACCACGCAGAAACAATTCGCAAACAAGTACTCAGAATCTGAATCTCCCCAAGGTTGAACACACTAGCCGAATCCGAAAGCCACCTACCTCGAATTAATCAGGAGACGAACCACAATCTGAACAGCAGAGCCAACCAATGAACAGAATCTGAAACGTAGACCAGAAACGTAATTCAAATCTCTGAATTCAACCACGGAATGTAGAGAAAGCCAACTGAAGCAGAATTTGACATGGAGATGGAAAAAAATCTGATTCCTTAATCTGAACCGAGTCTCGCAACAGCGCATAATCCACAGCAGAAACTCCTAGAAGCACCACAATCAGCAGAACTTGAGAGGTTGAACAGAACACAACTTCTTTGAGAGAGAGAGAGAGAGAACAGAGAAGAGAGGAACGACTTACGGTTTCAAAACTAAACGAGAAAGGAAGCTTGGAAGAGAACGTGATAATGGGATTTAAGGAATTCAGGAATTATTAATTCTTACCAGAAAATAAAAAGGGAAGGGAGAAAGACTTCTTCGTCTTGTCTTTAATCAAAAGGACTCCCATGTCCTGAAGGATTAATAAATCCACTTAATCAACTTATAACGAAATAAAATGCATAGAAAATTCTATCATCAAACCTTGGGTTATAACATCGCCTCCCCTTAAAAAAATTCCGTACCTGAATTTAAACATACCTACTGCTCGAAGAGGGCGGGGATATTAGAGCGCACTTCACTTTCCACTTCTTAGGTCGCCTCCTCTTGAGATTGACCCGACCACTGGACCTTGACCAAAGGCATGACCTTACTCCTGAGCTTACGGACATCACGGGCTAGAATCCTCGAAGGCATTGCTTCAAAAGTGAAGTCCTCTCCCAACTGAAGCAGACCGAAATCAATGACATGTGACGGGTCCGGAACATATTTCCTCAACATGGAAACATGAAACACACTATGCACTGCTGCTAGTGAAGGAAGTAAAGCCAAACGGTGGGCAATCGGCCCGATCCTCTCCAGGATCTCGAAAGGGCCAACGAAGCGAGGGCTAAGCTTGTCTCTCTTCCCAAACCGCACAACTCCACCTACTGGAGAAACCTTCAGATACACATGGTCACCCACCTCAAACTCTAGAGGTCGCCTCCTCTGATCAGCGTAGCTCTTCTGACGACTCTGAGCCACAAGCAGATGCTCTCTGATAGACTGAATCTTACCCACAGCATGCTCAACCAAGTCCGGACCAACAAAAGCTCTCTCCTTCAGATCATCCCAACAAATGGGTGATCTGCACCTCCTGGCATACAGAGCCTCAAACGGGGCCATCCTGATGCTAGTCTGGAAGCTATTATTATAAGCAAACTCGATAAACGCCACGTACTGATCCCAAATGCCTCCGAAGTTGAGCACACATTCTTTGAGCATGTCCTCTAGGACCTAGTTCGTTCTCTCTGTCTGCCCATCGGACTGAGGATGATAAGCTGAGCTGAACGACAACTTCGTCTCCAAAGCCTGATGCAAACTCTACCAGAATCTGGATACGAAGCGTGGGTCTCTGTCAGACACAATCGAAGCTGGAACCCCATGCAAACGCACTATCTCGTACATATATAACTGCCGATGCAAACTGAAGGTCTTCCTGACCGGCAGAAAGTTGCACTCTTCGTTAGTCTGTCCACAATCACCCAAACTCTATCGAACCCTGTCGGAGTCTTACGTAGTCCCATGACGAAGTCCATGCCCATGCTCTCCCACTTCTACTCCGGAACGGGTAGAGGCTGAAGCAAACCAGCTGGTCTCTGATGCTCGGCTTTGACCTACTGACAGGTCCGACATCAGGATACAAAGGCAGAAATGTCCCTCTGCATATTGCTCCACCAGAACGCCTCTCGAAGGTCCCGGTACATCTTCACATCCCCTGGGTGTACCGTGTACGGGGCTCCATGAGCCTCCTGCATAATCTTTCACCTCAAAGCATCGTCTGCAGGCACACAAACACGGCCTCTGAATCTCAGACAACCATCCTCTGAAACCCGAAACTCGAACTCTTGACTAGCAGACAATCCCTCTCTGATCTTACATAACTCGGCGTCGAGCTCCTGACTGGCCTTGATCCGGTCGATCAAGGTACGCTGAATTGCAATGCTGCCAACATCCCAGACCTCTCAGGACGGACGACCCAGATTCTCATACGCTGCAACTCGAGAGCAGACCTCTACACACCAGACAAAGCACCCACAGCTACAGACAGACCCCTCCTACTGAGCGCATCAGCAACAACATTCGCTCTACCAGGATGGTAGAGGATCTCCAAATCGTAGTCGTGCAGCAACTCGAACCACCTCCTCTACCTCAAGTTCAACTCCTTCTAAGTGAACAAGTACTTGAGGCTCTTGTGGTTCGTATACACCTTGCATGAAGCTCCATAGAGGTAGTGCCTCTAAATCTTTAGAGCAAACACCACTGCAGCTAGCTCCAGTTCATGGGTCGGATAGTTCTTCTCATACGACTTAAGCTAACGGGAGTCATACGCCTTATGGGACACATCGCAGAATACCTCGAGACCCTCGGTGCCCTCTAGAAGCGTTAGAATCTGCGCAGACGTCAATCTCTTCTTCAACTCCTGGAAGCACTGCTCACAGGCTTCGCTCCACTCAAACTTCACCTCCTTGTATAGTAGACGTGTCAACGGAATCACCAACTTAGAGAAGCCCTCCACAAACTTACGATAGTAGCCCGCTAGTCCCAGGAAGCTATGAATCTCGCCAACATTAGTGGGCCTGGCCCACTCAGTGATAGCTCTAATCTTCTCCGGGTCCACGGAGATACCATCCTTGGAGACCACATGCCCCAAGAACACCACCTGGTCCAACCAGAACTCACACTTCTTCAGCTTCGCATACAGCTGCTTCTCCCTCAGCGTCTGAAGTACTGTCCTCAAATGCTCCTCATGCTCCTCAACACTCTTGCAATACACCAAGATGTCATCAATAAACACCACGACGAACTGGTCCAAGAATGGCTTAAAGACCCGGTTCATTATCCATAAACACAGAAGGTGCATTCGTCAGACCGAATGGCATCACTAGGAACACGTAGTGTCCATAACGAGTCCTGAAGACGGACTTAGGCACGTCATCTGCCTTAATCCTCAGCTGATCATAACCGGACCTCTGATCGATCTTCGAGAACACCTTAGCTCTGGCTAACTGGTCGAACAAGTCATCTATGAGCGGGAGAGGATACCTATTCTTAATGGTAACCTTAGTGAGCTCCCTGTAGTCAATGCATAACCGCATACTACCATCCTTCTTTTTAACAAACAGAATAGGCGCTCCCCAAGGTGACACACTAGGGCGTATGAAGCTTTTATCCAACAGCTCCTGCAACTGGACCTTCAGCTCCTTAAGCTCAGCGGGCGCCATCGGGTATGAGGCCTTAGAAATCGGCTGTGTCTCGGGTGCGAGCTCGATCAAGAACTCCACCTCCCTAACAGGGGGAAGCCCAGGTACATCGTCCTGAAACACGTCGAAGAAGTCTCTAACCACGGGGATATCCTCCAACTTTGACTCCTTGCGAACCTCAGGAATGTAGCACAAAAATCCCTGGCAACCTTTCCTCAGGTAGCAAACGCCTGCATGGCTGAAATAACCAGCGGCGAGCACAGGATCCCATTCCCTGCTACAATCAGGTGGGGCTAACCCGGCTTCACAAAAGTAACCCTCGAAGCAGCACAATCAATATGGGCGTGGTGGGCAGCAAGCCAATCCATACCAAGAATCACATCAAAACTAGTCATCTCCATAGGGATGAGGTTAGCATACAGAGTCCTATCTCTGACTAACACAGGACTATTCTTACAAACAGAATTTAACAGCATAGAAGAGTTTCTAACCAAAGGGCTATGCATACACAATTCCACACTCAAGGGCACAACAGGCAGATCGAGCTCACTCACTAACTCAACAGATATAAAAGAGTGAGTGTCTCCAAAATCAAACAGACAGAAAACAGAGCGGATGACAGCTGGAGGATACTTGTGACAACTCTGTCAGCTGATCGGTCTCTCTCTCCAACCATCGCATATACTCTGGCCTGCCCTTGGGTCTTCTTCTGCTCAGCCCGGTCTCGATCTCTGGTCTCAGAAACAGATCCTCCAGTTCTACCTCCAGATCTACCCCTGCTCCTCTCGGCCTGAGGGCAGTCGGCGATCCTATGCTCCAAGGATCCACACTTGAAGCAAGCTCCGGACTTCCTGTAGCAGTCCCGGCCTTAGTGAAACTTGCCACAAACCTGGCATTTGGAGCAGACGTTGAAGACGAAAAACCACCTCTATCTCTTGGGATCTAACGGTCTCTAGTAGACTGCATCTTCTGAGAAGCAGACTGGTCCCTCCTGTCGCTCTCGTTGGACCTCTACTTCCTCTTCTGGTCCTTCCCACTAGAATGACGCCCTCTCAAATCAGCCTCCACCAACAGGGCAACATCAGCAACGTCCCTGAAGGTCTTGTGACGCAGGGGCGTCACAACAGAGCAGATGCCGGGCCTCAGACCGCTCTCAAACTTACTGGCCTTCCTATACTCATCAGGCTCAGGTGCAAACTTAGACAAACTAATGAACTTCCTGACGTTGTCCTCCACACTCATGCCCCGGCCCTGGCGAAGCCGATTGTACTCCAGGAAGCGCTGGTCCTTGTAGACGTCAGGGTAGAACTGCTTATTGAACTCCCCGGTAAACTGGTCCCAAGTCCAGGGCTGTGGGAACCTCCCCATCACTGACCTCCACCACTCCTTAGCCTCAGCCTTAAACAGGAAGGTGGCGAAATCAACCTTCTGCTCCTCATCGGAGCCCATGACCCGCAACAAATCCTTCACCTCAGTCAACCAATGACTGGCCTCCTGGGGGTCTCCTGCCCCATCGAACGACGGAGGCTTCAGCTTCATAAACTCCTGAAGCGCTCTCACATTCCGGCCTCCTGCCTCAGCAGCCCCAGCTCCGGCTGCACCACCAGCTGGTTCTCCTCCAGGGGCTCCTCCAGCTGCAACTGTCTGCAGCAGCTGGATCGTGAACTGCTGAACCGCCTCGGCGACCTCGCCTTGGGGAGTGACTGGAGCTCTTCGTGGCGGCCTTCTGAAAATCCACGAGCAAGCAATTCAGACTTTAAACTCTAAAAAATAGATACTGACTGACTGACTAACTAACTAATGCCAGATTCCCATCAGATTGGAACCTAGAGCTCTGATACCACTAAATGTAACACCCCCAAACACTGGCCTAGGAGTTAGGGGTATTACACGTAGCGTATTATTACACAATGACGCAAGGCTCTAACGAATGCACGCAATTAATTAAAACAAGCCCCAAAACGAAATACTTATATAACACGTATAAACAAAGTGTCAAAGATTCCAAAAGTTAATACAAATCTTCAACGTAATCAAAGCGGAAGCTAACAACAGAGGTCCAAGGGCTACAAGTACCAAAACGCAGAAGTCTCAAAGGACTAAACAAATCAAAAGCTAACTCCAGAAGCTGAGCAAAGAGATCCTCGATGATCAATCTGCAATGTTAGTAAGAGTAGGGGAATGAGCATACAACTATGCCCACTAGATGACCAACATCATCAACCAGCATGCTCAAAACATTTATAGAATGCTATCAAATCAAAAGTAGACAGAAGGGAAGCCATATTCCATATCAGAAATGAGAAGGAGAAGTCCAAACACAAAAGGACTAATCAGAGTTCATATCAACCGGAAGCAGAAACAGAAGGGGACCCTAGTTGATCACATCATACAGACAGAACGGGAACAACTCATGAATAGAACGAGGAAATCTCACTCGTATACAGAACAGGTGGAACACTTGTGAACAGAACGGGGAACATCACCTGTGAAACAGAAGGATATCCTACATAGCGTGCTACGAGACAGCTAAACCAACCGTCCACGGTTCAGATACAGAGATAACTAGGTCCCAAAACAGAAGCTTCAAGACAAGTAAGCATATGTGCATCAATGGCACCACAAAGCACATAAATAGCTTGGAAAACAGAAGGGGAATCCAACCCCGTAGACAGAAGTCAAAATGGAGCTCAAACGAGCAAGTTATGGTCAAATAGTGCCATGTCCGAACTTGTGTCCGGACATCAACGTTCGGACACAAGTCTAGACTAAGAAGTCGAAATCACACGAATGTCCAAACATCAAAGATCGGACAGATGTTCGGACGCTTTCGGAAACCAGATACACGCAATGTCCGAACATGTGTCCGAGTGTCAAAGTTCGGACACATGTCGAACCAAAATCAGAAGAAATAGAAGGGTGTGTCCGAACTTCTGTCCGGACTTACAAGTTCAGACACCATACGAGACTTGTAAGTCGGACTCGTCCTTGCACCTCGTCCGAACATCAAAGCTCGGACGGAAGTTCAGACACGGTTTAAAACTCAGAAAACAGAGCGCAAACAGGGTCTGTCCAAACGTCTAAGCTAGGACAGACGTTCGGACATGTCAAAAAGTGCAGTTTTCAGTAACGGTTTGCACACAAGAGGTTTAAACACAACTAAATCAGAAGCACTTTGCAGAAAACAACCTTGGGGGTTTGTAGACATTAAAACAGCAGCAAACAGACAGATTCTTAAACACCACACAGAGAGAATTCGCAAATAAGTACTCAGAATTTGAATCTCCCCAAGGTCGAACACACTAGCCGAATCCGAAAGCCACCTACCTTGAATTAATTAGGAGACAAACCAGAATCTGAACAGCAGAGCCAACCAATGAATAGAATCCAAAACGTAGACCGGAAACGCAATTCAAATCTCTGAATTCGACCATGGAATGCAGAGAAAGCCAACTGAAGCAGAATTTGACAAGAAGATGGACCAAAATCTGATTCCTTAATCTGAACCGAGTCTCGCAACAGCGCAGAATCCACAACAGAAACTCCTAGAAGCACCACAATCAGCAGAACTTGAGAGGTTGAACAGAACGCAACTTCTTTGAGAGAGAGAGAGAGAGAGAACAGAGAAGAGAGGAGCGTCTTACGGTTTCAAAACTGAACGAGAAAGAAGCATGGAAGAGAACGTGATTAAGGGGTTTAAGGAATTCAGGAATTATTAATTCTTACCAGAAAATAAAAAGGGAAGGGAGAAAGGCTTCTTCGTCCTTGACTTTAATCAAAAGGACTCCCATGTCCTGAAGGATTAATAAATCCACTTAATCAACTTGTGACGAAATAAAATGCAAAGAAAATTCTGTCATCAAACCTTGGGTTATAACATCATCTCCCCCTTCAAAAAATATTGTCCCACAAATTAAACGTACCTATTGCTCGAAGAGGGCGGGGAACACAGAGCGCACTTCACTTTCCACTTCCCAGGTCGCCTCCTCTTCATATTAACCCGACCACTGGACCTTGACCAAAGGCATGAACTTACTCTTGAGTTTATGGACATCTCGGGCTAGAATCCTCGAAGGCGCAGCTTCAAAAGTGAAGTCCTCTCTCAACTGAAGCGGACCGAAATCAATGACATGCGACGGGTCCGGAACATATTTCCTCAACATGGAAACATGCAACACACTATGCACTGCTGCTAGCGACGGAGGCAAAGCCAAACGGTAGGCAACCAGCCTGATCCTCTCTAGGATCTCGAAAGGGCCAACGAAGCAAGGGCTAAGCTTGCCTCTCTTCCCAAACCACACAACTCCACGGACTGGAGAAACCTTCAGATACACATGGTCCCCACCTCAAACTCTAGATCGTCGCCTCCTCTGATCAGCGTAGCTCTTCTGACGACTCTGAGCCACAAGCAGAGGCTCTATAATAAACTGAATCTTACCCATGGCATCCTCAACCAAGTCCGGACCAACAACAGCTCTCTCCTTCAGATCATCCCAACAGATGGGTGATCTGCACCTCCTGCCATACTGAGCCTCAAACGGGGCCATCCCGATGCTAGACTGGAAGCTATTATTATAAGCAAACTCGATCAACGCCACGTGCTGATCCCAAATGCCTCCGAAGTCGAGCACACATGCTCTGAGCATGTCCTCTAGGACCTGGTCCGTCCTCTCTGTCTGCACATCGGACTGAGGATGATAAGCTTAGCTGAACGATAACTTCGTCCCCAAAGCCTGATGCTAACTCTGCCAGAATCTGGATATGAAGCACTGGTCTTTGTCAGACACAATCGAAGCTGGAACCCCATGCAAACACACTTTCTCATCCATATATAACTGCGCTAGGCGATGCAAACTGAAGGTCTTCCTGACCGGCAGAAAGTTGGCACTCTTCGTGAGTCTGTCCACAATCACCCAAACTTCATTGAACCCTCTCGGAGTCTTAGGCAGTTCCATGATGAAGTCCATGCCCACGCTCTCCCACTTCCACTCCGAAACGGGTAGAGGCTGAAGTAACCAGCTGGTCTCTGATGCTCGGCTTTGACCTGCTGACAGGTCCGACACCTGGATACAAAGTCAGAAATGTCCCTCTTCATATTGCTCTACCAGTTTTCCTCTCGAAGGTCCCGGTACATCTTCACACCCCCTGGGTGTACCGAGTACGAGGCTCCATGAGCCTCCTGCATAATCTCTCACCTCAGAGTGTCGTCTGCAGGCACACAAACTCGGTCTCTGAATCTCAGACAGCCATCCTTTGAAACCCGTAACTCGGACTCTTGACTAGTAGACATTCCCTCTCTGATCTTACACAACTTGGCATCGAGCTCCTGACTGGCCTTGATCCGGTCGATCAGGGTAGGCTGAATCTGCAAACCTGCCAACATCAAGACCTCTCTGGATGGACGACCCAGATTCCCAAACGCTACAACTCGAGAGCAGACCTCTGCACACCAGACAAAGCACCCACAGCTACAGACGGACCCATCCTACTGAGCGCATCAGAAACAACATTCGCTCTACCAGGATGGTAGAGTATCTCCAAATCGTAGTCGTGCAGCAACTCCAGCCACCTCCTCTGCCTCAAGTTTAACTCCTTCTAATTGAACAAGTACTTGAGGCTCTTGTAGTCCGTATACACCTTGCATGAAGCTCCATAGAGGTAGTGCCTCCAAATCTTCAGAGCAAACACCACTACAGCTAGCTCCAGATCGTGGGTCGGATAGTTCTTCTCATATGTGTTAAGCTGACGGGAGCCGTACACTACCACCTTCCCATGCTGCATCAAAACACAACCAAGTCCCTTATAGGACGCATCGCAGAATACCTCGAGACCCTCGGTCCCCTCTGGAAGCGTCAGAATCGGCGCAGACGTCAACCTCTTCTTCTACTCCTAGAAGCACTGCTCACAGTCTTCGCTCCACTCAAACTTCACCTCCTTCTGTAGTAGACGTGTTAGCAGAATCACCAACTTAGAGAAGCCCTCCACAAACTTACGATAGTAGCCCGCTAGTCCAAGGAAGCTACGAATCTCACCGACATTAGTGGGCCTGGCCCACTCAGTGATAGCTCTAATCTTCTCCGGGTCCACGGAGATACCATCCTTGGAGACCACATGCCCCAAGAACACCACCTGGTCCAACCAGAACTAACACTTCGTCAGCTTCGCATACAGCTCCTTCTCCCTCAGAGTCTGAAGTACTGTCCTAAAATGCTCCTCGTGCTCCTTAGCACTCTTGGAATACACCAAGATGTCATCAATAAACACCACGACGAACTGGTCCAAGAACGACTTAAAGACCCGGTTCATCATATCCATAAACACAGAAGGCGCATTCATCAGACCGAATGGCATCACTTGGAACTTGTAGTGTCCATAACGGGTCCTGAAGGCGGAATTAGGCACGTCGTCTGCCTTAATCCTCAGCTGTTGATAACTGGACCTCAGATCGATCTTCGAGAACACCTTAGCTCCGGCTAACTAGTCGAACAATTCATCTATGCGCGGGAGAGGATACCTATTCTTAATGGTAACCTTATTGAGCTCCCTGTAGTCAATGCATAACCGCATACTACCATCCTTCTTCTTAACAAACAGATCAGGCGCTCCCCAAGGTGACACACTAGGGTGTATGAAGCCCTTATCCAACTGCTCGTACAATTGGACCTTCAGCTCCTTAAGCTTAGCGGGCGCCATCCGATATGGGGCCTTAGAAATTGGATGAGTCTCGGGTGCGAGCTCGATCGAGAACTCCACCTCCCTGACAGGGGGAAGCCCGGTACATTGTCCTGAACCACATCGGGGAAGTCTCTGACCATGGGGATATCCTCCAACTTCACATTCTTGTGAACCTCCGGGATGTAGCGCAGAAATCCCTTGCAACCTTTCCTTAGGTAGCGAAACGCCTGCCTGGCTGAAATGACCGGCGGCGAGCACGGGATCCCATTCCCTGCTACAATCAGGCGGGGTTGACCCGGCTCCTCAAAAGTAACCCTCGAAGTGGCACATTCAATATGGGCATGGTGGGCAGCAAGCCAATCCATACCCAGAATCACATCAAAACTAGTCATCTCCATAGGGATGAGGTTAGCATACAGAGTCCTATCTCTGACTAACACAGGACTATTCTTGCAAACAGAATTTAACAACATAGAAGAGTTTCTAACCAAAGGGCTATGCACACACAAGTCCACACTCAAGGGCACAACAGGCAGATCGAGCTCACTCACTGACTCAACAAATATAAAAGAGTGAGTGGCTCCAAAATCAAACAGATAGAAAACAGAGCGAGATGACAGCTGGAGGATACCTGTGAAAACTTTGTCAGTAGATCGGTCTCTCTCTCCAGCCATCGCATATACTCTGGCCTGTCTCTGGGGCTTCTTCTTCTCAACCCGGTCTCGATCTCTGGTCTCAGAAATAGATCCTCCAGTCCTACCTCCAGAGCTACCCCTGCTCCTCTCGGCCTGAGGGCAGTCGGCGATCCAATGCTCCAAGGATCCACACTTAAAGCAAGCTCTGGACTTCCTGTAGCAGTCCCGGCCTCGGTGAAACTTGCCACAAACCTGGCACTTCGGAGCAGACGTTGAAGACGAAGAACCACCTTTATCTCTCGGGCTCTGACGGTCTCCAAATCGGTCTCCAGTAGACTGCTTCTTCTGAGAAGCAGACTGGTCCCTCCTGTCGCTCTCGTCAGACCTCTGCTTCCTCTTCTGGTCCTTCCCACTACATTGGCGCCCTCTCTAATCATCCTCCACCAACAGGGCAACATCAGCAACGTCCTTGAAGGTCTTGTGACACAGGGGCGTCACAATAGAGCGGATGTCGGGCCTCAGACCGCTCTCGAACTTCCTGGCCTTCCTATGCTCATCAGGCTCAAGTGCAAACTTAGACAAACTGATGAACTTCCTGACGTAGTCCTCCACACTCATGTCCCGGCCCTGGCGAAGCCGATTGTACTCCAGGATGCGCTGGTCCTTGTAGACATCGGGGTAGAATTACTTATTGAACTCCCCGGTAAACTGGTCCCAAGTCCAAGGCTGTGGGAACCTCCCCATCACGGACCTCCACCACTCCTTAGCCTCAGCCTTAAATAGGAAGGTGGTGAAATCAACCTTCTGCTCCTCCTCGGAGCCCATGACCCGCAGCAAATCCTGAAGCGCTCTCACATTCCGGCCTCCCGCCTCAGCAGCCCTAGCTCCGGCTGCACCACCAGCTGCTCCTCCAGCTGGTCCTCCTCCAGCTGCAACTGTCTGCAGCAGCTGGGTCATGAACTTCTGAACCGCCTCGGCGACACCGCCCTGGGGAGTGACTGGAGCTCTTCGTGGCGGCATTCTGAAAATCCACGAGCAAGCAATTCAGACTTGAAACTCCAAAGAACAGATACTGACTAACTAACTAATGCCGGATTCCCATCAGATTGGAACCTAGAGCTCTGATACCACTAAATGTAACACCCCCAAACACTGGCCTAGGAGTAAGGGGTATTACACGCAAGGCTCTAACGAATGCACGCAATTAATCAAAACAAGGCCCAAAATGAAATACTTATATAACAAGTATAAACAAAGTGTCAAAGATTCCAAATGTTTATACAAATCCTCAACGTAGTCAAAGTGGAAGCTAACAATAGAGGTCCAAGGGCTACAAGTACCAAAACGCAGAAGTCTCAATGGACTAAACAAATCAAAATCTAACTTCAGAAGTTGAGCAAAGAGATCCTCGCTAATCAATCTTCAATGTTAGTAAGAGTAGGGGAATGAGCATCCAACTATGTCAGTAGATGACCAACATCATCAACCAGCATGCTCAAAACATTTATAGAATGTTATCAAATCAGAAGTAGACAGAAGGGAAACCATATTCCATATCAGAAATCAGAAGTGAAGTCCAAACACAAAAGGACTAATCAGAGTTCAAATCAACCGGATGCAGAAACAGAAGGGGACCCTAGTTGATCATAGCATACAGATAGAACGGGAACAACCCGTGAACAGGACGACGAAACCTCACTCGTAAACATAACAGGTGGAACACCTGTGAACATAATGGGGAACGTCACCCGTGAAACAGAAGGATATCCTACATAGCGCGGTATGAGACAGCTAAACCAGCCGTCCACGGTTCAGATACAGAGATAACTAGGTCCCAAAACCGAAGCTTAAAGACAATTAAGCATATATGCACCAATGGCACCACAAAGCACATAAATAGCTTGGAAATTAGAAGGGGAATCGAACCCCACAGACGAAAGTCAAAACGGAGCTTAAACGACCAAGTTATGGTCAAACAGTGCCATGTCCAAACTTGTGTCCGGACATCAACGTTCAGACATAAGTCGAGACTCAGAAGTCGAAATCAGACGAATGTCCGAACATAAAAGATCGGACAGATGTTCGGACGCTTTCGGAAACCAAATACGCGTAATGTCCGAACATGTGTCCGAGTGTCAAAGTTCAGACGCATGTCGAACCAAAATAAGAAGAAACAGAAGGGTGTGTCCGAACTTCTGTCCGGACTTACAAGTTCGGACACCATACGATACTTCTAAGTCGGACTCGTCCTCGCACCCCGTCCGAACATTAAAGCTCGGACGGAAGTTCGGACACGGACAGACGTTTGGACATGTCAAAAAGTCCAGTTTTCAGAAATAAATTGCACACAAATCAGAGGTTTAAACACAACAAAATCAGAAGCACTTTGCAGAAAACAACCTTGGGGGTTTGTAGACATTAAAATAGCAGCAAACAGACAGATTCTTAGACACCACGCAGAGACAATTCGTAAACAAGAACTCAGAATCTGAATCTATCCAAGGTCGAACACACTAGCCGAATCCAAAAGCCACCTACCTCGAATTAATCAGCAGGCGAACCACAATCTGAACAGTAGAGCCAACGAACGAACAAATCCGATACGTAGACCGGAAATGCAATCTAAATCTCTGAATTCGACCACAGAACACAGAAAAAGCCAACTGAAGCAGAATTCGACAAGGAGATGGGCCAAAATCTGATTCCTTAATCTGAACTGAGTCTCGCAACAACACAGAATCCACAGCAGAAACTCCAAGAAGCACCAAAATCAACAGAACTTGAGAGGTTGAACAGAACGCAACTTCTTTGAGAGAGAGAGAACAGAGAAGAGAGGAGCGTCTTACGGTTTCAAAACTGAACAAGAAAGGAAGCGTGGAAGAGAACGTGATTAAGGGATTTAAGGAATTCAGGAATTATTAATTCTTACCAGAAAATAAAAAGGGAAGGGAGAAAGACTTCTTCGCCTTGTCTTTAATCAAAAGGACTCCCATGTCCTGAAGGATTAACAAATCCACTTAATCAACTTGTGACGAAATAAAATGCAAAGAAAATTTTGTCATCAAACCTTGGGTTATAACAAACCAACCAATAATTAGGGAGTGAATACTTATCTCAGCCAATGTTAACAAGTATTGTTAGTTACTAATCTCAAATTCAAGTGTGTTAGTACAATGCAAACACACAAGAAACTCAATAGTCCAGTTGTATCATTTATCGTGTTTTAGTCGAAATAAATAAACAATTAGCCCACAAGCCGAGGGACACCTCGTTAGCAAGCAGACTACAAGAAAACCATACTGTTCACCGTCGATTGTTCCGGTTGCCTATTCTCCTTCCGAGTCCCAATTCTCAAGTCCTAAAAAATTAATCCAATCGGGTGGTTAATTCTCTTTTAATTAACCTAACTCATATTATCACTAATGGTTTCCGACTAACACCCTCTAAGTCATTGTAGTTTAAACTTATTTATATAAGTTAATCACTTCTCATTATACCACATACTTGTTCACACCTCCAATGACCATAAAATTTCACCAAACAACTCTTAACAACCATATAATAGCATTACCCAACAAGCCCCCTTCATTTACCACCTAAACATCACACTTCCTTTGTAAAATTTCTTGGTCTGGGACATGGTCCGGATCTAAGGTCCCGGACCAATGTCTATTGTGACTTTTGGCTGATTTTAACTATGGTCCGGGACTTGGTACTTACCCTAGGTCCCGGACCAGTATTGGGGTGTATTCTCGACCTGATTTTAGTGCTGGTCCGGGACTTTATCCAAGGACCAAGTCCCGGACCACACTTTATACCGTTTAATTTAACTGTTTTGAACATCATTCTCCACTTGTTCTTTTGTCCAATCTTCTTCTAATCTCTCCACATGTATCCCAACATGTTCTAACACCATTTAAACACCTAAAACCCTCTCTTGATTGCTTATAACTCCATTACACATCCACCCAAATATTGTAATTTGTTTACACTTATATTCTTGAACATTCTTGCATTTGTTTTCCTTATAACACATTTCTAACCTCATCTCAAGTGGTACTACTTACCAATTCTTTTCACAACTCTTCCTAGAGTGTGTTAACCTCATCTCTTCAATTCTAACTCCATATCTCATTGTTTACCAACCTAGTTATACTAACTTAGCCTCATTGCACCTCCTCACATAATTTCCCTTCCTTTACACTTTCTACTCACCATTTTCATGCTTGCACATACCTAAGCATTTCTAGCCATCCTCTTAACACCTTACACCTCTTCTCATTCATCTTGACCATGCTAAATTCTTCTTAGACAACTTTCATCTCTATCACCCAAATCCACTCATTACCATCAAGGTTATACAACTAGATCATACCTCAATCATCACAAGGCATTATACACCATTTCCTACAGATTTTTGCACAAGTCTTAACATTCCTCATACCATGATTTTGGTCTGTTTAATACACCCACCTAACCTCTAATTCCTCCTAGACAACTCTAGGTCATTATAATCCTCAAGAACACCTTTGTAACTCATTTCCACTCAAATTTCCATCAATGACTCCTAGTAAATCCTAGGTCATATTAATTCACAACAACCACTAAAACACTTGATTTCTACTCAAATTTTGCCATATCTTCTCTAGCATATTATCATACCCAAATACATAGTTTTTCTCATTCAATCAACTCACACTCATCGAATCCTTTTCTCATGATATTTCTCACCCAATTCTAACCATTCATAACAAACTCAATATGTTGCAATAATCTTAAATTGCATAGCACTAAGGCTCTTAAATGACATGGCTCTTAGGCCCTTAAATGACATGGCTCTTAGGCCCTTAAATGAGATAAATTTAAACACTAAATTTCCCACATTTAGAGCTTTCAACCTGCAATTACACAACACTCCATCTCATAGCAATTACAATGTTCTTATAATCCATCTTATGCTTATCTTACTAACACATTTTCCATTGGCTCCTTAATCATAAGTTCCCAAGTTCTTAAGCTTGTTCATATTCTTTTTCCTAGGTTATATAAACCATATTGATGTAAGCTCTAGGATACCGTTGGTACCTCTCTAAACACCGTTCTCTTAAGACATTAAACCGCATCAAGGTAAGTCATTTACCTTATGTTTCCAAGCCTTTTCCTTTCCCGATTCCTTTGGTTTTCTTGACTGATTTTTGGCAAGGACTTTTAGTTCCCTTGCTAAGCTTCTAATCAACATTCAAATAAGGTAATGAGTGCTAAAGAATATACCTAGACTCATGGAAATCATTCCTAGGTTTACAAAAATTGCTTAATGCATTAACTGGATGATTACGTTTGGAATTTGAATGAACTTTGATAATGAAGCAAGGCAAGACTTCTTCTAGTCTCTTGGAGATTGAAACTAGCTAATTCATGGAGTAAAACAAGACCCCCATGAGAAGTCATTTTCGGTAATGTATAGAAATGGAGAAAACCTTAGATTTTTTAAGCTTTTCTTACCTTGAATGAAAGGAGATGAAATGGAGCTCCAGAAACTGAACTTTTCCCGTTCAATGGTGTTTCTCCAGGGAATCAAACTTGAGCGTTTGAAGGTTTGAAAAGATAGAATTGAAGGCCTTGGTCTAACTAGCACAAATATGCTCTTTGTTTTTTATTTGGAGCTTGGACTTGGATTTAGGAAGCAAAACAAGGTGGAGAAGTAATGTGTTGTTGCATGAACGTCTTATCTTTGGGAGGATGAAGAAGAATATGGTGGATGAGGAAGGAAATGAAGAGAAGGGATGAAATACCCCAAACCTTGATATGTTGTTAAACATTTAAACTATGGTATGTAAAGGCTAAAAAGTGCCTTAGAAACATCAGTGAACAATTTAAACCATAGTAAAATGCAATAAAGCACTAAGATACAGTTGAGCAAAAACATGCTCTAAGCTTGGAGTGAACTTGGTTAGGACCCAAGAGCCTACCAAGACTTAATGATATTCAATTATGATTTAATAAGGCTAATTAAGTCCTTAGGAAACTTTGGTAGACAGTTAAACCAAACAAAACACAAGAAAATACCTTAAAGTCAATAAGAGCAAAAATGTGCTCTAAGCTTGGGATAAATTTGTATAAGACCTAATGGTCATATCTATACCTTATAAATATGTTAATGAACATATTAAATCAATTACCAAAGAAAACCAAGCTTGAAAACAAGTTAAAACACAAAATGTGCTTTAGGGAGTCTTAAAGCACATTTTTGAAAAATTGTCTTGTAAATGAGTTTTGAGTGGCTAAATGTCCATCATTACTCTTTAATTAACATGTGTACTATATAGTATCACATTTGGAAGTCTATATCAATGGGAAATCAAAAATTTCACATCTATGTGCCTTGTTTTAGTGAATAGTAACTTTAATAAGCTAGTTTGTAACATATGTTGTTATAAGTAATTAAATGGGTCAACAAAGACTATTATACCCTAGGTGGATATAGGGGCCGGTTTTTATCATGGTGAGTCACCAACATGTAAAAGAAATCAATTAAGGAAAGGAAGGAAAAGTAAGTAAAAGAAGAAAGTTACTTTATAACATAAATATCTTCCAAAAGCAAACTTAAAACTCATTCTCTCATTCCTCTCTTATTCCACCGTCTTCTACCTTCCTTCTTTCTCTCTTTTACGATGGGCTATAGTAACCTCTCTTCTCCATCTTCATTTCCTTGCCAAATCCAACTCCATGCTCCAAATCAAATTCTAAGACCATGTTTGTCTTAGTTAGACCAAGCTCTACACTTCTACCTTTTCAAATCATCAAGAACTCAATTTTGGTGCCATGGAGATTCACCATTGAAGGAGCTTGAGCTAATATTTTCATGCCTTGTCATTCTCTTATGTTTCAAGGTAAGGAAACTCAAAGAAAAATGATGTTTCCTTCATGTTTTGTGTTGTCCGAAAATTCACCTTACAATGGTGTCTTTACCTTGCTTGTTTTAGCTTCATTTGAATCTTCCAAGGGCTTGGAGGAGTCTTCTCTTGATACTTATTCAAGCTCTCTTCCAATTCCAAAGGTAAAACAATTACCTTAATGTGTTAAGATAATATATGTAACTAGGGTTTACAATGAGATGAAGCTTAAAGCTTGTATACTCATTACATTATTTGTATAATGTTTAGAAGTTGACAAGCAACCAAAAGCCTTGCCAATTTAGTCAAGGAAACAAGAAAGAAGTTTGTGAGGAAAAGAGGTGAATGTGCTAACCTAAGGTGGTTTAAAGTCTTAGGAGAAATGAGCTTATATTGCTTATGAAAATGATTTAAGGAGCCAAGGGAAATGAATTAGAAGAATGCTGTCAAGGGCTTAGTAAAAGGCATATGTATTGTTGAGTGTATTTACAGGTCAAAGGCAAATACAATGTGGGAAATTCAGTGTTTATGATTTAAGCATCTTAAGGGCCTAAGAGCCATGTTATTAAGGGCCTAAGTGCCAAGCAATTTAATATTATGCACTATATTGTGATGTAGTGTAAATTTGGTGAAGTTTTGTGTGTGAGAAAGTTCTTGGTGGATTTAGGTGTTCTTGAATGAAATAAGGTAAAAACCTAATTGTTTGGAGGTCAGAATATACAAGAGAAGCTATGGCAAAATTTGGAAAATGTATAAGAAGTTCTAAGTGTTTTAAATAAGTTTTGGTGAACTAGGAAGTGTTAAAGGTGAACAAGTGTTTTACTAGGGAAGAAAGCATGTATTAAGGTGAATTAGAGTGATACAAGGATTTAGGTGTTGTCTTGGAAGTTCTAGGAATTCAAGGTGTGTTTTTGAGGATGTACTAAAGTCTTGGAGAAGTTTGTTTAAGGTTTAGGAATGTTGATGTACAAGAAGGAAATGATGTTTAGGTAAGATGTGGAAAAGGAGATTTAGTTAGTAAGAAAAGATGTTGAGAGAAGATGCTAAGGTGTAGATGAAACATCTTGGTATAGTGGTCATAATAGGTGAAATACCACTTAGAAAACCAAATGAAAAATGTACAAGTATTAAGAGATTTTGTAAGGAGTTTGTGGAATGATAAAGATGGTTTTGGTGTGTGATTTAAGGAGTTTAGTACATGGCTAAAGGTGTGTTTGAAGTGCCAAATGTGATTAGAACATACTAGGGCACTATGAGGTGAAGTTTGGAGTCAAATGGGATTTTCGAAACAAAGTTCTGGAGCCGACCGACCTTAGGGACCGGACCTGCAAGGTCGGTCGAGCTCAGTTTACACTACCAGGAAGAGTTTCTGGAACGGACCGACCTTGGGGACCGGACTTGCAAGGTCGGTCGGGCTTGTATTTTTAGTACGGATTAAGTCTCTGGAATAGACCGACCTTGGGACCGGACTTGCAAGGTCGGTCGTGTCTAAACTTTTGTACGAGAATTGTTTCTGGAATGGACCGACCTTGTGGACCGAACTTGCAAGGTCGGTCGGAGTAGAATTTTTGACGGTAATGTGTTCTGGAATGGACCGACCTTGTGTAAGGTCGGTCAGTAAGGTCGGTCGGACCAAAAACATTGTTTAAGGTTATAGGATGATGGGGATTATTAAGTAATGATGTTATAAGATTGTTGAGGACATGTTAAGTGAGTTATAATGACAATATAGTGGGGGAAAAGTTGTATTAAAATGTAAAAGGAAAATAAGTTAAAATGTGAAGTTATTTAACTAAGTTAATGGGGTTAAGTTATGAGCATTAGACATTAAACAATCATGCTACCCCGATGTTAATAAAAGTACATCTAATGTTATCAGTTGTTCGAGAATTGCTCGAGGAACATAAGTGGACGTGATAGAGTGGACTCCGGTGACAGGTATGGTTTTCTTGCAACCTGTGTCCTACCGGATTACACCGGCTTGTATGTCAATGTGTTTTTCTGTATGTTTGCCACGTTGTAAGATAAAACATGTAATGAGTTTACAGTAATTCATTTATGTGGCGTGTTCAACTCCGATACCATTTAACCTCGGAAGTGTTAACCTTAGTTAACTGAGTCTAGGATCACATGAGAGTTCGGTATTCGGATTAAACGACCCGAACCATGGGACGTTCTAACCACGGCTATGCGTGTGTTAATTGTGTGATATGTGTATGTGAATGTAGGGATCTCCCTTGTATGTTTAACCCAGTTGTAATACTGTATGGTGTGTAGATGTGATAGACTCCATAGTGGGGTTCTAACTAATATCTAAAAGTACGAATGTACTAACAGTGGTGAGGAATCCGGTTTGGCCGGTCGCGCGTTGTTTGGGAGTGGGTATCCTTCTTAGCCTTACCCTTCTCTATTATGGTTGTTTCCCTCACGGGTTATGATCTCCCATTAGCTTACTCCAAAGCTTAGCTATTCTGACTTATGATCGGTTTAGGGGGAACATGTGTTTGTGTGGTGTGTTCGGGTCACCAAACCCGAACCATCTTAACTTAAGTTACTCGTCCGACTATTAGGATGGTAATGAGTGTTGTATAACGAGCTTACCATGAGGGTGACATCATCCTCTAGGCTCACCAGTGAATTAACAATGTTTGGGTCGGTTCCTAAGAGAACCGCTCCCGTTATGTTATGTGTTGTTGATGTAATGCAATTTCTATTGCGATGTTATTATGTGCACGTTGAAACGTGAAAAGTGTTGTTATGTGTTGTTATGTGATGTATGTTATATGTTGTGAAATGTGGAGTACGTGGATCATGGATATGAATCCCAGTTTGTGATAAGAGGCGTTTAAGGATAACCCGATTAATGGGTAGTTGTCGTCTATTAAGGAAGTAGCTCCATTAGAGGAGAAACACTCTAGGGGTAATGAATACCATGAGCGACCTATCAAGTATGGATATGTTATCTGTTTGTTGAGCCCATTGAGGCGGAATGATTCATGCTGTGTGTTTTAAGTTACATGCATGATTTAAATATAATCAACCGCATGCTAAGACGACAATTAGTTGTGTGTGGCCCGTTAGCATGTGGGCTGCGGGATTACCATACCAGCAAAGGTGCTGAGCCCCTTGGGGGCACCCTTTCTCTTCTTTTCCTATTTCAGGTACAAAGAGCTGGAAGTCGTTCGAGAGTAGGACGGGGTAGTCGTTGTACATGGGTAATCATTTAAGTTGTATATTTACAGTAGGTGTAATAAGACCGAAATTGTTATCGGCATTAGTTGTGAATACTCGGTACAGTTGGAAGGTGTATGTTGTTTTTATTGTTAATGGAAGGGTCAGTAATGTGTAGTCGCTCGGGAATCTAGTCCATCAGACCGGTACAATGTATATGTAATAGCCTTGTTAGCCACGTGGGTGGTTAACGGCGTGTAACACCAACGAGTTAAGCTATGTGATGAAGTATATTTTCCGCTGCAGATTGTTGTTATGTGTTTGTTGTTGGATGGGGTGTTACAAGGGAGGAGAGAGGTTGCTAAGGTAAGATATTTCACTTAAAAAGCAAATCGATCTTTTTCTTACTTTCCCTCTTCTTTTCCTTAAAGTGCTGGCATATGTGGTGACTCATCTCTTCTAAAACCGTGACCCTCCCTTTCCCTAAGATATTTGCGGGGTTATTTGACCATTGACCACTTAAGTAAGTCATTTGACATATTTTGGACACTATTTGGGTACTATTCATATTTAGTGCACAAATTTGTGAAATTTTTGGTTTCTCATTGGTTTAGGCTTCCTAAAGTGATACTAAGTAGTACACATGTTGATTAAGGTATAATCATGGTCATTTATCCACTCAAAACGCATTTCCAAGACAATTTTTCAAAAATGTGCTTTAAGACTCCTTAAAGCACAATTTGTGTTTAAACTTGTTTTTGAGCTTGGTTTTGTTTGGTAATAGATTTAACATGTTCATTAGCATGTTAATAAGGTCTAGCAATGACCTTTGGGTCCTAATCAAGGTTACACCAAGTCTAGAGCAAGTGTTTCCTTAAATTGACTTTTTGGTGTTTTCTTGTGTTTTCTTTGGTTTACATTGTCTACCAATGTTTCTAAGGCATGTTTTAGCCTTATTACATCATGAATTGATGTTTACTTACAATAATTAGGTTTGGGGTATTTCAATATACCCACCTTAAATGAACTTTGTCCCTAAAGTTCCCATACATCTTATCTTATTAGAATACACGGTTTATCTCATTCCATAGATCATATATATATATATATATGTATTTAAACTTATTGACTCATTAGGTCAGACATATACTTATACTCAAATATCACGCAACATGCTTAAGCATGTATAGCACTCAAAATTCCCTTTGTTTCATCCTCCCCATGTCACTGGTCAGAAGATGAAGGCTCGCAGGTCCTCAGCTTCATGAGCGAGTAATGCAAGATATCGCCCACAGTTACCGACTATTGGACACTTAGGCTCTCTGGTCCACGGTCCTTTGGAAGATTAAAACAGTCATATACTTTTGTCGTATTCTCCCATGTCACCGGTCCGAAAGCAAAGGCACATTCGCCCTCGCCTTCATGGGCTAGAATACAAAACTACTCTATTCGCCCTATGTCACGGTCTGGAGACAAAGGCTCATGCGTCCTTGGCTTCATGGGTGAGACTCAGTAAAAGGAAATCCTTTTTAAGAGGTCAAGTGTGGAATAATTCCCTCTATTAGAAAACAAAATGAAATACCCCAAATCTAGATATGGTGTTAGATGATTAACTAAGATGTAAGAAGGCTAAATAATGCCTTAGAAACATTAAGAAACAATTTAAATCAAAGAAAACACAAGGAAACACCATAAGAGCAATCTAAGCAAAAATGTGCTCTAAGCTTGGAGTAACTTGGGCTAGAAACCAAATGTCATTCTTAGACGTTAGTAATGTCCTAATGGTCATGTAAAATCAATTACCAAAGAAAACCAAGCTCAGAAACAAGTTAAAACACAAATTGTGCTTTAAGGACTCTTAAAGCACATTTTTGAAAAATTGTCTTAGAAAGGGGTTTTAAGTGGCTAAATGTCCATTATTAATCCTTAATTAACTTGTGTACTACTTAGTATCACATTAGGAAGTCTAAATCAATGGGAAATCAAAAATTTCACAAATATGTGCACTAGTTTGTGAATAGTAACCAAATAGTGCCTAGTTTAGTCTTTAATCAACTAAGTGTAATTAAATGGTCAAACAAGACCATGACTAGCCTAAATTAATAAGGGGGCCGGTTTCTAAGGGAATGAGTCACCATATGAGTAAGTTAGTTTATAAGAAAAGAAGAGGGAAAAGTACATGTTACTATTTGCTTTTAGAAAACAAATATCTCTTATTAGCTTACCTCTCTCCTCCTTTCTTCATTCTTCATCTCCCTCACTGATTTTTGCTGCTCCTCTCTTCTTCTTGAACGTGAAGAAAAACCCCCATGCTAGCTCCATCTTGCTTTGACCATAGCCACTCATTTTAGCTCCAAAACCAAAACAAAATATATATTCTTCTTAGTTAGCTCAAGCTCCTTCTCTATATCTTTCCAAATCTTCAAGAGCTTCATTTTGGTGCCAAGCCAAACCGCCATTAGAGGGGGAAAACAAGCTTGAAGACTCCATTGGCTTCTCCATTTCTTAAGGAAAAGCATATGTAAGAAAAACTAGGTTCCCACCATTTCTTCTTCATTACTGAAAATTTCTACTCATGGGGCTCCATTTTTATGCCTTGTTCTAGCTTGTTTTCTATTATCCAAGGGATAGAGGAGGTCCTTGTTGATTCATATCCAAGCCTACTTTAATACTTCAAGGTAAAATACTCATCTTAATACCTTAAAACACATTTTTGACCTAGGGTTTGTTCCTTAAGGTTAGTGCATTGTCTAGCACTCATGAGAATCATTGGATATTGATTATAACATTGGCAAGGAGAATTTGGTTGGTGACCGAGATTGGGCAAGGAGAAGCTTAAGTAAGAAAGTTTGAGAAGCTTGTAAAATAACAAGGTAAATTGCTTATCTTAAGGTGTTTTATTGTTTAAGGGAATGGGATTTAGATATATGATAGTATAGCTTAGAGTTTACATTAGGAAAGGGCTATAAAAACCTAGGAGAAACAATGATTATGTTTGAGAACACGTGATTAAAGAGCAAATGGGAAATGACATAGTTAGATAATTCAAAGGTGAATTACAAGATCATTTATATTTCAATGGGAGCCTTGTTATGTGTATTTGCAGGTCAAAGGCTAATATATGTGGAAATTCAGTGGTTAAACTTTATGTCATTTAAGGGCCTAAGTGCCAAGCAATTTAAGTTTATGCACTATATTGTGATGTAGTGTAGTTTTGGTGTAAATTGAGTGTTAAGAATGTGTGGAAAGAATTTGGGTGTTCAAGATTGTTAAATGGTAAGAACCATGTGTTTGGATGTAGAAATATACTAAAGAAGCCATGTCAAAATTTAGTGAGAAAACAAGGAGTTTAAGGTGTATAAATGAAGTTTGATGACCTAGAAGGTACTAGGAATTCTTAGGGCTTAAATTGGTGAAAAAAGTGAACTAGAGTGTTCTTGAGTGTTTAAAGGACTTAGGAGTTGTCTTGAAGGAATTAGAATTCAAATGAGTGAGTTTGGTGCCCTAGGGGTATAGTGGGAGAGTGTGAATAAGTCTTGTGTAAGTTTTAGTAAACAAAGGATGAAAAATGTCTTGTGAGAATCCAAGTATATGCTTGGGGAAAATAGAAGGAGTTTATGTAAGGGAGGTGCTGTGAAGAAATAATGCTTAAGAGTGGTGGTGTTGCTTGTGAGATAATATTTTGGTTAGTGTGAGTTGTAGGTATGATATACCACTTAGAAAAACCTAAGGAAAATATAACAAGTGTTAAGAGATTATGTGAGAAATTGGGTAACAAGTTTAGATGAGGAATTAGGCAAGTTTAAGATGTTATTTTGGGGTTAGAATATTTCTAAGATCTTATATGGACATTGGGTAAAGCATGGATGAAGAGAACAAGTGCAATCACACTTAGAAAAATACAAATGGTTAAAACCTGCAGCTAGTCCGGGACCTAGGTCCAGGGTAAAGTCCCAGACCATGCCTAAATTAGAGCCGAGAGTTCATCCAGCACCCTGGTCCGGGACTTAAGTCTTGTATGAAGTCCTGGACCACCCCTTAATTTACCCCTGAGAGTTTTAGCTTGTATTGGTCCGGGACTTAGGTTCCATACAAAGTCCCGGACCACAACATAAAAACAGCCGAGAGTTTGAACCAAATATAGGTCCGGGACTTAGGATAAGGACAAGGTCCGGACCACCCTAAAAATGTTAATAAAGCTTGGAAAATGTTAGGAAATGATGTGGATGGTTAGATATTGATGTTATAAAGTTATTAAGGGCAAGTTTGGAGGGTGTAATGACTACTAAGTGGGTGAACAAAAGTAATAGATAATGAGAAAATGATGTGCTTAAGAGTTTAAGTTAAAACTATGAGGACTTAGTGAATAACAATGGGTAAATATTAGTGCCTAGGGAAGTTAAGTAAAATGTGTTAAGTTGAGCTAAATAATAACCTAAAACTGGATGAATGTTTTAGGACTTGTGAATTGGGACTCGAAGGGAAATAAACCAAACAATCGCCGATGGTGAACGATACAGTCTTTCTTGTGACTTGCTTGCTAACGAGGTGTCCCTCGGCTTGTGTGCTATTGTTTATTTGCCATGACTAAGACAAGATAAAGCATGCAACCGGTTTCTATTGTTCTTGTTGTGATTGTGTTTTCCTTACACTAACCCACGAGACTTGAAATTAACTACTAACTAAGCCTAGTACTTGTCGTGTTAAGGAGAGGAATTATACATTGGTGACTGTTGGTTAATACCCGTTAAGGTTTAACTAACACATGAAATTCAAGACTTTCACTAACCGTAACTCGGGGTGGGAGTGAGGAATCCGGAATGGTTCCGGCACATGTGTATTGGGGGAGGTCGGTATCTGAATCAGATCCGACTTCCAAATAAGACTTGTCCTCGGACTCGTAGCCTAGGGTCAACAAACCGACTCGACCACCCGGACTACTGTTTGAGGTGGGAGGCACATTAAGGATGGTGTGGGGGGATCAAGCTTACATCCCCAATAAATAAAGAAAGGTTGCTTATTGCTGGTAAGTGCACTGCTGCCGGCTAGGGTTAACCAAGCTCTACAAAAATAAGTAACAAACTAAGGGCTAACCGGTCTAATAGGTGAACGATTGGTAAATATGAGAATAAGAGGATTGTGGACATAGGGGGTTAAAATCTAACTCAACTACCTAAGAGAGGCTTGTAAGCCATGTACCGTGTATGGACTTGTTGTTCATTTGTGGATTGATGTTTATTGCACTTCATTTTATGATATGTGTATCTAATCAATTTCCATGCTATCGACAATTAGTCGTCGTAGCCCCGTTAGCTTGGGGGCCACGAGAGGGTCGTACCAGCATTCTTGCTGCCCCCCTTTGGGGGCTGTTTTTCTTTTGCAGGTAAGCATCCCATGAAGAGTCGCCCTGAGAGTAGGGGCGGTTAGACTTAGGTGGGGCTTTTATTTTGAGTACGGGTTGCGTCTGTGCACCCGCCTATTGATATTAAGACTGGTGGTAGTTATGCTGTTGCTAGAGAGACTAAGAACTCGGTTGGTGGAGGTTTTGGTTATACTGTGTATTCTTTTGGATAAGCGTTGTAAATATTTCGAATTCGGTATATTCTATTGATCAGACCGTGGCAAGGTCCCGGTGTTAGTCTAATCCGCTGCGACGATTGTGATTAAGGTGTTAAGTTTGCAATAACCACAATATGCTTAAGTCAGGGTGTTACATAAAATCAACTCCAATTCCATTTTATGCTAACTGCATCTATTCTAACGTGATTAATTGTGACTACTTATAGGGAGTTTCAGGAATCATTCGACCTTGATGTGATCAGCATCAGTGTTGAACTATCCTCCCACCCCAATTTGTGTTTGGTTTCCCTTGATCCCTAGAAAATCAAGTTCCACCTCCCACGTCATTTTCAAACATCAAATAATTCACTCATTTCCAATTTTCTATCTTTTTAGTCATTCTAGTCATAATCAATACATCTCCAAGGTGTGGACTCAATCCATCATTCGTTCTCAGTTCAACTCCAAGCAATTACCCGGGGAGTTTAATTCCTACTAAGATCTATGTTTGTTCCATAACAATTCTTACCTCGTAACATTACCATTCCATACCTCATACACATATCGAATAATATCTCATAGTGTTACCTTATTCTTATCTCATGTAAAGTTTCATACCGACTCTTATCTCATATATTCCTTGAGTCTCTCTTATCCTCCTCACTAATTCTCTTCACTTGTACTCTCACATCAGAGTTACAATGTAGGTACTTAATATGTATGGTATTCGCATCTTCTGTGCGTAATAACCATAATTAATCTCAAAATGTTAATGTAAAACAAATTCCCAAATTCTTTTGTGATGCACACCGTAGCTTATGTACTTAGTATACAAACATACGCTAAGCGGTTTTTCACTCTACCCACTTAAAATGGATTACGCCCACGTAATCAACATTATATCATATTTGAACATTGGTTCAAGATGTCTAGGTCTTATGGAGCATTCTGGCTTCCATGTAGTCCATCTCACTTATGATTCGATCAGAGGGTCTTAACCATGCTAATGACTTAGTCTTTGTATCGAGAATTCTTATCAGTATTTATACCAGTCTCTCTAATGTGGTCAAGTTTAGCCTCACAGGTTCTAAAGCATTCGGTCGCTATGTCGTATATTTATCCAACTGGAAGATGTGCGGTTCATCGTTCTTTTTAAGTTCATTAGGTATATGAAACCTTTAAGGTATCGTTGTAATAGCTTCTGCTGCGCGACTCTGATTATCTCGGGCTTAGCTTGCCCGTTTTTATCCTTTTTAATGTATTGTTTATCCTTTTTCAACCTTATACTTTTGAAATACGGGTCTCTCAATGGATGAGTGTTATCTTTAATTATACACGGCCTTAATGAGTTGTAGCTCGTCTATCCTGTTTCTCTGGAGGTCTAATGTTCATACTCTTAGTGTTCTCTCAATTGTCTAAATTATTCTTTCCAACTGACCTTTGGTTTGAGGATGGTACTGAAACAGTATATGCTATCCTAATACAATCCGATCTGATCCTCTATTCTACGTTACCTGGTCTCGATTACAGAATTTCACAAGAGTAGAGAGAGAGAGAGAGCCTTAGTTAGAATCGAGTGTAAGTTTGATTTCCAAATGTAGCGTGTTTTATTTCATGGGGGTACATCCCTATTTATAGTATTTTGGGCCTTGGTTCCATGGTGCCAGCCTGTATTTTACATGTATAAGTACAGTTTTACCCTCTCTTAGTATCTTTGGCTGACCACAGGCGGTCGGTCGTACGGTACTTTGCCTTGTCTAAGTCCTATTTTCATCCGGCTGGAGACGGCCGGATGCCCTATGTGCTTCTATTTCCATCCGGCTGAAGCGGCCGGATGCTCTATGCAACTTTATTCTCATCCGCTAGGCCGGCCGGATGCTCTCCGTGTCTTGTTTTGACTTGGCACCATTTCTTCCCTTCTCATCAGTCCCACAAGTTCTATCTTTCTGAATTCTTGGAGAAGAAGATAGAACTTCTGTGTCCTATGTCTGTGCTTTGGTGAAAATTTTTGTGACTGCAGCCATCCCTGAGGTTCTTTGGTCTGTCTATGCCTCGTCTTTTTCCTTTCTCAGTCCCACAAGTTCTTTTTCTTCATATCCGGAGAGAAAGAACTTTTTACTGGCCACGCGCGAAGCTTGTGACCTGAACCTGCTTTTACCGCTTTTTTGAATTTTCCGCCTGTCTTTAGTGTGGAATTTGTAGGGTCTCTCTTTCGTCCAAACGTCAGAACCGTCTTTAGGAAGCGTGTAGCTCTTTCTTTCTCCCTGTAAAAAAGTGTTTTTTGTTTGCACACGCATATATATATATATATTTATTTGGGCGGGAGAAAACTTTCCTTAAAGTCCGAGTTTTTGAGCTTCTTTCTCTTTCTTCCTTTTCTCTCTTGTTTCGACTGCCCTTCTCCCTCTCGCAACTCTGCTATCGCGTTCCCTTTGTTGTCGTTGTCCTTCGCTTCCTTACTAAGCTTCAACAATGTCCACTTCCGCCACAAAACAGAGTAAGCTCGCTGCAAATTTTTCGCCGGCTATTGAGGTGATTCAGGGCTGCCGCTCCTCTAATGGCTTCCGCCCTTCGTATCTGAAACCTGTAAAGGCCTTTTTGTCCGGGCGTGAGCCTTCTCCTTCCTCCCTTGATTATTCTTCCCTCTGCGATTGCCTCAGGGGGTCGATGCCCCACGGGGCACCCAGATTTACCTACCGTCCCCCGACTATCACCCCAATGATGATTTCGACCGTGGGTACGTGGTCTATGCCGATTTCTTCCGCTCCGGCCTAACCATTCCCCCACATCCCTTTGTCCTGGGGTTCCTCCTTCGCCGTTGCTGTTCTCTCGCCCATCTTCACCCAAAAGCCATTTCCCATCTTCACGCTTTTGTCTCTCTTTGTGAAGAAAGCAAGATTCGGCCGGAAGGTACTGATTTTGTTCGATTCTTCATGGTTAGAGTCGATCCCGATAGTCTAACCCTTATCGCGAAGGCCGGTTATTCCCTTTTTGACTATAAGAAAGCTCATGGGTGGAGTCCACGATGGTTTGTCATTGTCCCTCCATCCGGCCGGATCTTGGGCGTCCCTTACTGCGCTGAAGTTGGCAAAGGCCAGTTGATCTCTCCTGAAACCCCTCCGGCCGAGCTGCCCATTTTGAAGATTCTGAGGGCAGTAAACAAGAAGCCACCGACCGTCGAGGCGTTTTTCACAAATGCACGCCTATCCTCCTTGAAGACTTATCACAGTAAGAGCCTCTTGATTTTAGTATAAGTTTTGCCGTCTTCGTTGTTTTCTTACTATTTTGGTACGTTGGTTGTAGATTTCTTCCAGAAGGGGGGAAGATTGGTCCATTTCACAATTGGAACTTTGTCACCTTCAAGGTTGGGGACGAGAAGATCGATTACTACGTTACCCTGGATGCAGCTACTGATGCGGCTGAGCAGCTTCTGGGGGATGCTCCCCCTTCTACAAAGCGTTCTAGGCAAGAGCCTAGGGATGATCAAGCTGATCACCAGAAGAAAAAGAAAAGGGTGGAATCACCTGAACATACCGCCGCCGGATTGTCAGGTATTTGGCACGTGATCCCCGAGTCCGGGCATCGCGTCTTCCTTCCCCTCACCCCTGGTTCGGGTCTGGACCTTGGTTCTCGCCTGGGGCGGGAGTCCGGTCATCCGACTCCTATTTGCGAGCAATTTCCTGATTTGACGGGTTACTTTTCTTCAGATCCTGCTCAAGAAAACACCCTGGAGGCCACAGACCTCCGTGCTGGTCCTTCGGCCGAACCAGGTTTGATTCTTGCAGTGCCCTTCCACTTCCGGTTTTGTACATACCTGTGTCTTTCGATAATGTAATCACATTTGTTTTTGTTACTGCGGCAGTCTCTGTTCCTGTCAAATAAAGACTAAAGAAGAAAACTACATCAAGGCCGAAGGCCTCACAGCCAGGGACATCAGGAGAAGGACAAACCTCTGGTGATCCTGAGGTCTCAGGATCATTCTCCATTGATGTTGCTGCGGCCACGGATGCGGCAAGGATAGAGCAATGGAGTATCGTCAGGTGCCTGAGAATCCTGAGCTCCGGAGTAAGCAGAGAGAGGACTACATAGCTTCTTCTTCTTCCTCCCCTCCTCCTCTTGCTCAGGAGTCCTACATTGGACCCTCCCAAAAGGAAGGGTGGTTCTACCATTACGGGCACCCTCTCCCTTTAATATCCTGCGACTCTGCCAAGTATTCCTCCGTCTGGAAGGAGGCAATAAAGAGATCTGGTCATCCAGACGGGATCTTTGCTCCTCCGGTAACCTTTACTGCTACCAAAAAAAGGCTGCGGATTGGAGATGGGGGGGCAGATGCCATCATGCGGCATTCCCTCCCAATAAATGATGTGTTTGAAATGATGTGGGGGGGTATCTTTCAGGTTGGCATGTTATCTCTTTTGTGTTTCTCTCCTGTTTTGGTTTGGTTTTTCCTTAATTCTGTGAATTGTGTTTGCTGAGGTTCACTTCGGCAATCTTCAATCCAGGCTTCGCTATAAGGAAAGCCGAGCCAATAATGTTAAAGAGGAACTGAAGCTGTCCCGCTCCTCTCATGATGCTTACATTGATCAGGTTGAGTATGAGATTGACCGTAAGGCAAAGGAGAGAACTGAGGCAATAAACAAAGACCTGCAGTGGTCCCGGCGAGAATGCGAGCGTCAGCATGATGAGTATGAGTTGCAGCTGTAGAAACTCCGAGAAGAAAACTTTTCTTTAAAAGGCCGGATCGTGGAAGCTGACAACACTTTGATAGAGGTATGAAACCATCTCTTCTTTTTTAAGAAAGATAAGCTGACTCGGGCCTTTTCTAACCTAGACATTTTGCTGGATTAGGTGCGCTCTATTCACCGGAACGAGGTGAACTCTCTTCAGGCTGACAAGACCTTTTTCTATCAGGAGAGGAATTCTTACAAGCAGGAGGTCGAAACGCTTGAACTGGAGAAGCAAACTATTCATCGGGAGAATGAGGCCCTTGTGAAGGAAAAAGAAAAGCTTATGCAGGAGCTTGATCGCCTGTCGGAGGAAAAGGCTGCACTGGAAGAGCAGTCAAGGTCCTCCTTTGATCAAGAGAAGCAGTCTCTGCTCCGAGATTGCTCTCTTTTGGAAGAGGAGAAGAAAACCCTTGCTGCGGATAAAGTTGCCTTGATAGAAGAGAGGACCAGGCTGGAAGAGAGAGTAAAAGAGCTGGAGGAAGCCAAGTCTCGTTCTCAAGCCGAGAATACTGAGCCATCGGGTCATGGTAAACTTTCAGATCTTCGACTTTTGTTTCTTCTTTTGTCCCTTCTTCTTCTTACTCTTTTTTTTTGTGTTCCGGCTAAGCTTGAGTTCTGCCAACTTACTGAAGCACGTCAATCAGTTGAATGGTCGGGTAGTCCGTGCTAAGGAGGAGCTGTCTTTTGCCAATTCTGAACGTGATAAGTATCGAGCCCAAGTCCTGACCCTTGAATCTCAAGTGGCCAGGCTCAAGTCATTTTCCCGGCAGTCTCAGGAGGAGATACAGAAGCAAGGCACCATTAATGCCCATCTAAAGGAGTCCTTTGCTTCTCAGTGCCGCCGTATAGTCGATATTTGCCAGCAGATTGTCTCGGATCACTCTCTCGAGAAAGGAGAGTTACTAGATGATGATCTGTACAGCAAGCTGGAATTCAAGGCTGTTGCTCAAAAGTCCAACTTCTTCTTGGAGCTCGAGAGGTTCTGCCGCAGTCCTGGAGAGACATGCTTTGGCACCGGCAAAGCTTCATTCCTTCCAGCTGGAACCAACATCCTGTCATCCGCCGGAGGGATGCAGCGTCTTTCTAAGAGGTCCAAGTCTTCTGAGAGTGTGGCTGGTAGCGGTGATAGATTATTAGCTGCTGAAAAAGAAGCTGTAGAAAAAGTAGAATAGTAGTTTTTTTTATTTTTAGAGGGGTTTTTGTTTCGGCATGTATTTTTGTGCTTGCCGAATCTTTTGTAATGATCATATTTTGTAACTGTTTTTACCCCACACTTTGGGAGAAATATACGCTATATTTTTCACCATCCTTACTTATTTGTCTGCCGGAGTACCTCCTTTGAGCCAAGTTTTTCTATTGCCGTGATATTCTCCCCTTTTTTATGGTGCACGTATGGTTATCTTATGCAAGTTATGTCAGTTTAGAATTCATTTTTAGAACACAAGGGGCTTGTGGCTATGGACTTTTGTTTCGGCCGGATCTTTTTCTTTCAGAGTATGGCCATCTATGGTTTTTAGCCAGATTGTTTAAGATATGGAAGCCTGTGGCCTGTTGGCCTGTGCTTTTTCTTTTTCTTTCAAGGCATGATAGCCTGCGGCTCGTTGGCCGGTGCTTTCTTTTTCTTTCAAGGCATGATAGCCTGCGGCTCGTTGGCCGGTGCTTTCTTTTTCTTTCAAGGCATGATAGCCTGCGGCTCGTTGGCCGGTGCTTTCTTTTTCTTTCAAGGCATGATATGCGGCTCGTTGGCCGGTGCTTTCTTTTTCTTTCAAGGCATGATAGCCTGCGGCTCGTTGGCCGGTGCTTTCTTTTTCTTTCAAGGCATGATAGCCTGCGGCTCGTTGGCCGGTGCTTTCTTTTTCTTTCAAGGCATGATAGCCGGCTCGTTGGCCGGTGCTTTCTTTTTCTTTCAAGGCATGATAGCCTGCGGCTCGTTGGCCGGTGCTTTCTTTTTCTTTCAAGGCATGATAGCCTGCGGCTCGTTGGCCGGTGCTTTCTTTTTCTTTCAAGGCATGATAGCCTGCGGCTCGTTGGCTGGTGCTTTCTTTTTCTTTCAAGGCATGATAGCCTGTGGCTCGTTGGCCGGTGCTTTCTTTTTCTTTCAAGGCATGATAGCCTGCGGCTCGTTGGCTGGTGCTTTCTTTTCTCTTTTTTCCAAAAAATAATACCTTTTTATTGAAGAATCATAAATTTTACACATATAATTTTTTTAGACATTCTCCATGCCAAGAATGCGGCAATTCGTACCCTTCACCATTCTTCAGGTGGTATGAAGCTCGCCCCGTCTTCTGGTGAATGATGTATGGTCCTTCCCATTGAGGTTCCAGCTTTTTAGGCTGCTTAACTTCTCGGAGGACTAACTCCCCTGGGGTGAAACTTCGTTCTTTTATCCTTTGGTTGAAATATCGTTCTACCTTGGATTTATCTTTCGCCATCTTAACTGTGGCGGCCATCCTAGTTTCTTCGAGGAGGTCTAGGTGGTTCTGTACCCCTTGATTGTTGACCTCTTCGTCATATGATTCCCATCTTATGGATGGCACCACAATTTCCGCCGGAATGACGGCTTCCAAACCATATGTCAGCCTGTAGGGCGTCTCTCCTGTCGGCCCCCTTTCCGTCGTTCTGTATGACCAGAGGACCTGGGGCAACAATTCTGCCCACTTTCCTTTTTTCTCATTGAGTTTCTTTTTTATTGCCCTTACTATCTGCCCATTCACATTCTTGACCTGCCCATTTGCTTGTAGGTGTGCTACTGATGCAAATCTTAAGTCGATCTTCCATTCCTCACAGAATTCTCGGAAACTTTCGCAATTGAACTGTGCTTCATTATCAGTTATTATTGCCTTTGGTATTCCAAACCTGCAGACCACATATTTCCAGATGAATTCTTGTGACTTCCTAGCTGTGATGGAGATAGTGGGCATTGCCTCGACCCACTTTGTGAAGTAGTCGATGGCAACGTACATGAATTTGAACCTCCCTGGTGAAGCTTCCGGGAATGGCCCCACAATGTCCAACCCCCACATAGCAAAGGGAATCGGGCAGAGAATAGATTTTTGCTCCGCCGGAGGAGTGTATATCTTGTTTCCATGCTCCTGACACTTGCGACATTTTCGTATATATTCTTTGCAATGTTCCATCATTTTCGGACAAAAGTATCCGAGTCTCAAGATTTTGTGAGTTGTGGTTCTTTCTCCCTGGTGATTTCCACAAAGCCCATCATGTATCTCTCTTATCAACTCTGCTCCTTCAGTTATGGTAACACACTTCAGTGCTGGTCTTGCGAAAGATCGCTTATACAGCTGGTTATCCTCAATGAAAAATGATACGGCCCGCCTTTTTATTATCCTGGCTTCCTTTTCTTCTTCCGGTAACTTTCCTTGCCGTATGTAATCTATGATTGGAGTCATCCAGGATTATTCTTTATCACTCGACTCTACTGCCAACACCTGAGTTCCATCTATGCTTGGTGAAGTCCTGATTTCTAGCCATATCTCATTGGGTACCCTTTCGGCCATAGTTGCCAATTTTGCTAAGGCGTCAGCTTCGACATTCTCCTCGCGAGGAAGGTGTTTTAGTTCGCATCTTTGGAAATTTGCTTTTAGCTCCTGGACCTTGAGCAAGTATCTCCATAGTTTTTCCTCTTTGACTTCATAGATGTTGTCGTTTTGTCTTGCCACCAGCATAGAGTCCGAATATATTTCTAACTCTGTTAAAAATAGGTTATACTTTCATGAGTTTTATTTCAGACAGGATTTTATAAGAATGAAAGAATAGAGAAGGTATCTTTCTATGGAACCTGTTGCCCCGAGGGCTGTAGCTACTTCCAAACCCTGGATAAGGGCTTCGTATTCGGCTTCATTGTTGGTAACATCAAAGTCCAGCCGGAAGGCATAATTCAAGCTTTGCCCATTCGGCGCTTGTAATACTATTCAAGCTCCTGCCCCACTTTTGCATCGGGCTCCGTCGACCAAGATGACATATGGACTCTGAGTCCGCTTCTCCTCTTTTGCAAAGTTTATTTTTGTTATGAAGTCTGCCAAGGCTTGGGCCTTAATCGCCGTTCTGGGCAAGAAGTGAATTTCATACTGTGTCAGCTCTACCGTCCAGCTTACCATCCGGCCGGAGGCACTTGGATTGTTTGCAATTTGTTTGAGCGGCCAATTGGTCCTGACAAATATTCGATGCGACTGAAAATAGGGTCATAATTTTCTTGACGCCACCACCAGTGCAAATAAGATTTTCTCTATATTAGTATACCGTCCTTCTGTCGGGCTCAAGATTTTGCCCATATAATAGACTGGTGTCTCCCTTTTCTCTTCCATGATCAAGACAGCTGCAACTGCCCAATCTGTTGCGGACAAGTAAAGATAGAGATCCTGTCCTGGGGCAGGTACACCCAATTTAGGCAGATCCCGAAGCATTTCCTTGATCTTTTCAAATGCGTCTATACACTTTTGTCCCCCCTGGAATTTGCTGTTCTTCCTTAGAATATTGAAGAATGGGATTGATTTTTCCTGAAGTTTAGAACAAAACCGACTTAAAGCTGTGAGCCTTCCGTTCAAGGCTTGGACATCTTTGATATTTCTTGGAGGAGAAAGGTTGAGGATTGCCTGACTTTTTTCTGGATCGACTTCAATACCTCGTTGTCCAACAATGAAACCAAGAAACCTTCCTTTGGTTACACCAAACACACATTTCTCCGGGTTCAGTTTGATTTGGTATTTGTCCAAGGTGTCGAATGTTTCTTCTAAATCCTTGTTGTGTTGCTCTTTTGATGGACTTTTTACAACTATATCATCAACGTAAGCTTCCACATTCCGGGCAATTTGCTGACAAAATACCTTGTCAATCATTCGCTGAAAGGTGGCCCCTGCATTCTTCAGGCCAAAAGGCATTACTTTATAACAGAATGTTCCGGCTATTGTAATAAAGGACGTCTTTTCCGAATCATCTTCTTTCATTTTTATTTGGTTATAGCCAGAGAAAGCGTCTAGAAAACTTAACACAGAACTCTGGGCAGTTGAAACCACCAATCTATCTATTGATGGTAGGGGGTAGAAATCTTTAGGGCATGCCTTATTTAAATCTGTGAAATCCACACACATTCTCCATTTTCCGTTTGCTTTTTTCACCATGACGACATTAGCCAGCCATCGTGGGTATGCAACCTCCCTGATGAATCCGGCTTTGAGGAGTTTTTGGACCTCTGTTCGTGCGGCCAAATCTCGTTCTTCCCCTATTACCCTTTTTCTTTGCCTGGCCGCCGGATGCTTAGGGTCTACCCTGAGCTCATGCCGGATAACGCTTGGGTCTATACCAGGCATCTCGTCTGTGCTCCAAGTGAATGTTGCCCTTCTTTTTTCCAGGACCCTTATTAAGTGAGTCTGTTCTCCACTATCAAACGCAGTTCCTATTTTAAAAAATTTAGAAGGGTCAGATTTTAAATGTACCTCTCTGGGGGAGTCTTGAGTTGTTTGATGTTCCTCTTTTTCTTGCCTTGGCTCCGGGGAAGAAGGTAATTTTCCCTTAAACTCTTTTTGTGACCCCCACAGTTTTGACTACCTCCTCGCTACGAAGACTGTCCATAATGCGAACTTCACACAACCGGGCCATCTTTTGACTTCCCCTTATTGTAACCACCTTTCCGCTTGTGGTTAAATACTTCAATTTCAAGTGATGAGTACTATGTATGGCTTTAAAAGCATTGATTCCTGGCCTTCCGAGATACATGTTATATCCGGACAGACCTGGTACAATAAAAGCTGTGAGCTTCTCCGTTCGCCTTTCATCGTTTTGACCGAGGGTCATAGTGAAATCTATACTGCCGGTAGTTGTGGTAGAAACTCCCCCTACAAACCCTCCTAGAACCGCTGAATATGGCTTAATCCGGCTCTTAGGTACCTCTAATTTTTTAACCGCTTCAGCTGAGATAACATTTGCTCCGGCTCCACTATCAATCAGGATCCCTTCCATCATTCGATCATTTACTTGCGCACGAATGACAAGTGGATCGTTGTGTGGATACAGCACTCCATCTTCATCTTCGTCGGAGAAGAAAATCGGAGGAAATCCCTCCTTTTTGGCAATCTTCCTTTCCGGGAGTTCCTGATGTACTTGGTGAATGTGCCTTTTCCTTTCATTAGGGGTTAGTGGTCCTACCTCCGAAAATATCCCTGTGAGTTTTCTTAGAGAAAGTTTTGTTAGCCTTCTTTCTTTCTTCTTCTTTTTTTTTGAAAAGGGTTTTGCTGTAAACAAAAATGCGAAAAAATGAAAGTTCTACTCTTCTTATTTCATGGCACGATTTTTAAACAATTCAATCCTATATGCTTGATTTTTTGGAAAAACAACTTATAACCAGCCCTACTTCCTAAGAGGCCCTTTTGTCCGAATGGAAAGAGAAGAAACCTTACTTTCCTTACAGACCTGTTATCATACCCACCGATTTGCCAGGGTTTAGCCTGGGATGGACTTCTTCCTCCTGCCGTCCCTGTGACACATTCTGGGTGCTGCCCTGCTGACCGCCATACTGTCTTTGCGCTCCGGCTTGTTGTTTTCCCTACTTCTTATTCGCTTCAATGACTCGGAGCTCTTTGGCCAGAGTGGCACAGTTTACGGTTCGATGGCTGCGGTTCCCATGGTATTCACAGAATGCAACTGGAATTTCTCTCTGTGGCGGCTTTCTTGGCTGAGGGAGGTATCCATCCCTTACTGCAGCAGCGTACTTTCCTGGGTCGATGTAGACAACAGTCCTTGCTCCCTGATGCTGCGGCCCCTGAGAGGAGGATCCGGCAGTTGATTTGTAATAATATGGCTTGTATCTTGATCCTCCTCTTCCGGCACTTCCACCTTGTCCTTCCTTTTTTTCCGATGCTGTTGTATTTTTGAAGCTATCTGCTAGCTCCTTAGCCTTGTTCTCTGCTATCTCAGACTTCAAAAAATCATGGATCATTTCAGCTAATTCCCCATGAGTTTTTGGCGCTTTTGTCGCAATCTTTCCAGCAAGTCGTGGTTGGGCCAAGCCATTTCCAAAGGCCTAATCAAGATTTTTTCATCGATGTCATCGATTTCTGCAACCTTCTTATGGAAACGCTTACTATACTCCTTCACAGTCTCTCCCTTTCGTTGCTTAACGTCCATCAGCTCTATTGTCTCCTAAATATTGTTGAAATTCCTCGGTCAGCTGTTTGTAGCTGGTGATGGACTGCGGCGGTCTCGTGGAGATCCACCCCAATGCTCTCTTTGAAAGCGTTCCCGGAAATAGGTTGCAGAAAGCGAGGGAACTAATCCCTTGAGTATTTGTGGCAAACATGAATTTCTTAATATGTTGGGCGGGATCTCCTGTCCCATCGTATTTTTCAATCGCCGGAGCAACGAAATGCGGCGGGAGTCTTGCTTTCCTTATCTTTTATGAGAAGGGGTATAAGCTCATGTCTATTTGGTCGTCCTCCTCCATTTCCTCTTCGCTGATAACTGAATTGCACTTCCAATCTTTACTTTCTTCGCCGCCGTTACTGCCTCTGGAATCCTTATTTCTTAACTGTTCTATGGCCTCAGTCATTTCATCCCACTTCTTTTATACTCCTCGTCTCTTTGCATTAATTCCTGCTGTAGAGTCTCGTTTCCCTCTACAATCTTCTCGTCAATTGATCTGACTAATCCTTTCACCATGTCCTCAAGATCTTTCTTGGAGATGGCTTCTGGCATCTCCGAACTCACTTCTTCTCAACACGATCAATACTCTTCGTGGTGCTTTTCGGTGTCTTCTTGGATCTCGGAGCCATTTCTTGTATTCGGATCCTGCAAAAGATGTCATTAGTCATTTCAGGATTTCCATTACGAATTGTTACGGATCACTTCCCTGTTTCTATGTGGTCTCGTGGTTGCTTCTTGCTGTTCATTTCCCACAGACGGCGCCAAATGAAACAGTATATGCTATCCTAATACAATCCGATCTGATCCTCTATTCTACGTTACCTGGTCTCGATTACAGAATTTCACAAGAGTAGAGAGAGAGAGAGAGCCTTAGTTAGAATCGAGTGTAAGTTTGATTGCCAAATGTAGCGTGTTTTATTTCATGGAGGTACATCCCTATTTATAGTATTTTGGGCCTTGGTTCCATGGTGCCAGCCTGTATTTTACATGTATAAGTACAGTTTTACCCTCTCTTAGTATCTTTGGCTGACCACAGGCGGTTGGTCGTACAGTACTTTGCCTTGTCTAAGTCCTATTTTCATTCGGCTGGAGACGGCCGGATGCCCTATGTGCTTCTATTTCCATCCGGCTGAAGCGGTCAGATGCTCTATGCAACTTTATTCTCATCCGGCTAGGCCGGCCGGATGCTCTCCGTGTCTTGTTTTGACTTGGCACCATTTCTTCCCTTCTCAGGTACTTGATCTGAAATTACTGTTTAGTGCGTATTGCCCCTTACAGTTTCCTCTAATGTTTATAGACATGTCAAATGTCTGCTCTTAATAATCTGTGCTCTTCGCACTTCATAATTCTCAATTATTTTCTATCTGAAATGGGTTTTTTTGGTTCTTTTTGTGTCGTTGGTTTAACTGAGGTCTTTCTCTTCAACTGTTTGTGGTAGTAGCTAGACTGGTCTGGTCTTGCGTTTTCGACCGTGGTACGGAGTCGACTACATCCCGTGTTCCTTACACTACTCGTTTACATGCATGGGGTACCTTACTGGTACATTACTACTTAACCGACTAACTCATGAATGAGTCTGCCAGGCCTGCAAGCTCCTGTGGAGTGCGGTCATCCCACATCTCGTTTTAGTATACTCGTAGCGTCCGTCACACGTTTAGCTATTGCTAATTATCAAGTATTCTATTGTCGATCTCCTCTTCATCGTTCCATGATAACACTTATTGTTCTTCTTGAACATAATCAAGGGAAATCCATCTACCGTGTTCTTAGATATGGCACGTTCTAGCTTCTTTCTATATTCAGTACGGACACGATCCTCTAGTAACTAAGGTCTCTTTCCATCGAGCCTATCATCTTGTTTCTCATGTTGATCTACTAGGAACGCACTTCTAGTTCCTTAAGGAATGGACAGTGTGCTTCCTGTGAAATCTTACCTCGCATGATCTAGACTACTAGTGTCAATGCACAGTTCGGCTACCATCTTATTTCCTTACTCATATTGGTCTTAGCTCATAGATCTAATTGCCTTTGTGTCAATATTTGATGGTTCCTCTAAAACTGTCGCTTTGCTGCGCATCATGACTTAATCTATTTATACAAGTATTGTTCTATGGTTTCTGCTACCAGGGTAGCTTGCCTTTATTTTGTTGCCCATTGGTGGTGCAGCTCCTCAATCATTTATTCTAACATCTTATCCTATATTCAATCCTTCCTGGTGTAAACACACTAGGAGTTCTCCAATTTCAGGTGTATGGTGGTTGCCATACCGTGCCATAAAATAGTCATCTCTTAATATGAAGGTGTTTCGCTTCAATTTCGGGTTCGCAAGTAGGTCAGTCTCTGTAACACCCCTACCGCTAATACCGTCATTATCGTCCAATCACAACGTACTTACATACCTTTGCAGCGGATACTTACTTACACAACGGCGGGTGATACAATGCCGTTAGCCACCCACGTGACTAACAAGGCTACTACAACTACATACAGCATCGGTCTGATGGACCGGAATATCCGAGTACTACATAATTACATACATTCTCCAATTACCATACAAGTACTACAACTTCCCACTCAATACATTACTCCTTAAGTTCAATACAATTTAATACACCGAATTTACTAAGATCCTTATACAATTACAATACCTCTTTCAAGTTCATACATACTCATTAAGAGTCTAACATCTACCCATTCCTCACAAGCTACTTACTTTCTAAGTACAAGGTATACCCCTTGGAACACTTCTACATCAAGGCTACAAGCCTTATACAATTCACTGCTATCTACATTTCACTCCTAGCTGTCCAAACTTAGCTGTCGGTCTCCTATTGTGATCATGTCCGCTTCGGGTACCTGCACACTAAAAATGTTGCCCCTAAGGGCTCAGCTTTCACTGCATATGACTTCCGCATACCCCGCGTACTAGCGAGGGTACGCCGACCACTTGGTCGCATACATGCAGTTCATTTTACAAATACATACATACATACATGCGTTCATTCATACTGATACAATACTTCACAAGGTCTTCATACATACACGCATTACATTACATACAAGGAAGGCAATACAAGTCAACCAGTACTTACTTACTTTCTTCCAAAATACACATACACAATACATACACATTACATACTCAATACACAATACTTGTTAGCTTCATTTGTCCACCTGGGTTAATCGGGTGGAGATTACTCTTTTACTCGGGTCAATGACTTACACCAGCCAAGACCATTACTCATACAATACTTTACTTACTTACTACATACTCAAGTCAAGTCGTCGGGACCTCAGGCCCGGGGACTACTCTGTCCCACCACCGGGATTTACTTGGTTCACTAATCCAGGATGCTACCCATTTAAGGGGTTTGGGCCGTGGAATATAGTCTGATTCATGCATGCACACTTCATCTTCATCCATATATTTCATGAATTATACAAACTAGTGTTCAAGACAATACTTATCAAGAACAACCTAAAGCAAGCACAAGTAAGTGCAATATAGTCCGATTCATGCATTTATCTTATTTAGGTGATCAAATAAGCACACAAATCGGGGTAACCAGGTTAGGATACAGAGCATGAAGAAATCATACCTTTCACCATTGATTTAGGCTCACCGACTCCTCTTCGGTTTTCAACTATTCGAATCCTAGCATATACATAGAGTTGGGTGGTTAATAACCTGTAATTAACCTTACTCATTACTTTCCCTACTGTTTCCCAACTTATACTAACTAACTCATTGTTACTTAAATACATTCACTTATGTTACTTACTTCAAATTATTCTCTAAGCTTGTTTATGGCCTTAATGACCATTAAACATCATTAATCATGTCTTAATTATCTTATATTATCATTACCCACCCTTACCCTACCTTAGATTAGCTTTAAAACACATTCTGTGAAGGTTTTAGTGTGGTCCGGGTTGCTGTTCGGGTTTACAAACCCGGACCACAATGCTTGTACAACTCTCGGGTATGTCTTATGTATGGTCCGGGTTTAGGTCATGGTTTATAAACCTGGACAATGCGTTTGTAAATCCTCTCGGCCGTGAATTTGGGGTGGTCCGGGTTTAGGTCCTGGTTTGCACACACGGACCACTCCACTGCTACTACGCTCTGTTGTGTTTTAATGCTGGTCCGGGTTTCTGTACTGGTTTACAGACCCGGACCAGTTGCAGGTTTGTAAATTATGCAAGTTTTTGATTATGTTTCAACTCCAAACTTCTACCAATCTCTTCCCCAATATTCCTACATATCATCTAGGGTGTTTTGACCCTAATTAAGCAATCAAAACTAGCCTAATCCATCTCTATCCAAATATGTTACATCCACACTCCACTGTCAGTTTTTCCTCCACTGTTACAGTTTTTCTCCTTCCACAATTGCTACAGATTTTTCCTTTCTTCTTCCCACTAATCCTATGGCTCTTTCTTTGCCTCATTTTCATTATGCTCAACCCAAGTCTTACTCAGTACAATACTCATTTCACTAAATCCTACACACTAATTCTTCCTTGTTTCTCCAACACATTTCGATTCCTCTTGCTACAGATTTTACATTCTTATATCCTCACACTACAACTACCTATCCATGGTTTCTAAACATCTCTACTAAACCCAATACACACCTTGGTTCTCCCATTCACCAAGTCATCCATAAATGCACATTTTCTACCAAAATTTTGCCATAGTTCACCTACTTTTCTTACTTAGCCACATACATCCTTTCTTGCCAAAATCATTCCTATTTTAGCCACACCCTTACAAGGGTCCTACCAGCACTCAAATCAATACCAATACATTATTATTTCCTCAAATCACAATATTAATACACATACACAATTCTTTGGCTCTAAGGCCTACAATCCACATACTTGCTCACAAATACTTAAACTTCTATAACTACAATACTAATACTATAGTTTGGGTTCTTTTACTTCCTTACCCATTCCCATTACTCTAATGCATTTAAAAATTTAGCATTAAGAAAGGAGCTCTGACCTTAAGCTCTTATTTTCTTTTTTCTTTTCCAATTCTCCTCCTTCTCTCTTTCTTGCACAAATCGGCCATATGTGGAATGGAGTTGCCAAACTCCAATCCCATCACCCAAAGCTCACAAAATAAGTGTAATTAACATACTAACCCTTAGATCAATGCTAGTTCATTGAAATGCTTAAAACACAATTTCTAGGGTTCACCTTTTGAAGCTTTTAAGAGGGGTTTTAGCCCTTGGCTCAAGAAGATTATTCCACCACCATTGCAAGGTTGGAATGATGCTCAAAAGAGAGAGAAAAATGGGGAATTACAATGGGCAAAAATCGGCTACAAAAGAAGATGAAGAAAACTTGAGTTTTTCATGGAGATTTTTACCTTAATCGAGAAAGGAGACTCAAAGATACCCATTGATGCTATTTTCTCTTTAAATGGGGAAAATCCATGGAGATGAAATTCCTCATTTTTGGATTTTGAAAAGAGAGAAGTGTAGAGAATGATGAGGGGAGCAAGAATATATATTTATTTTTGCATTTGGAGCTCACATGGAGATGGAGCATGGAGGATAAGTGAGGAAGCCATGGGAGCTTCCTTTAGAGCTTCAAAATCCCCAGCACAAGGGAGGAGGAAGAGAGAGAGTACGGTGGGGAAGAAAGAAATGGGAGAGAGAAGAGAGAAATGAGAGGAGAGAGGGAGTGTGAGTGCTTTTTACTTTATTCCCTTTTTGCTTTTTTTTACTCTTTATTAATTTAGCTAGTTATGTGTGTGAGAGAGGGGGTTACTTAACCCATTAAAACCGGCCCCTCACATTACTACTGGTTGGAGCGTTTTTCGTCTTTTACAGAAAACACTCGTTAATTTACTTGGTTTAACACTATTCACTAACTGAGCCCGTTTTCCGGAATTTTCTCGTTTAATTAATTTTATTGGTTATTAAGCTTCCATAAATGCTTCATTACCGAAAATTTCTACTCATGGGGCTCCATTTTTATGCCTTATTCTTGCTTGTTTTCTATTCTCCAAGGGATAGAGGAGGTCCTTGTTGATTCATATCCAAGCCTACTTTAAGACTTCAAGGTAAAATACTCATATTAATACCTTAAAACACATTTTTGACCTAGGGTTTGTTCCTTAAGGTTAGTGCATTGTCTAGCACTCATGAGAATCATTGGATATTGATTAGAACATTGGCAAGGAGAATTTGGTTGGTGACCGAGATTGTGCAAGGAGAAGCCTAAGTAAGAAAGTTTGAGAAGCTTGTAAAATAACAAGGTAAATTGCTTATCTTAAGGTGTTTTATTGTTTAAGGGAATGGGATTTAGATATATGATAGTTTACATTAGAGTTTACATTAGGAAATGGCTATAAAAACCTAGGAGAAACAATGATTATGTTTGAGAACTTGTGATTAAAGAGCAAATAGGAAATAAGATAGTTAATAATTCAAATGTGAATTACAAGAGCATTTATATTTCAATGGGAGCCTTGTTATGTGTATTTACAGGTCAAAGGCTAATATATGTGGAAATTCAGTGGTTAAACTTTATGTCATTTAAGGGCCTAAGTGCCAAGCAATTTAAGTTTATGCACTATATTGTGATGTAGTGTAGTTTTGGTGTAAATTGAGTGTTAAGAATGTGTGGAAAGAATTTGGGTGTTCAAGATTGTTAAATGGTAAGAACCATGTGTTTGGATGTAGAAATATACTAAAGAAGCCATGTCAAAATTTAGTGAGAAAACAAGGAGTTTAAGGTGTATAAATGAAGTTTGATGACCTAGAAGGTACTAGGAATTCTTAGGGCTTAAATTGGTGAAAGAAAGTGAACTAGAGTGTTCTTGAGTGTTTAAAGGACTTAAGAGTTGTCTTGAAGGAATTAGGATTCAAATGAGTGAGTTTGGTGCCCTAGGGGTATAGTGGGAGAGTGTGAATAAGTCTTGTGTAAGTTTTAGTAAACAAAGGATGAAAAATGTCTTGTGAGAATCCAAGTATAAGCTTGGGGAAAATAGAAGGAGTTTATGTAAGGGAGGTGCTGTGGAGAAATAATGCTTAAGAGTGGTGGTGTTGCTTGTGAGATAATATTTTGGTTAGTTTGAGTTGTAGGTATGATATACCACATAGAAAAACCTAAGGAAAATATAACAAGTGTTAAGAGATTATGTGAGAAATTGGGTAACAAGATTAGATGAGGAGTTAGGCATGTTTAAGATGTTATTTTGGGGGTAGAATATTTCTAAGATCTTATATGGACTTTGGGTAAAGCATGGATGAAGAGAACAAGTGCAATCACACTTAGAAAAATACAAATGGTTAAAACCTGCAGCTGGTCCAGGACCTAGGTCCAGGTAAAGTCCCAGACCATGCCTAAATTAGAGCTGAGAGTTCATCCAGCACCCTGGTCCAGGACTTAAGTCTTGTATGAAGTCCCGGACCACCCCTTAATTTACCCCCGTGAGTTTTAGCTTGTATTGGTTCCGGACTTAGGTTCCATACAAAGTCCTGGACCACAACATAAAAACAGCCGAGAGTTTGAACCAAATATAGGTCCGGGACTTAGGATAAGGACAAGGTCCCAGACCACCCTAAAAATGTTAATTGCTTGAAAATGTTAGGAAATGATGTGGATGGTTAGATATTGATGTTATAAAGTTATTAAGGGCAAGTTTGGAGGGTGTAATGACTACTAAGTGGGTGAACAAAAGTAATAGATAATGAGAAAATGATGTGCTTAAGAATTTAAGTTAAAACTATGAGGACTTAGTGAATAACAATGGGTAAATATTAGTGCCTAGGGAAGTTAAGTAAATTGTGTTAAGTTGAGCTAAATAATAACCGAAAACTGGATGAATGTTTTAGGACTTGTGAATTGGGACTCGAAGGGAGATAAACCAAACAATCGCCGACGGTGAACGGTACAATCTTTCTTGTGACCTGATTGCTAACGAGGTGTCCCTCGGCTTGTGTGCTATCTGTTTATTTGCCATGACTAAGACAAGATAAAGCATGCAACCGGTTTCTATTGTTCTCGTTATGAATGTGTTTTCCTTACACTAACCCACGAGACTTGAAATTAACTACTAACTAAGCCTAGTACTTGTCGTGTTAAGGAGAGGAATTATACATTGGTGACTGTTGGTTAATACCCGTTAAGGTTTAACTAACACATGAAATTCAAGACTTTCACTAACCGTAACTCGGGGTGGGAGTGAGGAATCCGGAATGGTACCGGCACATGTGTATTGGGGGAGGTCGGTATCTGAATCAGATCTGACTTCCAAATAAGACCTATCCTCGGACTCGTCGCCTAGGGTCAACAAACCGACTTGACCACCCGGACTACTGTTTGATGTGGGAGGCACATTAAGGATGGTGTGGGGGGATCAAGCCTACATCCCCAAAAAATCAAGAAAGGTTGCTTATTGCTGGTAAGTGCATTGCTGCCGGCTAGGGTTAACCAAGCTCTACAAAAATAAGTAACAAACTAAGGGCTAACCGGTCTAATAGGTGAACGGTTGGTAAATATGAGAATAAGAGGATTGTGGACATAAGGGTGTTAAAATCTAACTCACCTACCTAAGAGAGGCTTGTAAGCCATGTACCGTGTATGGACTTGTTGTTCATTTGTGGATTGATGTTTATTGCACTTCATTTTATGATATGTGTATCTAATCAATTTCCATGCTATCGACAATTAGTCGTCGTAGCCCCGTTAGATTGGGGGCCACAAGAGGGTCGTACCAGCATTCTTGCTGACCCCCTTTGGGGGCTGTTTTTCTTTTGCAGGTAAGCGTTATTTTGAGTACGGGTTTGCGCTGTGCACCCGCCTGTTGATATTAAGACTGGTGGTAGTTATGTTGTTGCTAGAGAAACTAAGAACTCGGTTGGTGGAGGTTTTGGTTATACTATGTATTCTTTTGGATAAGTGTTGTAAATATTTTGAGTTCGGTATATTCTATTGATCAGATCGTGGCAAGGTCCCGGTGTTAGTCTAATCCGCTGCGACGATTGTGATTAAGGTGTTAAGTTTGCAATAACCACGATATGCTTATGACAGGGTGTTACATAAAATCAACTCCAATTCCATTTTATGCTAACTGCATCTATTCTAACGTGATTAATTGTGACTACTTATAGGGAGTTTCAGGAATCATTCGACCCTGATGTGATCAGCATCAGTGTCGAACTATCCTTCCACCCCAATTTGTGTTCGGTTTCCCTTGATCCCTAGAAAATCAAGTTCCACCTCCCACGTCATTTTTAAACATCAAATAATTCACTCATTTCCAATTTTCTATCTTTTTAGTCATTCTAGTCATAATCAATACATCTCCAAGGTGTGGACTCAATCCATCATTCGTTCTCAGTTCAACTCCAAGCAATTACCCGGGGAGTTTAATTCCTACTAAGATCTATGTTTGTTCCATAACAATTCTTACCTCGTAACATTACCATTCCACACCTCACACACATATCGAATAATTTCTCATAGTGTTACCTTATTCTTATCTCATGTAAAGTTTTATACCGACTCATATCTCATATATTCCTTGAGTCTCTCTTATCCTCCTCACTAATTCTCTTCACTTGTACTCTCACATCAGAGTTACAAGGTAGGTACTTAATATGTATGGTATTCGCATCTTCTGTGCATAATAACCATAATTAATCTCAAAATGCTAATGTAAAACAAATTCCCAAATTCTTTTGTGATGCACACCGTAGCTTATGTACTTAGTATACAAACTACGTTAAGCGGTTTTTCACTCTACTCCCCTTAAAATGGATTACGCCCACGTAATCAACATTATATCATATTTGAACATTGGTTCAAGATGTCTAGGTCTTATGGAGCATTCTAGCTTCCATGTAGTCCATCTCACTTATGATTCGATCAGAGGGTCTTAACCATGCTAATGGCTTAGTCTCTGTATCAAGAATTCTTATCAGTATTTATACCAGTCTCTCTAATGTGGTCAAGTTTAGCCTCACAGGTTCTAAAGCATTCGGTCGCTATGTCGTATATTTATCCAACTGGAAGATGTGTGGTACATCGTTCTTTTCCCGTTCATTAGGTATATGGAACCTTTAAGGTATCGTTCTAATAGCTTCTGCTGCGTGACTCTGATTATCTCGGGCTTAGCTTGCCCGTTTTTATCCTTTTTAATGTATTGTTTATCCTTTTTCATCCTTATACTTTAGAAATAAGGGTCTCTCAATGGATGTGTGTTATCTTTAATTATACACGGCCTTAATGAGTTGTAGCTTGTCTATCCTGTTTCTCTGGAGGTCTAATGTTCATACTCTTAGTGTTCTCTCAATTGTCCAAATTATTCTTTCCAACTGACCTTTGGTCTGAGGATGGTACTTGATATGAAATTATTGTTTAGTGTGTATTGCCCCTTATAGTTTCCTCTAACGTTTATAGACATGTCAAATGTCTGCTCTTAAGAATCTGTGCTCTTCGCACTTCATAATTCTCAATTATTTTCTATCTGAAATGGGTTCTTTGGTTCTTTTTGTGTCATTGGTTTAACTGAGGTCTTTCTCTTCAACTGTTTGTGGTAGTAGCTAGACTGGTCTGGTCTTGCGTTGTCGACCGTGGTATGGAGTCGACTACATCCCGTGTTCCTTACACTACTCGTTTACATGCATGGGGTACCTTACTGGTACATTACTACTTACCCGACTAACTCATGAATGAGTCTGCCAGGCCTGCAAGCTCATGTGGAGTGCGGTCATCCCACATCTCATTTTAGTATACTCGTAGTGTCGTCACACGTTTAGCTATTGCTAATTAGAAGTATTCTCTTGTCGATCCCTCTACATCGTTCCATGATACCACTTATTGTTCTTCTTGACATACAAGGAAATCCGTCTACCGTGTTTCTTGAATGGCACGTTCTAGCTTCTTTCTATATTCAGTACGGACTGATCCTCTAGTAACAAGGTCTCCCACGAGCCTATCATCTTGTTTTTCATGTTGATCTACTAGGAACGCACTTCTAGTTCCTTAAGGAATGGACAGTGTACTTCCTGTGAAATCTTACCTCGCATGGTCTAGACTACTAGTGTCAATGCACAGTTCGTCTACCATCTTATTTCCTTACTCATATTGGTCTTAGCTCATAGATCTAATTGCCTTTGTGTCAATATTTGATGGTTCCTCTAAAACTGTCGCTTTGTTGCGCATCATGACTTAATCCATTTATACAAGTATTGTTCTATGGCTTTTGCTACCATGATAGCTCGCCTTTATTTTGTTGCCCATTGGTGGTGCAGCTCCTCAATCATTTATTCTAACGTCTTATCCTATATTCAATCCTTCCTGGTGTAAACACACTAGGAGTTCTCCAATTTCGGGTGTATGGTGGTTGACATACCGTGCCATAAAATAGTCATCTCTTAATATGAAGGTGTTTCGCTTCAATTTCGGGTTCGCAAGTAGGTCAGTCTCTGTAACACCCCTACTGCTAATACCGTCATTATCGTCCAATCACAACGTACTTACATACCTTCGCAGCGGATACTTACTTACACAACGGCGGGTGATATAATGCCGTTAGCCACCCACGTGACTAACAAGGCTACTACTACTACATACAGCATCGGTTTGATGGACCAGAATATCCGAGTACTACACAATTACATACATTCTCCAATTACCATTCAAGTACTACAACTTCTCATTCAATACATTACTCCATAAGTTCAATACAATTTAATACACCGAGTTTACTAAGATCCTTATACAATTACAATACCTCTTTCAATTTCATACATACTCATTAAGAGTCTAACATTTACCCATTCCTCACAAGCTACTTACTTTCTATGTACAAGGTATACCCCTTGGTACACTTCTACATCAAGGCTACAAGCCTTATACAATTCACTACTATCTACATTTCACTTCTAGCTGTCCAAACTTAGCTGTCGGTCTCTTATTGTGATCATGTCCGCTTCGGGTACCTGCACACTAAAAACTTTGCCCCTAAGGGCTCAGCTTTTGCTGCATATGACTTCCGCATACCCCGTGTACTAGTGAGGGTACGTCGACCACTTGGTCTCATACATGCAGTTCATTTTACAAATACATACATACATGCGTTCATTCATACTAATACAATACTTCACAAGGTCTGCATACATACACGTTGTACATTACATACAAGGAAGGCAATACAAGTCAACCAGTACTTACTTACTTTCTTCCAAAATACACATACACATTACATACTCAATACACAATACTTGTTAGCTTCATTTGTCCACCTGGGTTAATCGGGTGGAGATAGTACTTTTACTCGGGGTTAATGACTTACACCAGCCAAGAACATTATTCATACAATACTTTACTTACTTACTACATACTCAAGTCAAGTCGTCGGGACCTCAGGCCCGGGGACTACTCTGTCCCACCACCGGGATTTACTTGGTTCACTAATCCATGATGCTACCCATTTAAGGGGTTTGGGCCGTGGAATATAGTCCGATTCATGCATACACACTTCATCTTCATCCATATATTTCATGAATTATACAAACTAGTCTTCAAGACAATACTTATCAAGAACAACCTAAAGCAAGCACAAGTAAGTGCAATATAGTCCTATTCATGCATTTATCTTATTTAGGTGATCAAATAAGCACACCAATCGGGGTAACCAGGTTAGGATACAGAGCATGAAGAAATCATACCTTTCACCATTGATTTGGACTCACCGACTCCTCTTCGGTGTTCAACTATTCGAATCCTAGCATACACATAGAGTTGGGTGGTTAATTACCTATAATTAACCTTACTCATTACTTTCCCTACTGTTTCCCAACTTATACTAACTAACTCATTGCTACTTAAATACATTCACTTATGTTACTTACTTAAAATTATTCTCTAAGCTTGTTTATGGCCTTAATGACCATTAAACATCATTAATCATGTCTTAATTATCTTATATTATCATTACCCACCTTTACCCTACCTTAGATTAGCTTCAAAACACATTCTGTGAAGGTTTTAGTGTGGTCCGGGTTGCTGTCCGGGTTTACAAACCCGGACCACAATGCTTGTACAACTCTCGGGTATGTCTTATTATGGTCCAGGTTTAGGTCATGGTTTACAAACCTGGACAATGCGTTTGTAAATCCTTTAGGGTGTGAATTTGGGGTGGTCCAGGTTTAGGTCCTGGTTTGCAAACCCGGACCACTCCAATGCTACTACGTTCTGTTGTGTTTTAATGCTGGTCCGGGTTTTTGTACTGGTTTACAGACCCGGACCAGTTGCAGGTTTGTAAATTATGCAAGTTTTTTATTATGTTTCAACTCCAAACATCTACCAATCTCTTCCCCAATATTCCTACATATAATCTAGGGTGTTTTGACCCTAATTAAGCAATCAAAACTAGCCTAATCCATCTCTATCCAAATCTGCACTAGTAGAAAAAAGACTTTTAGTGTCACAACCTATAGTGTCGGTTATTAAATAACCGACACAATAAATGATCTACGGTGTCGGTTTTATTTTAAACCAACACTATAAGTTAAAAGGAAAGCTAAATTTATTTTGCAAATTGGAGCGGGAGTGTTCGCGGGTGAAATTTTCACAGTGGGGAGTCGGTTCAGAACTAAACCGACACAAGAGTTAAACGTGGGGCGTCGGTTTTGTAACAAACTAACGCTTCAGATATATAAATAAACCTCATACAACCTATCATCACTCTCCTACTTGTTTGTTCTTTAAGGCTTTGTCCATTCGCACTCCGTCGTTTCCATCCGAAGTGAGCGCCTCCACTTCCCCAATCTGCCATTGTTGCAATTGTGAGCTTGATATCGGTAGAAAAGATGCCACCGCCTCCATCTATTTGTGTCAAAGCTTTGTATTCGTATTGCTCTCTACATAAAGGTAAATGATAACCCTAATTCCCCAATTGATGCCACCGCACTCCGTCGTTTTCCCCCTTTAACATGTTCCAGCAATTGATGAGCTTTGCTGTCTCCTTCATGAATGCGTTTCGCGAAGCGAGAAAGACCTATCAAGTATCTTCTACATCTAAGTATTATCTTTCAACTGCTATTTCAAGTTGTTCAGAGTATGTGAAATTCACTTGATTCTTTTCTGTATTCGATGAGAATTTCGATTTTCAAGTGTATCTCTGATGCACCATTGAGCCAAAACCTTGCTTCCGCTGCTGATGCTCTCTGTGTTTGTATGACGTGCTCGATGACATGCATACATTAAGGTTATTCTTTAACCGCATGGGTTCCAAATCAAGTGAACTCTGTATTGTACTGTAACACCTGATTCATAGATATGCCCGGGTGAGCTTGAAAGTGCGCTTTGAGCCAGTCTTGAAACTGACAGTGTGAAGAGCCCAAACGGATGCAAACGGAAATCATAAATCTCATGGCCATACTCTCGATTCAGGAACTGCTGTTTATCATGTGCAAAATTCTTCATCTCTCTTTCATACATTTGCAAGTGGTAAATCTTCTTTAAAATTTCCTTGTTAGCTATAGCGATGGGCAACCGATTAAGAATTTTCTTCAAAAAATATATATTCTAAAGCAAAATCTCTACTTCTCAATGTAATTCCTAAACCTAACTTACGTTCTTGATTTGGGCATGACATTATCAACTAGCAATTGAGAGTTGTGTGTGCTGGCTTGTGATACAGAATAGTTTGAAAATGCTGGTGCTTGTGATACAGAATACTCGGTATGTAATTATCTCCAATTTTCTGTGTTTGCTTTCCATATTGATATTGTTGTGGGCTGAAGCTCGTTTGGACTTCTTTCTTCGATTATACATCGTGTTCTTTGATTATTTCTTTGACTTTGAAGCTATCTGGCCTTTTCTCTTACCGCTGTCGTCTTCAATCTCTCACTCACTGTAATTTACAACCCTCCCTGACCGACGAACAACAATCTTGCTCACCACCAGATTGAAGACGAGGATGAACAAGGAGCAAGCGTAGAAATTACTTCTTCTCTCTACTATATATATAAATATATATACTCATTCTCTTCTCATGTGTTTGTGCCTATGCATAGATAAAGCTCTGGAACTGTTGTTTGTTGCTGCTGCATCTCGCCCAATTGATTGAAAACGAGACTGAAACCAGTTCATTCAAGAATCGGTAATATACTCAACTTACTTCTTCTCTTCGCTGCAAAAGATAAATCACTGGAGCTTACTTCTTCTTGTGTGTGTGCACCTCTGTTTTGATAAATTTGCTTACCCAACTAATTGAAAATGGGACTGAAACCAGTTCATTCATGAATTCGTAATGTACTAGAACTTACTTCTTATCTTTGCTGCAATATATATTCATATTTATATATGCTCATTCTCTTCTTGTGTGTCTGCGTCTATGCATAGATAATTAACTGGAACTGTTGTCTGTTGCTGCTGCATCTCGCTCAACTGATTGAAAACGGGAAAGAAACCAGTGCATTCAGGAGTCGGTTATTTACTCAAGTTAATTCCTCTTTCTGCTACAATAGGTAAATCACTAGAACTGTTGTTCTTGCTCCACATCTCGCTCAACAGATTGAAAACGGGACTGAAACCAATTTTTTCAGGAATTGGTAATATGCTCAACTTACTTTTTCCCTCTTGCAAAAGATAAATAACTAGAACTGCTGTTTGTGTGCTGCATCTCACTCAACTTATTAAAAATGGGACTAAAACAGTTTATTCTGAAATTGGTAATATACTCAACTTACATCTTCTCTCTGTAATAGATAAATCACTAGAATACTTCTTCTTGTGTGTCTGCACTCTATAGAGATAAATTTGCTCACTCAACTAATTAAAAATGGGACTGCAACTAGCTCATTCATGAATTGGTAATATATGAACTTACTTTTTCTCTCTGCTGCTACATATATATACTCATTTATTCTTGTGTGTCTGCGCCTATGAATAGATAGATCACTGGAACTGCTTCTGTTGCTGCTGCATCTCGCTCAACTGATTGAAAACGGGACTAAAACCAGTTCATTAAGGAATCGGTAATATACTCAACTTACTTCTTCTATCTGCTGCATAGATAAATCACTAGAACTTACTTCTTCTTGTGTGTCTGCACCTCTATAGAGATAAATTTGCTGACTCAACTAATTGAAAATGGGACTGCAACCAGCTCATTCATGAATTGGTAATATACTGAACTTTCTTTTTCTCTCTGCTGCTACATATATATCTCATTCTCTTCTTGTGTGTCTGCGCCTATGAATAGATAGATCACTGGAACTGAATTCTGTGCTGCTGCATCTCGCTCAACTGATTGAAAACGGGACTAAAACCAGTTCATTAAGGAATCGGTAATATACTCAACTTACTTCTTCTATCTGCTCCAATAGATAAATCACTAGAACTTACTTTCTTGTGTGTTGCACCTTATAGAGATAAATTTGCTCACTCAACTAATTGAAAATGGGACTGCAACCAGCTTATTCATGAATTGGTAATATACTGAACTTTTTCTCTCTGCTGCTACAATATATACTCATTCTCTTCTTGTGTGTCTGCGCCTATGAATGGATAGATCACTGGAACTGCTTCTGTTGCTGCCGCATCTCGCTCAACTGATTGAAAACGAGGCTAAAACCAGTTCATTCAGAAATGGGTAATGTCAAAAAAAAACATATTCAACTTACTTCTCTCTACCGCAATTAATAGATAAATCTTTGGAACTATTGTTTGTTGTTGCTGCATCTCGCTCTATTGATTGAAAACGGAACTGAAACCAGTTCATGTAGAAATCGGTATTATACTCAACTTCTTCTCTCTGCTGCACCGCTATTATGATAGTCGTGTATTTCAAAAATTCACCCGCTGACTGATAAACTAAAAATCTGTTTCTACAATACATAGTCTTCAAAAATGTTTCTGTTTAACTCAAATTTTACACAAATCTTAATACTTGGTTTGATGCTAATTAGATCTTGAGCCAATGGGCAATGATTAGACTGATTTCCTACTATCAATGGACCTGTACAGCAGCTCTTCAATCACGAAATACTCACCTTGCTTTAAACAGCTGCATTTTAGTTTATGAGTAAGATTATTCTAGTTCTAATTCTTTATATCTGAGCATTGTTATTATCCCAACTACTGCCATGCTTCTACCCTCCTTCCCATATGCACTAACCAACTATAATACAAGCACTATCTTCTTTACTAGTTTATTCCCTTTTTAGACAACTTAAAATTACATTAAGTGATCAGCTACTGCAGAACAAGTGTTAGCCATCTGCTTGATACGACTGTTGAGATTATCTTGTGCACATTAGTGAACTACTTCAGCAGGATTTTTGCTTTTTTAAAAAAAACTGCACCATTTTGCCTCTGTTTCAGATAATCTCTACTAAAAATGATGGCAACTTTCACTCCTTTTAACATACTAAACTGCCATAGATGCTTGTTTTAAGTCACCAATATCGCAACCTGTTTCATAGCCTATAAACACGCTATGGTCAGTTTTGGAGGACAGTTCACACTATTCTAAATTATTTATTGAACAATCAACAGAGTTTCATATGAACACTTTTATGAAAAGATTTACCATTGTTTGTGCTCTCTCTTCAATAAGTGTTTTCTGGCTGAGGTTGACAATTTTCAGGAAAACTGTGAAATAAACTGCTATGATTACTTTCCTTTAAGTTGCCATTTTTTAAAAACAAGTTCTTGTGATCAAATTCCTTGCATTGAACGAGTTGTCTAAAATGTCAATATCCAATCGTCCTCCTTCATAGAGAGTTTTGAGTACAATTAGTTTATTGTTGTCATCTGGGTAATTTCAGCTTACCGTTGTCATCAGGGTAAATTCCTTGCATTTGAATGAACTGTCTAAAATGTCAATATCCCAGGTAAACAGATGCACTTTTGTTTCTGCCTTTTAACCTTGTGCTGTGCTGTAGTGCAAGTGGGGAAAGTGAGTAAAATTAAATGAGCTAAGATAGTTTGGCTTGCTCGTCTCTCTTTCTATTGTGGTCCTTTTTTAATGTAAAAACTGTTTGATGAAAAGAGTATAACCAATGATTTCTTGATTTGGTATTTTATTTTGTAGTATTTTGCAGGTACAACGGTCGAGCGTACAAACAAGACGAGGTTGATGTTATTCGAGAGGGGTGGGCATCATATGTTCAAATGCAATTAGATTCAGACATGGAGTAGATTTTGCTACACATGGAGCTGTTTTCCATGACTTGAGTAGAATGAGGATGTACTGAATCATTTTCTATGTGGTAGGAAATTTGTGGATGTTGCTAAACAGTTGATACTACGAATGTTTGCTAAACAGATTTGGAACAATGAATTTGCTATGTTGATTCAGAATTATAAATGTTGCTATGTTGATTTGGAACTATAAGTGTTGTTATGTGCGTTTGTGAATGTTATTGTGAACATATGAATGCATTTATTTTTTTTTCTAAAACCACACTTCTGGTGTCGGTTATATGTTCAAAACCGACACCTAAGAATACTCTAAGGTGTCGGTTTTTTATTGAAACGACATCACAAACTCATACATCCCTACCACAGGCATGGTCTAAAGCTTCGGTTTTAGACAGCCTCTGAGCCTTATTGCTGCGAGCTGTGCTCCATGCAGGCTATTCATACATGTTTCCACTCCTTGTATACCCCATAGGTTGGATGTATTACTGGGCTCCAAGGCAAGTCGTGGCATCACGCTTCCGTTCATTGGAGACCCTTTAGGCATTCTGGTGTTAATCAGTGCCTTTCTGTGGTTGAGGGTATTTCCCGTTAGGTGAAATCCCTTCGGTGTCCTAACCGAGTGTTCGTTCCAGCTCCCGTGCTCTTATCATGACGCTTGTTGAACTATTATTAACTCAGACACCCTTCAAGGATTGCTCCTGGTGTTGTTAGGTTATGCTGTTACATCTGGCTAATGTTTATGACATGTTGTGTCCACTATACCGCCTTATGGTATCATAGTTTGAGTTATCCCTTTTTGGGTTATAACATCTCCCGTTCTTAGGTAGACTGTTTATACTTCCTCCTTGTATTTAAGACTAGGTTCAAAATCCTCTCCATGATGGAGTATACTTCATGGTAATCTTGTGAGCACTCTTGGGAACTTCGTCCCGTCTGTTGAGCATTGTTGTGTCCACATTAGGCATTTGCCTTACTGAGTTGGGCTGGGTGTTTGTCCCAGCTGTCATGTGTTTGCTTGAAAACTTTGAGACGTATCCAATGTCTATACTTATTAGTCTGAGCTCTTTGCGCTTCCTAATCCTCATTCCTTATCTTTAGATGGATTCTCTGAGTTCTTCATACTTGTTACTTAGCGGAGTTCCTTCTCCTTGATCGTCTGAGGAGTCCAGCTGTTCTGCTTTGCATTCACTCATGGTCCGTAGAATGGAGTTGACTACTTCCCGTGTTTCGTACACTACATGTATACATACGTGGGGTAGCTTGCTGATATGTTACCACTTACCCGACTATCTGTCAGGCCCGCAAGCTCCTTCGGAGTGCGGTCGTCCCACATCCCGTAATTGGGTGCACTCATAGTGCTCATCACACGCCTAAGTGAAGTATTCTATTGTCAACTCCTCTTGTATCATTCTATGATACTCACCGTAATTCTATCGGTATGGTTTTAAAATTCAAAGTTTAAAAGAAGGTTTGTGGTTTTGAAAGAAAGATGGGGTTTTGAAATAACAGTTTGTTGTTAAAAGAAGTTCTTCATGGCATAGCCATGTTTAAGGTTTTCACTAAGTCCAGCTTCTTGCTGACTGGTATGATGTTAAGGCAATGGTCAGGCCGTCGGGCCTTTCCAAGGTTCCATTGTTCTAGGTTTAGGATGTGTGATCCTGTAGTTGCTTCATTGCAGTTACGGTACATTACTATGTACCAGTGGTATGTTAGAGTTCCTTTACATGCTCCTGTTCTTACTGCACTTGCCGTGGCAAGTGCGTGGTATTGGTGGTTTTTGGGTAATCCTATACCGGTCTTGGTATGGTTCCCACTTATATTTGATAGTCTTGTTGACTCTTCCCTTGATCTTATTGATCTATGTTTGGGATACTCGATCCTTTATGTAACTTCTCAATGATCTTGACATGGTTGTCGTTGATCGGGATACTTCTCCAATCCTTGAAGACTCCCATTTATTCATCTTATGTTATCCCTTGTTGCTCGTTCTCACCGGTTTACCGTGGTTATTTAGCCTTAGATTGTCTAGGCACCACCCTTGTAGTCCTATCGGATTATATCCCGTGGATGTCCTCGTAGCTATGTGAGCATACTGGCCAGGCATTGTAACCTTCTTGGCATTGTACTTTCGGAGTTAACCACTCCCGACTCTGTCCTTAGTCAGCTAGCATACCGTTGATGGTATTACTTAGCTATTACTGTCCCGTAGACTTGTGTCTCGGGTTTCGTTATTGTTCCTTCGTCTGCTCGGTTGAACGCTTAGTGCTTCTTTTCCTGCTGCTCATTGACTAGCCAGGTTCGTGACAACTAAGCATGTCGCCCCATGCTATTGTAAGTTGTAGCCTCCTTGTGGTTGGAGTGCTCATCCTACCGCTATTAAGTGCGGGTATTGTTGTCCATCCGGGATCCATCTCCGGGACTTCCAATTCTTGGAATCTACTATGTGTCGGTTCTTGTTTACCGTATGATGGTTTCACAACTGCCAGACCGGGTTTCCCCGAGTATGAGAGGACTTTCCTTCTCTCTGGCGTTCTTTCCCAAGTTATACAGTGCATGGGTTTGTGGAGGGCGGGTCTGATATTGTAGGTATCCGGTACTCACAGGGAGTTACTAACTGGCATATCACTAATGCTATCACTCAGCCCTTAGCCCTAAGCCTCTAATTCCTAACTCGGTATTTCCTAAACTCGATATTTCCAGTCATCAGAGCGATACTTCGCTCTGATACCACTTTTTGTAACACCCCTACCGTTAATACCGTCATTACAGTCCAATCACAACGTACTTACATACCGTCGCAGTGGATACTTACTTACACAACGGCGGGTGATACAATGCCGTTAGCCACCCACGTGACTAACAACGCTACTACTACTACATACAGCATCGGTTTGATGGACCGGAATATCCGAGTACTACACAATTACATACATTCTCCAATAACCATACAAGTACTACAACTTCCCATTCAATACATTACTCCATAAGTTCAATACAATTTAATACACCGAGTTTACTAAGATCCTTATACAATTACAATACCTCTTTCAATTTCATACATACTCATTAAGAGTCTAACATCTACCAATTCCTCACAAACTACTTACTTTCTAAGTACAAGGTATACCCCTTGGTACACTTCTACATCAAGGCTACAAGCCTTATACAATTCACTACTATCTACATTTCACTCCTAGCTATCCAAACTTAGTTGTCGGTCTCTTATTGTGATCATGTACGCTTCGGGTACCTGCACACTAAAAATGTTGCCCCTAGGGGCTCAGCTTTCGCTGCATATGACTTCCACATACCCCGCGTACTAGCGAGGGTACGCCGGCCATTTGGTCGTATACATGCAGTTCATTTTACAAATACATACATACATACAGGCGTTCATTCATACTAATACAATACTTCACAAGGTCTGCATACATACACACAGTACATTACATACAAGGAAGGCAATACAAGTCAACCAATACTTAATTACTTTCTTCCAAAATACACATACACAATACATACACATTACATACTCAATACACAATACTTGTTAGCTCCATTTGTCCACTCGGGTTAATCGGGTGGAGATTACTCTTTTACTCGGGGTCAATGACTTACACCAGCCAAGACTTTACTTACTTACTACATACTCAAGTCAAGTAGTCGGGACCTCCGGCCCGGGGACTACTCTGTCCCACCACCGGGATTTACTTGGTTCACTAATCCAGGATGCTACCCATTTAAGGGGTTTGGGCCATGGACAAGTTTAAGAACCAGGAATCGGATCCAACCTCTTATGTCTCCTCCTCCTCACGCGTGGCCGAAACTATATCGGATTTCTACTCATTCCAATTTACTCAATACTTGCGTTAGGAGTTAGATAGTTAGGAATTAGTAGAATTCATTCTCATCCAAGCCACACAATAATTCAATACTCCCGTACACATACATACAAGGTATAATACGTTATGCAAATACACTACAAGGTACATACACACTTCATCTTCATCCATATATTGCATAAATTATACAAACTAGTGTTCAAGACAATACTTATCAAGAACAACCTAAAGCAAGCACAAGTAAGTGCAATATAGTCCGATTCATGCATTTATCTTACTTAGGTGATCAAATAAGCACACAAATCGGGGTAACCAGGTTAGGATACAGAGCATGAAGAAATCATACCTTTCACCATTGATTTGGACTAACCGACTCCTCTTCGGTGTTTAACTATTCGAATCCTAGCATATACATAGAGTTGGGTGGTTAATTACCTATAATTAACCATACTCATTACTTTCCCTACTGTTTCCCAACTTATACTTACTAACTCATTGTTACTTAAATACATTCACTTATGTTACTTACTTAAAATTATTCTCTAAGCTTGTTTATGGTCTTAATGACCATTAAACATCATTAATCATGTCTTAATTATCTTATATTATCATTACCCACCTTTACCCTACCTTAGATTAGCTTTAAAACACATTCTGTGAAGGTTTTAGTGTGGTCCGGGTTTACAAAACCGGACCACAATGCTTGTACAACTCTCGGGTAAGTTTTATGTATGGCCCGGGTTTAGGTCATTGTTTACAAACCCGGACCATGCGTTTGTAAATCCTCTCGGGTGTGAATTTAGGGTGGTCCAGGTTTAGGTCCTGGTTTGCACACCCGGACCACTCCACTGCTACTACGTTCTATTGTGTTTTAATGCTGGTCCGGGTTTCTGTACTGGTTTACAGACCCAGAGCAGTTGCAGGTTTGTAAATTATGTAACTTTTTTATTATGGTTCAACTCCAAACTTCTACCAATCTCTTCCCCAATATTCCTACAAATAATCTAGGGTGTTTTGACCCTAATTAAGCAATCAAAACTAGCCTAATCCATCTCTATCCAAATCTGTTACATCCACACTCCACTGTCAGTTTTTCCTTCACTGTTACAGTTTTTCTCCTTCCACAATTGCTACAGATTTTTCCTTTCTTCTTCCCACTAATCCTATGGCTCTTTCTTTGCCTCATTTTCATTATGCTCAACCCAAGTCTTACTCAGTACAATACTCATTTCACTAAATCCTACACACTAATTCTTCCTTGTTTCTCCAACACATTTCGATTCCTCTTGCTACAGATTTACATTATATCCTCACACTACAACTACCTATCCATGGTTTCTAAACATCTCTACTAAACCCAATACACACCTTGGTTCTCCCATTCACCAAGTCATCCATAAATGCACATTTTCTACCAAACTTTTGCATAGTTCACCTACTTTTCTTACTTAGCCACATACATCCTTTCTTGCCAAAATCATTCCTAATCTAGCCACACCCTTACAAGGGTCCTACCAGCACTCAAATCAATACCAATACATTATTATTTCCTCAAATCACAATATTAATACACATACACAATTCTTTGGCTCTAAGGCCTACAATCCACATACTTGCTCACAAATACTTAAACTTCTATAACTACAATACTAATACAATAGTTTGGGTTCTTTTACTTCCTTACCCATTCCCATTACTCTAATGCATTTAAAAAGTTAGCATTAAGAAAGGAGATCTTACCTTAAGCTCTTATTTTCCTTCTTTCTTTTCCAATTCTGCTCCTTCTCTCTTTCTTGCACAAATCAGCCATATGTGGAATGGAGTTGCCAAACTCCATTACCATCACCCAAAGCACACAAAATAAGTGTAATTATCATACTAACACTTAGATCAATGCTAGTTCATTGAAATGCTTAAAACACAATTTCTAGGGTTTACCTTTTGAAGCTTTTAAGAGGGGTTTTAGCCCTTGGTTCAAGAAGGTGATTCCACCACTATTGCAAGGTTGGAATGATGCTCAAAAGAGAGAGAAAAATGGGGCATTACAATGGGCAAAAATCGGCTACAAAAGAAGATGAAGAAAACTTGAGTTTTTCATGGAGATTTTTACCTTAATAGAGAGAGGAGACTCCAAGCTACCCATTAATGCTATTTTCTCTTTGAATGGGGAAAACCCATGGATTTGAACTTCCTCATTTTTGGATTTTGAAAAGAGAGAAGTGTAGAGAATGATGAGGGGAGCAAGAATATATATTTATTTTTGCATTTGGAGCTCACATGGAGATGGAGCATGGAGGATAAGTGAGGAAGCCATGGGAGCTTCCTTTGGAGCTTCAAAATCACCAGAACAAGGGAGGAGGAAGAGATAGAGTACTGTGGGGAAGAATGAAATGGGAGAGAGAAGAGAGAAATGAGAGGAGAGAGGGAGTGTGAGTGCTTTTACTTTATTCCCCTTTTTGCTTTTTTTACTCTTTATTAATTTAGCTAGTTATGTGTGTGAGAGAGGGGGTTATTTAACCCATTAAAACTGGCCCCTCACATAACTACTGGTTGGAGCGTTTTTCAACTTTTACAGAAAACGCTCGTTAATTTACTCGGTTTAGCACTATTCACTAAGATGGCCCGTTTTCCAGAATTTTATCGTTTGATTATTTTTATTGGTTATTAAGCTTCCATAAATGCTTAATTATAGTTATTTAATGATTTATAATTTTTACAGGTTCGTTTGACCTCTTAAAGTCACATTTTCGGGTTTCCTTGAGGAACGTGTGCTAAAGCTCTATTAGCGTTTTAATACATTATTTGGATCCGTTTTCTTCGGGAGTTGTTCCCTTATATTATTTAGGCCTTATTAAGCCTTTATAATCCATATAATACACTAACCGAGGTCTCATACCTCCTCTGGTTATTTAACGCTTATTTAGCGTTTTTCATTTTTTAAGCGTTTCTTTATTTCTTTTGGATTTATTTTTCCTTACCAAAATTACTTAGGCATTATTAGGCCCTTAAATATGTATTAGAATAATCTTAATCGCTATATTTAAGTTCGGGATATTTCAGTCTTCCTCACGTTCTTCCATCCCTTATGATGTTATTTACCAAGTAATTTAACTAGTTATAGAAAGATTCATCCAATGAGTCACAGGCTCTTCTGAGCGTTAGTCACTTGACGTGCCATATTGTGCACTCACAATGTATATCTCTGACGATTACTGATTCTTAAATCCTGGGTGTGGGATATAAGGTATGCCTATGCAGTCTTCCTTATCATTTATGTGTAACTGGAATGTTCCAAGGAAGTTTCAAGGTTTATGGTTTCCGTTCTCTAACAAAAAGTATTCTATCTCTAATAAGTGAAAGCCCTTTTTGAGGGGTTTATTACCACTCAAGGCCTCACACCAAGGAGAGGTATCCCCACCCTAAAATGAGTGGTTCGTTCTCTGCCCCGTCTATAGTATTATCTCCTTAATCTCACTGGTGTCCATTCTGGCAATCTCTCTACAGTTGAATCATAGGTTTTCTAACCGGTTGTATCTACATGTTGTAGTTCCTTCGTGGCTTAGATAAGCCCGCTTATACCTTCATGCGCCTCGGGCTCTGATGTGGATAACATCCTTGGCTCGTAGGCTCTTAGTGCTTAATGCCATTGAGTGAGAGAAGACGCTCGGTTCACTCCTTGTACTCTTACTCATCCATAGGTTATCCTTATAAGTTTCTAGTTCTTTGAATTCTCTTAATCGTTATGATACATATTAAATGTAACACCGGGTTTCTTGGTAAGTTGTTGCATCCCGCTTCCTACTACGGAAGTTCGGTCAGGTAGTCTGACGTTATTTAGTGTCTACAACACTTCCACTTTTAAAGAGTTGAGTCTTTTAGCGATTAAGGTTCGGTTCGTATTAGGCATCTGCCTTACGGTGTCTAAGTTGGATATTTATCCTCTTATCTTGTGCTTCTGTCTCAATGCTCCGTTCAACATTTGTTGTCTACGCCACCCGTCAATGATTAGTCATACTTGGGTGTTAATGAGGTAGGCAAACAATACTAACCGTCGTTTATGGGTTTTGTTCTACTCAACTATACCAATCTTGTGGTGTAGTCCTTTGAGCTTTCCTCTATTGGGATTGTACGTCTTTGATCCTTGCCAGGTCACTGCTTAAGTTCATTTCCTCTGATTCCATTTCCGGGGTTTACCAACATCTTCAACGAAGTATGTTGTTATTGGTATTCTTAATGGTCATCCCGGGAGTTCCCTGCTGTTCTTGTTGAGAGTTGTTGTGTCAACAATCTCCATTGTATCTCGTAATACATTCCTTATATGTTATTACTAACGTATTGTTTTACTCGGATTACTGAGCTATCTCTTAGGTTCTTCTCTTCAGGGTTCAGGATTGGTGTTCTTACCCATACTGTCGGTTGTTGTTGTAGTAGGTTGTACTGTTGCTAAGATTTATATCGTTTAGTATTCAGTCCAAGTTCAGCTCCGTGCTGACTGGTGTGTCGACTTATCTCATGATGGTCAAGCCGTCAGGCCTTTCCAAGGTCTCATTCTCCAGTTATTATGGATTTACAATCCGGTATTAATATGCGTCATAACTGTAGCGCTCTACGATCTTGCCCTGATGGCTTCCCGTATAGCTTAATCGTGGTAGTACTTGCTATGGCAAGTAGGCCATGCAAGATTGGTGATCGGTACCATGTACATTGGTAGTGGTACTTTCTCTTAATCTCCATGTAATTGGTAGTCCTCAGGACTCCTTCGATGTTCTCTTATTTTGGATAACTGACCATATGGCAGTTTCCTGGTTGGTTTGACAGTACAATCACTTATCAAGGCGTTCCTCTTTCTGAGGGAACCCCTGGTTATTTACTTATGCCTTAATCCTCACTCCCGTTTTCACGCATTTGTCGTGGTTACTAAGTTCTAACTCTCTGTAGGCACTACATCGTAGTCCTATTCCAGTATACAACGTGCATGCGTTTTCATAGTCGTTTACGTCATGTCGGTCAGGTTTTGTAACCTTTCTAATTGTATGGGGTTCGGAGTCCGCGTTTCATAATGGACTTTCCGATAGTCTTTATTCTCATGTGCGGTATTACCCCGCAGTTATGCTCCTTCGGACAACTGTTTGGTATTCATGTTGCTTCTCTTTTCCTTTCCAGTGCACTCGTAGTGCTTTCCCCTTCTTATGGGTATGGCTGGGTTTTATCGACTGTGTAGCATGACGATCCATGTTGCCGGTAATTACCGTTCTCTTACTGGTAGATTTTCGTTGGTAGCACCCGTTTCAATGTTGCGCTCCAATCAAATCCTCCAAGTTTTCGTCAACTGTTGTATAACGATGTATTTCTCGTATTGCTTAATGTTAACTAACTGCCAGATCGGGTTTCCCTGAGTAAGAGAAGGCTTTCTTCTCTCTGGATGTAACACCCCATCTCTAAATACAATGATCGTCGCCCTAAGTCCATCTCGTACATTAACAACGCAGCGGAAAAGTTCTACTAAATTGGTGTTACCGCCGTTAGTCACCCACGTGACTAACTAGGCCTATTCTCTTAACAAGTCACGGTCTGACTAACCGGATAATTACTCGAGCATCTAAAACATTACAATTCATAAACCACAACTTATACCGAGTATCGCATATCCTAATACATCATACTAACATCTCATTAACACACTAAACGAGTGTACATGCACAACTCGTGTAACAAATGTAAAAGTAACCCGAAGTACTCTACCCACTCCTACTCTCAGGTTGAGTCTTCGTCCGGTACCTACCTGCAAAGTTTAAATCACAGGCCCCAAGGGGCTCAGCACATGGCTGGTACAGAAAACGTGCAGCCCACAAGCTAGCAGGGTTACACACGACTACTCTATCATATACATGCAATTGTTTATTCATACAAGTAATAAAAGAACTACGATAATGAAATACCCCAAATCTAATTAATATTATTAAACCATTATTTAATGGAAAATAATTCAAATATAAATCATTTCACGTACGCATGCAAACCCATGCATGAGAACGTTACGTAAAAATAGTCGTTTCTCCAAAAAGCTAAAACGCCTTAGAAACATGTGATCAAGCATGACCTTGTATGACCTTCTAAAACTTAAACCAAATGGTCATACACTCATTATATGAATATATAAACATATTCCCTAGGCTATATTCAGTCAAATACGCAAAATGCTCGGGAGTGCTCACGCCCGCTCCTTAAAGCACGAAAAGTCCGGAGGAGTGCCGAGGTGGCACGAACTCCTATAAAATTAATTCCTAGAGTTCCTAACATCATTATTAATCATTCTAAAGAGAACCCACGAAGTGGTTTCTCAAAATTCAACAAAAACCTCAGGAGTATTTCTTAGCGCTCCTTTTTGGCCCGGGAGTGTCCCGATGGCCCGTAAATTATGTCACGGGTTGATATAACCCCATATAACTCAATGTAACATCTTAGTATATGTTTATTTACTATAATAAGTGTTTACGAACACTTGGAACTCATAAAAGCAATTTATTTCCCAAAATTTTCTTAGAGCACAAAAACACACCTTCGGGTGTCACAAAAACGCGTTTTACGCAATTGCCTTGTAGTTTTTGACATGCCACGAATTGGTAAGCTTAAAAAGGTTAAAATTACCTTCTAAATCAGTTGGAGAGACTAGTCAACAAGGTTCTCTATAGGGGCCGATTTTGAGAGCAAAAACTAGTATAAAATTTGCTTTTAAAGTTTATAAAAGGCTTAAAACATGGTGACTCACCTTCCCATGTGTTATATTACTTAATGTCAAAGTATGTAGGTCTCATCTGACCATCAAGCTGTCGAAATTATTCATTGGAATAAGGCCATGTGAGCTAGGAAGAAAACAAAATGTAAAAAAGGCAAAAAGTAGATCTAGATTCCTTTCTTTTGATTCCTTATCATTTAAGTAACTTCCTTTTCTCTTCCTTGGCTCTTCTCCACCGGTTGGTAATCTCCATTCAGACCCTAAATTCGTTCACCTACAAGAGAGGAAGAAGACAAGCATAAACATAGAAAAACAAAAGAACAAAACCTTACCTTTTCTTACCTTGTCTTCTAGCTCACATTATTTTTGCTCCACCTTGCCTTGTCTTCCATTATGGCCGAAAATGTGCTGGTAACATGGGCATTTATTGAGCCAATAACCCATGTAATAAACTAAGGAAAAAGAATAGTCAAATGACATTAAAAATTAACAAAACAAAAATCAATTCCAATTGCATTCTTGCTTATACGTGAGTTTAGTGTCATTCTTCTCCTTGCACACTACACCACCGAATTGGTAAGCTCCCTAGCTCTCTCTTCTTGCTTCATCTTCTTCCTTTGAAGCTCTTAAGTCCATTAATGGAGATTTAACTTCTATCTTCATCTTTAAGGTAATTTCCTAGCAATTCTTGTCAAGCCTTGAAGCAAAACTCTTCCTAGCATAACAACAAGTATTCGACATCAACATATGTTCCAAGGAGGTTGTCCAAACCAACATTAAACCAAGGAGCATCTCAAGGTTACCTTAAGGTAGTTTTAATGCTTCTAAATCCTTAAAGCACATTTTTATGTGTAACCAAGTTCTTCTTCTTCTAAGGCTCTTTTCTTCTTCATTTTCATGAAGGGAAACTTGTTCTTCATCCACCTTTAGTGAGCCGAAAATATAAGGAGAAAAAGCTTAAGGTAAATTCTTGTAAAACTACTTACAAATCTACTTAAGATCTTTATTGAAGATCTAACTCCTAAACTCCTTCACCACTTGCATATAACCGAAGTGGAGCATCAATATTACCTTGGAGAAAGCTTGGAGATTCAAAGAAGAGTTCAAGCACTTAACCACCTTTGTTAAAAAGTAAGTTTACTAAGTAAATCTTTATGTTATAAGCTTTGTTAAGCTTCTAAAAATTATACAAAAATTATGTACATCTCTTAGGTTAATTAAAACTGAAACTATATGGTTTTATATGCCAAAAATATAATCTATAACATATATAGAAAATATTTACCTTAAGACACATTTTTGTGTCACAAAATTTATTTAAGTTACAAATAAATTAAAGCCAAAATGTCAAGGGCAAAAAAATGCTTATTTTTGAGCTAAGAATCAATATAAGACATTACAATAATTTTTACATAAGTTATATGACTCATATGAATTTATGTATAGTTATTTTGACATATAAATCCACTTTTATATACTATATGGTCCTTAATAAATTATGGCTGAATGCTCTAAGTGTTAATTAGATTTTAATGAGCTACTTATGTATATAAACTTATACTATAAAGTTTGGTGAGTTAAAAATATTTTATTAGAGCTAAAATGGCTAATTAATTAAGTTATGTGGCCTAAATGTAATTTTTACAAAGTTTAGTGTGTTTATTATAAAAACCGAGAGTTAAGGGTGTAATATAAGGGTAGGAATTAAGTTTATGAATTTTAGATAATTTAAACAAGTGTTAAAGTAACACTTTATAAAGTTTTGGGCTATTATGTAATTTATAAAAATTGTTATGAAAGTTTGGAACTTATTAGTGGGAAATTCATAATTAAGAGAATTTTTAGGTTCACTCTCGAAATTTTGAGGAATTAAATATTTAGACTATAGTTTATAAGTTATTAAGAAACTATTATAAAGTTTTGGGTTGAAAATGTAATTAAGGAAGAATAAATGACAAAGCCGAATTACCTTGGGGTTAGTTTGGTAATTTAAGAATTTATATATATATATTCGGCATTTATGGAGAATTAAAATTAAAACTATAGTTTACATGACATTATGTAAAGGTTATAAGATTTTGTGGTTAGATTGTAATTATAAGAAAATAAATTATTAAGGCCGAGGATTTAAGGGGCTAAGTTGTAATTTTTGAAAGTTATAATGTTTAAAAGCTATATACCAAAATATTAGTGTGACCTTGTAATTTAGCTAAATAAGAAATGAAAACTCTACGCTATAATAAGATTAGAATTTAAATATAAAGTTTATGAATTAATGTGGTTGTTTTGTAAATAACCGAAATATAAGGGTAAGAATTTAGATTAAAATAAATATAGGTCCTACATGGATATTTGGAGGAATTAGAAAGAAAGAATTTTGATTAAAGGAGTTATGAGGTTTAAACTATGACTTATATAGTTACAAGGAATTTAAAGATAACCAATGATTATTACTTTTGGGTTAAAGGAGGAATAATGAAAACTATAAGAATTTTATGTCCATATATGACATATAAATATAGTTAAGGAAATATAAGTTGTTATGTCAGCTAGACAAAAAAATAAATAAATAACAAATATAGTACATGTATAAATAAATACACATATGTACATTAAAGGATTTATAAATAAATCAAAAGGAATAACAAATAAGTTATACATAAAATCATGAGGTAATTAAAAGAAATAAACCTCACATGAAATAACAAATACGAGATTTGTTAAAAGATTCATTAGGATCATTATATAAGGGTAACATAAATTAACCCTCTCAGTCAATCCTATTCTAGGACTTTGTTTGACCAGACGTTGACCGGGAATTAAACAAGTACAGTCTACGGTGAACGGTATGGGATTCTTGCAACCTGTTTTCTACCGGATTACACCGGCTTGTGTGCTATCTGTTGTTTGAAATAACGACCAAGATAATTAATGTAAACTGTTGTTTTACTTTTGTGCACTGTTGTATTATTTTATGTGCGTGAATGATGCTGACTACAACGTGTATGTCCCACGCATACAAACACTACTATACCAGTGGATTAAATACCTGCGTTTCAGTATACCGAGGACTTGTACGCAAGTCTCTCACTAACTTCACTTTATAACAAACGTCATTATCCTAAACGTGATAATTGACAATACACATTGTGTTCTTGTTTAACGTCTTTCTATGACACTTAACAATTCTATACTACGAGAACGAGGAGCCCAGTTGGATCTGGCCATGCATGCTACAGGAGTTGTACCTGTCTCAGGTCGTCTCCTATTCAGTTATATGTCGCGACGGAACATTTCAGTGGAGAGGAAGACTTTATTCCTCTCGGGGGATTCTAATGCCCGTCAGTTCAGTGGAGAGGAAGACTTCATTCCTCTCGTGGGTTCTATTTCCCATCAGCTCTTAGTACAGGGTTTAACTACGTTATCTCCTGGGGACTAACTGCCCAACCTTTCTCTATAACGAGGTCACTATACCTCCACTATATTGATATACTTTTATACATCTGTCAGTCCCACTGTGTGGACCCGACAGCTATCAAATGATTCAGCTCAGCTAACTTGACCTTCTGAAGTCTTGTTCTATGTGACATTATTGTCCTTGTATGGATACTTGTTATTATCAGACTATGCTTGTTTACAGCTTTATAAAAATGAACTGCATGTGTTCGACAAAGTAGTTGGTGTGGCCCGGTAGACGATGGGCTGCACGTTTTCCATACCAGCATTGTTTGCTGAGCCCCTTTGGGGGCACCCCCATTTTTCAGGTACCTGAAGTTGAGAAGATTACCACACCGAGTGTAGGTGGGGTAGATTCAAGCTATGGGAGTTTTCTTATAGTTACTTGTTTTTACTTAAGTATTTTACATTAGAGTTTGATTCCTAGTATCTCGGATTGTATTCGTATTCAGACCGTGACTTTTGGAGATTTTATTTGGATTTAGCCTTGTTGGTCACAAGGGTGGCCAACGGCATTGTAATACCGCCCGGTTGTTGTATTTATTTCCGCTGCAGTTGTATTTTATTTGGGAGTGATCGCCGTTCAGGTTATTGGATTTCGGGTTGGGGTGTTACAAAAAGTGGTATCAGAGCGTAGTTACGCTCTGGATACAAGGATACACCGAGATTAGGATTTCTAAGACTTTAGGTTACGGGTTGAGAGATAGTATTGAAAGGAGTTTAAGTTAGTTCTACTTAGACTACTATCCAAGACCAAGATTGTGACCACAGTATCTAATATACCTCAACATCCTGCAGATGTCAGGAAGAGGAGGACGCCGTGGACAGGCCGAAGAGGAGCCAAACATCAGGCTGGCAGACATTGCTACTTTAATCGCTCAGGCATTTGCACAGGCGGGGGTTGCACAGCAGCAGCAGCTACCTCCACCACCACCACCAGAGAGAGAGACTGGGTGAAGAGTTTGGCTGATCTGAGGCCAACTGCATTCAAGGGGCAGACTGACCCTGCTCACTTGGAGACATACATCATGGAGATGGAGACAGCGTTCGAGACGCTTGCAGTCCCAGCTAGGGAAAAGGTAAGGCTTGCTGCCTTTTATCTGAAGGATGCAGCGAGGGATTGGTGGAACATGGTGAAAGCCGACCACCTGGATGACCCAGCTTTTACTTGGGGACACTACACAGCACTACTTAGGGGCAAATACTACCCGGCCCACACCAGGATGGTGAAGACTAGGGAGTTTGACGCCCTGGAGCAGACGGGAAAGATGTCAATGGATGAGTACTATGCGAAGTTCACTTCGCTACTCCGACTATTACCCGGTATAGGATACTCGGACCAGGTGTTGGTCGACCGGTTCTACGGGGGACTGAGCCCTCGACTCCAGTTTGGGATGGGACCAATCATCCCGACCAGTTTACAGGTAAAACAGGAGAGACAAAAACCAGCTAAAAATTTTATTACCTACTATACCCCGTCATGGGAGATTTGGAGATTAGTACCTTGAGATTTCAGGAATGCTATCATGCTGCCTCCGTGGTGGAGATCACTTGTAAGAGAAGGGATGCTTTGAGCTCCCAAAAGAGGAAGGACGGACCTGGTGGCGAAGATGCCAAGCAGGGGAACTCCAACAAAAGGAACAAACCCTATCAGAAAGGACAGGGGTCCTATCAAGGGAAGGGGGACCAAACTACTGGGAACCCCCAGTCAGGAACCCATGGAGCGGCAACTTCACAGAAAACCTACCCATCTAAGGGTAGGCACTCTAATCAGACAGTTAGATTTGAAACTTTTGTGATTACTTCAGTACCTTTGGAATGTATAATTGACCTTGATTGTATTAGGTTCTGGACATGGCTCAAACACGGGCCCGAAGTATGTCCGCCGTTTCAACTGTAGACAGTGCGGAAAGGATCACCCCGGCGTGGACTGCCAAGGGGAGAAAGTTCAGTGCCACCACTGTCAGATACTCGGACACCGTGCTTTCGAGTGTATCCGAAACCCGGAGAGCAGGAACTACCGCCCGGGAGCAAAGGCAAACACAGGCCAAAAGAATGGAGCTAGCGATACTCGCCCTCCACCTACAAACCAAGCTCAGGGGTATAAGGGCAAAGGCCCAGCATCGGGACCCGCCCTGCATGTCATGGACCGCTCAGATGAGGCTGGTCCTTCTACCAACCCAGGTAATTCTAAACCAATGCGAACCTGTTATTGAGCAATGGATGATGTGAATGAGTGCTTGCATGTCTTGATTGCCTAATTGAGTAGGAAAGAATTAGTAAGACTCACTAGTAAAATTTAAACCACATAGGAGGCTATAAGATATGCTTTCCTATCCCCTCACCGCCCTCCCTGGAAGAAAACATTATCAAAATGCAAAACCAGGGAACGAACAATGTAAGGTTATCCAACCAGGTTTGATATTACTCAAAGGATACCTCACACCGGAGACACAAATTGCAATCATCAGAAGATGTCAAGGATTGGGAGCAGGACCAGGAGGGTTCTACACTCAGAATTTCCAGGAGGATCAAAAATGAAGCTGAAAATGATGTGTTTAGGAAAGGATTGGAATCCTTACTCAAAGACCTACCAGGATACAAGAAATGGAGATGGAGCGCAAGTACCAAAAAATCCCAGAAGAATTTTTACAAATTGTGGAACAAGCAGTTAATACAGCTCAGCAGCTAGAAGAAGATCCAGTTCCAACTCGGGCTGATCTATATCATCAACTCTATGAAAGGAGGCCGTTTAGAGCTACACCAGGACAATGATGAAACAAAGATCCCTTGAACAGGGGATCCAGTATTATCTTGTCAATTGGATATGACGCAGTTCCTGTATGGCGACAAGCTGTGGGACCTTGCAAAGAAAATCATATTGAGTTTAGAGATTTGGATAATGGTGGAAAGTCAAGGTTGCTATACCAGGAATTAAAAGAATCAAACTAAACACACCTTCGACAGTGATAAACAACCCACTCACATGAGACCAGGAAGATTAAGTTTGACCTTTAGGAAGTATTAGTGTTGTAATTGTTTTGGACATCCGAAGGATATCATATCATCAGTGAAGCATTATTGTTATGAAAAGTGAATGTTTGTCGACCTCCATCATGTACCAGAGTACTTACCCAGATTCTGTTGCTAGGTTGTGCTAAGGAGACGGAAGGTGCCTTAAGTATTCTTACTGAGGAGGAGGCCAGCAAGGGCGGCGCGATCCTCACTGGTACCTTTCATGTCAATGGAGTGGATGCATTAGTACTGTTCGACTCCGGAGCCTCACATACTTTCGTTTCACCTTCGCTTGCGGGGAAGTTGGGGCTAGACGCTGAAGAGTTACCTGATTTTAAGGTGGCACTCCCGTCTAAGGAGAAGATCAGTTGTACTCATCTTCATAGAGGTGCCACTATCAGTATTAAGGAGGAGGAATTTCCTATTGACCTTATTGAGTTCAGAGGTCTAGGATTCGACGTTATAGCCGGGATGGACTGGTTAGGGCGGCACAGAGGCTGCATACTTTGTGCAGAGCGTAGATTGTTGCTTAAGAGTCCATCAGGAGTGACAGTATCTTATCGCCAGAGCCCTAGAGCACCATCGATAAAAGTTATACCTGCTATGTCCATGTACAAGCACGTCAGGAAGCAGAAGGAAGTATATCTATGTTATGTTCAGAATGTAGAGCACGACCCTGATTTTGACCCAACTATGCCAGTGGTGTCGGAATTTCCAGAAATTTTTCCAAAGGAACTTCCAGGCTTACCGCCATCCAGAGAGGTAGAGTTCTCCATCGAATTACTACCAGGTACCGGTCCCATAGCTAAGGCACCGTACCGTATGGCACCTGCAGAGATGGCTGAGCTGAAGGAACAGCTGAAAGATTTACTGGACAAGGGATACATACGACCTAGCGTATCTCCTAAGGGAGCACCAGTACTTTTTGTGAAAAAGAAGGATGGAAGCCTTCGGTTATGCATCGATTACAGAGAGCTTAATGCAGTATCACTAAAGAACAATATCCACTACCACGAATCGATGATTTGTTTGATCAGTTAAGAGGAGCAAAAGTGTTTTCAAAGATCGATTTGAGATCAGGATACCATCAGATACCTATCAGGGAGCAAGACACAGAAAAGACAGCGTTCAGAACACGATACGGCCACTATGAATTTACAGTTATGCCTTTTGGCTTGTCAAATGCACCAGCAGTCTTTAGGATTTGATGAACAGATTATTCAGAGCAGCTGGATAAGACCGTGGTTGCATTCATCGATGATATCTTAATTTATTCAAAATCTAAGGAAGAGCATGAGAGTCACCTCCGACATGTACTTGAGATCTTAAGGGAGAACCAGCTTTATGCTAAGTTCTCCAAATGTGAATTTTGGTTAGACAGAGTTTCCTTTTTAGGACATGTTTCTCAGACGCTGGGATCGCAGTGGATCCAGCAAAGATAGAAGCAGTTCGCAGTTGGCCTAGGCCAAAGACAGTGACTGATATCAGGAGTTTCCTTGGGTTAGCCTGTAACACCCCAACCGTTAATCTCGTCATTACCTCTGAAACTGTTACTAATTACTCCTACTTACGCAGCGGTACTCTAATTACAACGAGGGGTGAAACAACGCCGTTAGCCACCCATGTGGCTAACCAGGCCTTTCTTACATACCGTAACGGTCTGATGAACTGGAACAACCGAGTACTTCATACAAATACAATACTCAATTCATATCTCAACTATACCGAGTCTACAATATACGGATGCCGATAACATACTCGGACTTACACCTCATTTAAATGCATAAGTATTTACGATTCAACTACCCACTTCATAACTGTCCCCGTCCTACTCTCTCGAACGGTGGTCAGCTTCAAGTACCTGCACACTAAAAACGTTCCCCCTAGGGGGTCAGCTTTCGCTGCGCATGAAATTCGCATATACCGCGTGCTAACCGCGGTACGCCGACTACTTTGGGTCGGATATACATGGAGTTCATTTTAATCAAACAACATGCATCATGGCAATACAATATATGTATATCACACACAGGAATCTACATCCAATCACGGAACACGATTCCTAACTAACATAACAATGTTGTTAGTGGTAACTGGTTACTCTTAGGCATTGAGGGTTATTCCTCACTATGCCTTGTTACTTATTCAATACCTCACCCTCTCTCTCGGGTTACTTATTCTTATACTACCCGTTCTCTCGGTTACTCATTCGTATGCACACCCATTCTCTTGGCTATTCATTCTTACACTTACCCGTTCTCTCGGGTTACTCATACATATACTCACCCCTTTCTCTCGGGTTATTTATACTCGTTATCTCACCCGCACTCTCGGGTTAGTCATACTCAAGCTCTTGTAGATTCTCGAGACACTACAGGTCTCCTACGTCACGCTTGTTACTCTTAACATACTTAAGCCAAAACTCATGGCTCTCTAGCATAGTCTTACTTCCCCGGTTTCGACCCTAATCTGGGTCTAGCATGGTGGGAAGGTTCAACTAGCTCACGGAACTCTCTCTTAGTTCCTATCTCTTTTACTTAGGTCCGACTACTCTCGGACTACTCTCGTTCCCATACACTCCTCTCTACTCCTCTCTCGGAGTTATAATAATATCATGTATATTAGTCTAGTAGCATCATTCTCGATGTTTCTAATGACTTTGGGAACTTTACTTAAATTCGGGTAATCTTAGGTTTAAGTGTTACCCTCACAATCATATGCTTGTACATTCGGATATTTTCTTATACCGGGTAAATCCTCATATAAGAGGTCGACCGTATCTCAAGGGAGTCACATAGTCCCTTAGGTCTCTTTTACCTTTCTTATATGTTTACATTATTGGACTAACTTCAATCCTCTCGACGGAGGTCATTTCTCTCTCCACTCATATTTATTTCGTGGATTGTTTCAATGAGGTTCTCTAACCGTTACCGGGTATATACTCAACCCGTACATCTCCTCGCATATTAGGGAGTTCATATGTTTGTGTTATCGTATACTTTAATCGATAGCTTGTGTGTGTTTGCATAATACCATTGGTTATGTGACTACCCGTTCAACGGGTTTCTAGTCAATCAGTACTCACTAAGAGTCGGTCTATGCACTATGTTAGACCACACCGGCATACAAGTATGTTAGCTCATTCAACATACATCAAGGCATACATAATCAAACAAGGGATTATTTTCATGCTTTAATCTTGATTAAGCCGGCACACAAACACAAATCAGAGTAACTCGGTTAGCATACGGGGCATGAGAAAATCATACCTTTCACCGGGGTTTTTACTTTTACCGTGTCATCTCACAAGCTCGGGTCACGCATGGTTCACTGATAATGTTTCAACATTATTATTAATACTAATATCATACGGAACATAATAAAATGTTACTCCCGTAGTTACCCCGTTACCCGTTTTCGTTTCGGTTTTACTTTTATTAATTTAGTTCTCACTTTCTCAATCACTTCTAACACTTTCTCACACTTCCTAGGGCCTTATGCACCAAACAAGGCCTTAACATCTTATAACATCATTAACATTCAAACCCCCATCATTTACAACCTTTAAAACTCTCTGTAGGTTTCTGGGGGTGGTCCGGGACTTGGTCCCCACCCTAAGTCCCGGACCATTACAAGGCATAACTCTCGGGCATTATTTCACTTTGGTCCGGGTCTTCATTCAGGAGCTAAGTCCCGGACCATAAGGCAGGAAGAATCTCGGTTTAAAAATGGTATGTGGTCCGGGACTTGGGCATGGAGCTAGGGCCCGGACCAAACAAGCAGAACACTCTCGGGGGTAATTCTAGGGGTGGTCCGGGACTTTGTCCATGGACTAGGTCCCGGACCCTGCTACAGATTTACAAATTTTGACAGTTTCTGTCTCTGTTCAAGGCCCTCTCTTTGCCCATTAATTATCCAACCTTCACCAACTAAAATCTTCATGTTTTAGTGACTAATTACCCTTCTTAATCACCTTAAACCAAACACCAAGTACACTCACCAATCTAGCTCATTTTACTTAGATTCTTTTACACTTACAACCTTGTTTTCTCTCTTGTTTTCTATCGGTTTGTAACAGATTTTGGTTTCTTCTTTAAACCATTCAAACCTCACTTACTGATGCCATTCCAAGCCCTCCAATGGCATTATTTCCTAAACAAATTTTGCCATAACTTAACTACATTCTTAGCATTTACACCACACTACAACAACCACCAAAAATCAGTTTTTACATCCCTGTTATCACAACAATAAACATCCATACAGCAACACATTAATTTCCCCTCTGTTATCCTCAATACAAGCTCAGGTTCTAAGTTTGTTTTGCATCCCCAAACAGCATTAAAGCTTCCTCACTCAAAAACCAATATTGTAGTACAAGACTACACTAGTTCATGGTTATTTATTTACATTCCAAATCGGTTTACAGAGAACAAAACAACCCAAGGTAAGTTCATTACCTTGCTAGTTTTTCTTTCTTTTCTGATTTCTCTTCTCTTCTTCCACGTTCTCTTGCTCCCTCTTTCTCCTCTTGTTTTCCACACCACACAAGGAATATGGTTTGCTAACTACAACCATATTCCATCGCACATATAACCACAAGTCAATTCAATTTTCCCTCCACACAACCTAATATTTAAAGAGCTAGTTTACAAAGCTTAGTTTAGATTTTACCTTAGAGAACCCAAATGAGTGGCTTGACAATCAAATGGAGCAGTTTCCAAACCCCCACAAAAACAAAGTGGTTCGGCTGAAACGATAAGAAATTTCCACGTGAGGGAAAAAGTCTCACAATTGGTAGAATAAGCTTGAAATGGTATATATACCTACTTATATATACCTTAAGGCACTAAGGAAGAGAAGAAGGGTTGAAATCTACCCTTCAAACTCCAAAAGCTCTCACGTCGATGGAGATGAAAACGGAGGAAACGAAACTTTGTTGGGTGGAGATCGAAGCTCTCACCGAGACGAGTCCAACGGTACCAATTTCTTGTGATTCGGTGGAGAAATGAGTAAGATGGAGGAGATTGAAGATGGAGGTTTTGTGCTGTATGGAATCACGCGTACAGATGAAGAAGAAGGAGTTGCAAAGCTCTGGAGCAATTTCAATACGTGAGTGAAGGAGAAGGTGAGGAGGTAAGCTTTTTATTTTACTTTTTCACTTTATACTATTTACTTTACTTACTTATTTATTTGTCTTGTTATTACTTAATAGCTAGCAAGCTATTAATGGGTGTACACTCATTAATCAAAACCGGCCCACACTAATTAATGGCCCGGGTCGTTTTTCGTCTTTTCGAATTAAACGCGTTTCGTCTCCCGGTTAGTCACTATTCATTTACCGGGTCCGTTTTCCGGAATTTTCTCGTTTAATTAATTTTAATGGTTATTAAGCTTCCATTAATATTTATTTAATCAACTATAATTTTTACGGGTCCGTTTGACCACTTAAAGTTGCGTTTTCGGGTTTTCTCGAAAAACGTGCTTAAAACTCCGTTAGCATTTTTAATCCATTATTTGGATCCGTTTTCTTCGGGAATCATTCCCGTACAAATTAGGCCTAACTAAGCCTTAGGAATCCATCTCGGACCCTCTCGAGATCATATATCTCTTATACTTTAACGCATTTTAGCGTTTTTCGCTTTTCAAGCGTTTTCTCTTTTCTTTTGGTTTTATTCTTTTTACCAATACTCTTTAGGCACCATTAGGCCTTTATAATCATATTAGAGTAATTTAATCGCCATTCCTAGATCCGGGGTATTAAAATCTACCCCCTTAGGAACTTTGTCCTCAAAGTTGGTGAATCTAGATGGTTACTCTCATGGCGTACTATGCCAAGGTTATAATACATGTATAACCTTACAGACTCCACAAGTCTGTCTCATTTCATACTACACATACCACACACATATCACAGCATGTATAGCAATCAAAAATACTCTTTTTACTCTCTCCATGGAATCGGTCCGAAGACAAGAAGGCACTACAGTCCTCGAATCCATATTGAGTAATATACTATGATCCCTAAGGTACCGGTCACGTTGAACACTTACTCTTTCTGGTTCACGGCCGTTTCATGACAAATGGGCACTTACTCTCTCTGGCCCACGGTCCCTTCGGTTCTGATCAAAACGTTACACATATACATATCCTCAGGCACTCTGGTTGACTCACTCAACACAGGAACATCTCAGGGTACTCTCCCCGTCCGCTGCCTTTGGAAAAATCACACACTGACACCGCCCCAACCGGTCACTTAGGACCGCCGCACGTACGGTGCAATGGTTTCAAAACTAATACACGCCCACCGTTCTACCGGTCATCAAGACTTAAGGCACAGCCATCGGCGGGTGATAGCGGTTTCAAAACCAATTTCATTTCCATCTTCATACTTGAAGAAAATTCTTTTTCCAAAATCTGTTTGAAAATTCTTTTTAAAACATCACACAACTCCAAATCAGATTTATGGTAGCTGTATCTTTCTTAGCGTGATTACTTGTGACCACTATAGGGAGCTTCAGGAATCATCTAACCCTGATGTGATCAGCATCAGTGTTGAAACTATCCTTCCACCCCAATTTGTGTCGGTTTCCCTTGATCGCTCGCAGAATCAAGTCCACCTCCCACGTCAGTTTCAAACAATCAGATAGTCAAACATTTTCGTTTTCTATCTTTTACTCTTTCTAGTCATATTCATAAAACAATCTGTTTCGATTTACTTTATCATGGAACTTAAGTCATCCATTATTCTCTTTGTTTCACTTACCTTGCCTAGGCATTCCATACTTGTGGCCTCATTAGTCAAATTATTACTCGACTTAAAACATACAACATACACTCCAAAGGATGGAACTCACTCCATCAATCCTTCACAAATAAAATCACCTAGGGAACTCACTCCCTCTTAGGTTACACATCGGTTTCATGCCGATTCATACTCATTATGTCTCATGTCTAATCTCAACTAGACATATACTAGGGATTCTCATTCCCCAGGAGTTTCTCTACCCTTTTCATATTTATTACATACACATTACTCGCATCTCTCATGCATAATACTCATACTTACACGATGAATGGGTAGACATGTTTATGTAACATGAGTTCCAATCATCAAAATAATTTCCTTTGTGCTATGCACATAGTAGTTTACGCACCAATACGTAAAACATACTCAAGCGGTTTCTCGCCCTACCCCCTTAAAAGGGGTTACGCCGCGTAACCAACCATATGTTATCACTGAACATTGGTTCATTAATTCGAGTATTATGAAGCATTTAAACTTCAGTACGGTTAATTAACTCATAACCGGGTTCGGTTCTAGCCTCTAAGGCTTCAAGGGGTTTATAACATAGGTATACTTAACCTTGAATCATGGTCCACAAGCTTCTGCTGCGTGACCTGGTAACTAGAGCTTAATCGCTCTTTGGTATTCTCAATGTATTTAAATCGCTTGGTATCTCTTACCGTATGCGAATTCGATGAGTTATAGATTTTCTCTCCAATTCTCTGGAAATCTTAACACTGTATACCTTTGTGATTATTCACATATTTTTCCCGACTTATTGTCGGTTGAGGTCAAGCTGCTACTTAGCATGTAGTGCTTCCTCATTTAATAGTGGCTCATGGATTATGTTTGTTTCTTGGTTCTGTGCCAGAGTTCTTCATTCATACTACTCTGCATTTTTCCACATATCGATCCTGGGCCCTGTGGGTTACTGCCCACGTTCTTTGTGCATCTTTAGCCAATGGTCGCACGGTTATCTCTCTAGATTCTCACTCAACAGGCTTTGTTGACATTTCTCAATTCCTGGCTCTCCCACTCGATCATCACCGCACAAGTGCAATACCAAAACACTCAGTCATACAGAGTGCAGAAGCGTAAACCCTTGGCAGTAAATCTCTCATGGGATAGGAATGATTATGTCTCCTTACCACATTTCTCATCAACTTCATATCACTATCTGAATATACTCTCACAATGGTCGCTCACTGCGTACCTTGGTCTTTCTCATTTTCATGGCATCCGCTACTACTTTAGCTTCCGCCTAGGTGTTCACGCCATTTACACTGTGGCTCAACAACATACACTACTCTTTAAATCTCTCTGCGCACTTGCGCACTGCTTACTCTGCAGTTCATATGGTACACATACAGTGTTCACTACTCAACTGATTACTCTACTATAGTTCGTATACTCATTGGCAATATACACATGCTCAAGTTTTGCTACACCACTCTAGCGGTTTCACATACATACTTAGGTGGTAGCCTTTTCTGGAGGATTCACGCAAATGCCGCTCCATAGGCCCCATAATCACAAGTGGTATCCCCACTCTAAGGTAGTGGTTCATTCACCACGTTCCTCTTATGCCTTTATGCTATGTTTTACAATGTTTGGATCTACGTATTGTAGTTGGTTTTATCGGCGCTTACAAGCCACCTTGCCTCGAGTCATGCTCCATGCGGGCTGTTTATATAGGTTTCTCCTTTACCATATGTCATTAAATGGTTTGGAAGGTATTACTGGGCTCTTGATGTGGGTCTCACCACACTTCCGTACATGGAAGGCCCTTAAAAAACTTGATATTTGTTGATGCCCTCTGGCAATCTAGGGTATCCCGTGCTACGTGGGATCCCTTCGGGTTTTACCCGAGTGTTTGACTTAACACTTGTGTTCTCAACACGATGTTTCGTTCAACTACTGTGTGACTCCGGCACCCTTCTCGGATTGCTCCTGGGTGTTACAGAGTAATGCCATTACATTTGGCTTGTACTTATGGTTATGTTCAGTTGTGACTTTGCCTTGCGGCTATGTTGACTATCCCGTTTAGGGTTGTAATGTCTCCCATTATTGGGTAGATCCTTGGTACCTTCTAATACCTTCTGGGTTAGGTCATTATTCTCTTCAGTGAGGTATAAAGTGGGAATTCTATCCCATTTATCGTACATTAATAAGTTCATTGAGGCATTCGCCGTAGTATTTACACTGGTATTCACCCAGTTATTAGGTATTTCCTGAGACATATACAATGTTTGTACTTAATACTCTGTGCTTCTTGTGCTTATTAACGCTATATCCTTAGGTCCATCACCTTACTGGATTCTAGACTCCTTAACCTTGGTAAGCTTCCTTATGTTCTTCGATCATTCGAGGTGTCCAACTGTCTCGGTTTGAATTGGCTCTTTCGTCCGTAGTATGGAGTGGGCTACTTCCCGTGTACCGTACTCTACTTGTATACATACATGGAGTATCTTATTGATACGTTACCACTTACCCGACTAACTCATAACTGGTCTGTCAGGCCCGCAAGCTCCTTTGGAGTGCGGTTGTTCCATGTCTCGTTTGTGTACACTTGTAGTGTCGGTCACGCCTAAGTGAAGTATTTGTTGCCAACTCCTCTTATATGGTCCTATAATGACTTACCGTGATTCTCTGGTTTGGTTTAAAAATTCGGGGGTTTTTGGAAAATTCATGTTTGAAAGAAAATTGGGTTTTAAAAATAAGCTCTTCATGGCATTTCAATGCCGGCTGACTCTTATCCAGTCCAGCTTCTTGCTGGCCGGTATGTTCTTTATACAGTGACTAGGCTGTTAGGCCTTTCAAGGTTTCATTTCAGAATTCTTAAGGTTCGAGTTGCTATATTGGCTTCATTCGCCATTCTGGTACTTTGCTAAGTACTGATAGCTTGTCAAAGCTCTTCTTATTGGTCCCGCTTACTGCACTTGCCGTGGCAAGTGCGCGGTACTGGCGGTTTTGGGTTAACTCATACCGGTCACGGTATTGTTCACATTATATTTGGTAGCCTCGTTGGCTCTTCCTTGATTCCCTAGTTGGATAACTGCTCCTTGGAGCTGATTGTCATTCCTCTTGACATGACTGTCGTTCATTTAGGAGCTCCTCCACTCTCGGAGTTCCTTAGCTATTTTAATTCTATGCTTTGCCTCGTTGCTCGTTCCCACGTCTTTACTGTGGTTACCGAGGTTTAACTTATTTAGGTACTACTTTTGTAGTCCTATTCGGGTATATCCCGTAGTTATGCTCGTAGCTGTCTAAGCTGTATCAGTTAGGTATTGCAACCTCTTTGGGTGTGGTAGGGTGGGTGCCTCTACTCTTGACTAGATTCTTAGTCGGTTAGTGTACCGTTGATGGTATTATTTAGTATGGCGGTCCGTAGACATGTGTCTCGGTTTTTGTAGCTTCTCATTAACCCGCCTTCTTGCACGGTTGGTGCTTCCTTATTGCTGCTGCTCGGCCAGCTGGGTTCTCGCGACTGCTAAGCATGTCGCCCCAGGCTGCCACAAATTCTGGTCTCCTTGGATTAGGATGTCTCGACCTTTCGTCATTGCATGCAGTTATTGTCATCCCAGCGGGATCTGCCTCCGGGATTTCCGGTTCTCGGGATCTACCGCATGACAGGTTTTAGTTCATATTGTAATATTTAATAACTGCCAGATTGGGTTTCCCCGTCTCTCTGGCGTTCTTTCCCCAAGCTTTTAATGCGGGGGCTGTGGAGGGCGGGTTTGGTATTGTAGGTATCCAGATCATACTGGAAGTTCCTATCTAGCGCATCTCTCACACTACCACTCAACCCATAGCCCTAAGTCTCTATATCCTAACTCGGTATTTCCTAAGCTCGGTATTTCCAGTCATCAGAGCGATACTTCGCTCTGATACCATTTTTGTAACACCCCAACCGTTAATCTCGTCATTACCTCTGAAACTGTTACTAATTACTCCTACTTACGCAGCGGTACTCTAATTACAACGAGGGGTGAAACAACGCCGTTAGCCACCCATGTGGCTAACCAGGCCTTTCTTACATACCGTAACGGTCTGATGAACTGGAACAACCGAGTACTTCATACAAATACAATACTCAATTCAATCTCAACTATACCGAGTTACAATATACGGATGCCGATAACATACTCGGACTTACACCTCATTTAAATGCATAAGTATTTACGATTCAACTACCACGCTTCATAACTGTCCCCGTCCTACTCTCTCGAACGGTGGTCAGCTTCAAGTACCTGCACACTAAAAACGTTCCCCCTAGGGGGTCAGCTTTCGCTGCGCATGAAATTCGCATATACCGCGTGCTAACCGCGGTACGCCGACTACTTTGGGTCGGATAACATGGAGTTCATTTTAATCAAACAACATGCATCATGGCAATACAATATATGTATATCACACAAGGAATCTACATCCAATCACGGAACACGATTCCTAACTAACATAACAATGTTGTTAGTGGTAACTGGTTACTCTTAGGCATTGAGGGTTATTCCTCACTATGCCTTGTTTACTTATTCAATACCTCACCCTCTCTCTCGGGTTACTTATTCTTATACTACCCGTTCTCTCGGGTTACTCATTCGTATGCACACCCATTCTCTTGGCTATTCATTCTTACACTTACCCGTTCTCTCGGGTTACTCATACATATACTCACCCCTTTCTCTCGGGTTATTTATACTCGTTATCTCACCCGCACTCTCGGGTTAGTCATACTCAAGCTCTTGTAGATTCTCGAGACACTACAGGTCTCCTACGTCACGCTTGTTACTCTTATACATACTTAAGCCAAACTCATGGCTCTCTAGCATAGTCTTACTTCCCGGTTTCGACCCTAATCTGGGTCTAGCATGGTGGGAAGGTTCAACTAGCTCACGGAACTTCTCTTAGTTCCTATCTTTTACTTAGGTCCGACTACTCTCGGACTACTCTCGTTCCCATACACTCCTCTCTCGGAGTTATAATAATATCATGTATATTAGTCTAGTAGCATCATTCTCGATGTTTCTAATGACTTTGGGAACTTTACTTAAATTCGGGTAATCTTAGGTTTAAGTGTTACCCTCACAATCATATGCTTGTACATTCGGATATTTTCTTATACCGGGTAAAATCCTCATATAAGAGGTCGACCGTATCTCAAGGGAGTCACATAGTCCCTTAGGTCTCTTTTACCTTTCTATATGTTTACATTATTGGACTAACTTCAATCCTCTCGACGGAGGTCATTTCTCTCTCCACTCATATTTATTTCGTGGATTGTTTCAATGAGGTTCTCTAACCGTTACCGGGTATATACTCAACCCGTACATCTCCTCGCATATTAGGGAGTTCATATGTTTGTGTTATCGTATACTTTAATCGATAGCTTGTGTGTGTTTGCATAATACCATTGGTTATGTGACTACCCGTTCAACGGGTTTCTAGTCAATCAGTACTCACTAAGAGTCGGTCTATGCACTATGTTAGACCACACCGGCATACAAGTATGTTAGCTCATTCAACATACATCAAGGCATACATAATCAAACAAGGGATTTTCATGCTTTAATCTTGATTAAGCCGGCACACAAAACACAAATCAGAGTAACTCGGTTAGCATACGGGGCATGAGAAAATCATACCTTTCACCGGGGTTTTTACTTTTACCGTGTCATCTCATCAAGCTCGGGTCACGCATGGTTCACTGATAATGTTTCAACATTATTATTAATACTAATATCATACGGAACATAATAAAATGTTACTCCCGTAGTTACCCCGTTACCCGTTTTCTCGGTTTTACTTTATTAATTTAAGTTCTCACTTCTCAATCACTTCTAACACTTTCTCACACTTCCTAGGGCCTTATATGCCACCAAACAAGGCCTTAACATCTTATAACATCATTAACATTCAAACCCCATCATTTACAACCTTTAAAATACTCTCTGTAGGTTTCTGGGGTGGTCCGGGACTTGGTCCCCACCCTAAGTCCCGGACCATTACAAGGCATAACTCTCGGGCATTATTTCACTTTGGTCCGGGTCTTCATTCAGGAGCTAAGTCCCGGACCATAAGGCAGGAAGAATCTCGGTTTTAAAAATGGTATGTGGTCCGGGACTTGGGCATGGAGCTAGGGCCCGGACCAAACAAGCAGAACACTCTCGGGGGTAATTCTAGGGGTGGTCCGGGACTTTGTCCATGGACTAGGTCCCGGACCCTGCTACAGATTTACAAATTTTGACAGTTTGTCTCTGTTCAAGGCCCTCTCTTTGCCCATAATTATCCAACCTTCACCAACTAAAATCTTCATGTTTTAGTGACTAATTACCCTTCTTAATCACCTTAAACCAAACACCAAGTACACTCACCAATCTAGCTCATTTTACTTAGATTCTTTTACACTTACAACCTTGTTTTCTCTCTTTCTATCGGTTTGTAACAGATTTTGGTTCTTCTTTAAACCATTCAAACCTCACTTACTGATGCCATTCCAAGCCCTCCAATGGCATTATTTCCTAAACAAATTTTGCCATAACTTAACTACATTCTTAGCATTTACACCACACTACAACAACCACCAAAAATCAGTTTTTACATCCCTGTTATCACAACAATAAACATCCATACAGCAACACATTAATTTCCCCTCTGTTATCCTCAATACAAGCTCAGGTTCTAAGTTTGTTTTGCATCCCCAAACAGCATTAAAGCTTCCTCACTCAAAAACCAATATTGTAGTACAAGACTACACTAGTTCATGGTTATTTATTTACATTCCAAATCGGTTTACAGAGAACAAAACAACCCAAGGTAACTTCATTACCTTGCTAGTTTTTCTTTCTTTTCTGATTTCTCTTCTCTTCTTCCACGTTCTCTTGCTCCCTCTTTCTCCTCTTGTTTTCCACACCACACAAGGAATATGGTTTGCTAACTACAACCATATTCCATCACACATATAACCACAAGTCAATTCAATTTTCCCTCCACACAACCTAATATTTAAAGAGCTAGTTTACAAAGCTTAGTTTAGATTTCACCTTAGAGAACCCAAATGAGTGGCTTGACAATCAAATGGAGCAGTTTCCAAACCCCCACAAAAACAAAGTGGTTCGGCTGAAACGATAAGAAATTTCCACGTGAGGGAAAAAGTCTCACAATTGGTAGAATAAGCTTGAAATGGTATATATACCTACTTATATATACCTTAAGGCACTAAGGAAGAGAAGAAGGGTTGAAATCTACCCTTCAAACTCCAAAAGCTCTCACGTCGATGGAGATGAAAACGGAGGAAACGAAACTTTGTTGGGTGGAGATCGAAGCTCTCACCGAGACGAGTCCAACGGTACCAATTTCTTGTGATTCGGTGGAGAAATGAGTAAGATGGAGGAGATTGAAGATGGAGGTTTTGTGCTGTATGGAATCGCGCGTACAGAGGAAGAAGAAGGAGTTGCAAAGCTCTGGAGCAATTTCAATACGTGAGTGAAGGAGAAGGTGAGGAGGTAAGCTTTTTATTTTACTTTTTCACTTTATACTATTTACTTTACTTACTTATTTATTTGTCTTGTTATTACTTAATAGCTAGCAAGCTATTAATGGGTGTACACTCATTAATCAAAACCGGCCCACACTAATTAATGGCCCGGGTCGTGTTTCGTCTTTCGAAATTAAACGCGTTTCGTCTCCCGGTTAGTCACTATTCATTTACCGGGTCCGTTTTCCGGAATTTTCTCGTTTAATTAATTTTAATGGTTATTAAGCTTCCATTAATATTTATTTATAGTTATTTAATCAACTATAATTTTTACGGGTCCGTTTGACCACTTAAAGTTGCGTTTTCGGGTTTTCTCGAAAAACGTGCTTAAAACTCCGTTAGCATTTTTAATCCATTATTTGGATCCGTTTTCTTCGGGAATCATTCCCGTACACTAATTAGGCCTAACTAAGCCTTAGGAATCCATCTCGGACCCTCTCGAGATCATATATCTCTTATACTCATTTAACGCGTATTTTAGCGTTTTTCGCTTTTCAAGCGTTTCTCTTTTCTTTTGGTTTTATTCTTTTTACCAATACTCTTTAGGCACCATTAGGCCTTTTATAATCATATTAGAGTAATTTAATCGCCATTCCTAGATCCGGGGTATTAAATAGCCGGTTACTACAGAAGGTTTGTCAGAGACTTCTCCAAATTAGCAAAACCTATGACCAGTTTAATGAAGAAAGATGCACCATTCACATGGACTATAGAGTGTGAATCATCATTTCAGTTTTTGAAGAACGCTTTGACATCAGCACCAGTTTTGACAATACCTGAAGGCACTGAGGGTTATGAAGTTTACTGTGATGCATCAGGAAGGGGATTAGGGTGTGTACTCATGCAGAATGGGAAGGTAGTCGCATACGCTTCCCGACAGTTGAAGAAACATGAGGAAAACTATCCCACACATGACTTGGAGCTCAGAGCTATTGTTTTTGCCTTGAAGATCTGGCGCCATTACCTGTATGGTGTCCAGATGACCGTCTATTCGGATCATAAGAGTTTGAAGTATGTATTCACCCAGAAGGAGTTAAACATGAGACAAAGAAGATGGGTTGAATTTCTTAAGGATTATGATATTGATTTGCAGTACAAAGAAGGGAAAGCTAATGTTGTAGCAGACGCACTGAGTCGACGAGCACATTCTCTAAATGCCATTGTGGCTAGCTCGAGTCTTATGGACGACATACGTAGCGCATAGCAGAGTGATCAGCGAATGATGGAGATCAGTCAGAAGTTGTCTGACGGTACATTTGAGGGTGGAAAGTATGAGTTTCAGCTACATGATGATGGATTAATCAGATTGAAGGGCAGATTGTGTATACCCAGAGACAGCACAGATATAAAGGAGCATATTCTTCGAGAGTCCCACACTTCTTCCACATCTGTCCATCCAGGAGCTTCTAAGATGTACAAAGATCTAAAGAGGTATTTCTGGTGGAGTGGTACGAAGGGCGACGTGACAGAATATGTGATTCGATGTCTCACTTGTCAGAAAGTGAAATTCGAACATAAACGACCAGGAGGTATGGTACAGTCTATGCCAGTTCCAGAGTGAAAGTTTTACGATATCTCCATGGACTTCGTGGTGGGACTACCACCTACGAGAGGAGGACTTAATATGATTTGGGTTGTTGTTGATCGACTGACTAAAGTTGCTAGGTTTATTCCGATGAAAGACACTTGGAAAGTGCCAAAGTTAGCAGAACTATTTGAGCAGGAGATTATCAAACATCATGGAGTACCAAAGACTATTGTTTCAGATCGAGACACTAGATTTCTCTCACGATATTGGCGAGCTACTCGCGAAGCACTTGGCACTGAATTGAAGCTTAGCACAGCATTTCATCCTCAGACAGATGGTCAGTCAGAGAGGACTATTCAGACCTTAGAGGACATGCTACGAGCATGTGCCTTGGATTTTCAGGGTAGCTGGATAGATAGATTACATCTCATCGAGTTTGCATACAATAACAGCTATCACACCTCTATACAGATGTCACCTTTTCAGGCATTATATGGCAGACCATGTCGCATACCATTGTGCTGGGATGAGTCTAGTGAGACCGTCATCATTGGGCCTGAGTACTTGGAGCAAGTTCAGGCAGAAGTACAACAAATCCGAAATAACATGAAAGCAGCACAAGACAGACAGAAATCATATGCTGATGAGAGGCGACGAGACCTTGAGTTCGCGGTTGGCGACTAGGTATTTCTACGAGTATCACCCATGAAGGGTGTATTCAGATTTGGGCAAAAGGGCAAGCTAAGCCCGAAATTTGTAGGACCCTACGCTATCATAGAGCGGGTGGGCCTTGTGGCATATCGACTTGATTTGCCAGCAGAATTGGGCAAAGTACACAATATTTTTCACGTGTCACAGCTTAAGAAATACATGCCTCATCCTTCTCATGTTCTACAACCAGAGACACTCTCATTAGAACCAACAATGCGGTATGTGGAAACACCGCAACGAATCTTAGACAGAAAGACACGAGATACTCGAAACAAATCTGTGAGCCTAGTAAAAGTTCTTTGGTCAAACCACGATGTGGAAGAGGCCACATGGGAACTAGAAGCGGATATGCGAGCGAAGTTTCCCTCATTATTTACCGACTAGACACTTTAGTCTAGGGTACGTGGGTGTACCCCTCTTTTTTTGGAGGGTAGAGCCTTTTTCGTTTGTGAGTTCAGAATGCATTTTGTTGCACTTTAGTGCATTTCAGTGACACTTTGTCTTGTATGTGTTCTTGTGTAACACTGCTCAGTATACCATTTGTTGCACTTTGGTGCATTTCAGTGACACCTTGTCTTGTATGTGTTCTTGTGTAACACTGTACTTGAATGTAATTTGTACTTCTACTTGTTGGTGTGTACTTTGTTACACTACAATGAAAAGTTTATGTGCACTACTCTGCACTATTAAGATATGAAAAGTGACTGTGTTATTACATTACACTATATTGTTCCAAAGTATTCCTGTTGTGTTTGATGTACACTGTGAACTTAGGAATATAGAGACTTGGGACTTGATCCCTACTAGATTGAGTTGTGGATACTTAGTGGAACTCGATTCCCCACAACCTTATAATTTAGATATGAGACTTCGGGGCGAAGTCCTTTTTAAGAGGGGTAGATTGAAATACCCCAAATCTAATTAATATTATTAAACCATTATTTAATGGAAAATAATTCAAATATAAATCATTTCACGTACGCATGCAAACCCATGCATGAGAACGTTACGTAAAAATAGTCATTTCTCCATAAACGCTAAAACGCCTTAGAAACATGTGATCAAGCATGACCTTGTATGACCTTCTAAAACTTAAACCAAATGGTCATACACTCATTATATGAATATATAAACATATTCCCTAGGCTATATTCAGTCAAATACGCAAAATGCTCGGGAGTGCTCACGCCCGCTCCTTAAAGCACGAAAAGTCCGGAGGAGTGCCGAGGTGGCACGAACTCCTATAAAATTAATTCCTAGAGTTCCTAACATCATTATTAATCATTCTAAAGAGAACCCACAAAGTGGTTTCTCAAAATTCAACAAAAACCTCAGGAGTATTTTTAGCGCTCCTTTTTGGCCCGGGAGTGTCCCGATGGCCCGTAAATTATGTCACGGGTTGATATAACCCCATAAACTCAGTGTAACATCTTAGTATATGTTTATTTACTATAATAAGTGTTTACGAACACTTGGAACTCATAAAAGCAATTTATTTCCCAAAAGTTCCTTAGAGCACAAAAACACACCTTCGGGTGTCACAAAAACGTGTTTTACGCAATTGCCTTGTAGTTTTTGACATGCCACGAATTGGTAAGCTTAAAAAGGGTTAAAATTACCTTCTAAATCAGTTGGAGAGACTAGTCAACAAGGTTCTCTATAGGGGCCGATTTTGAGAGCAAAAACTAGTATAAAATTTGCTTTTAAAGTTTATAAAAGGCTTAAAACATGGTGACTCATCTTCCCATGTGTTATATTACTTAATGTCAAAGTATGTAGGTCTCATCTGACCATCAAGCTGTCGAAATTATTCATTGGAATAAGGCCATGTGAGCTAGGAAGAAAACAAAATGTAAAAAAGGCAAAAAGTAGATCTAGATTCCTTTCTTTTGATTCCTTATCATTTAAGTAACTTCCTTTGCTCTTCCTTGGCTCTTCTCCACCGGTTGGTAAGCTCCATTCAGACCCTAAATTCGTTCACCTACAAGAGAGGAAGAAGACAAGCATAAACATAGAAAAACAAAAGAACAAAACCTTACCTTTTCTTACCTTGTCTTCTAGCTCACATTATTTTTGCTCCACCTTGCCTTGTCTTCCATTATGGCCGAAAATGTGCTGGTAACATGGGCATTTATTGAGCCAATAACCCATGTAATAAACTAAGGAAAAAGAATAGTCAAATGACATTAAAAATTAACAAAACAAAAATCAATTCCAATTGCATTCTTGCTTATACGTGAGTTTAGTGTCATTCTTCTCCTTGCACACTACACCACCGAATTGGTAAGCTCCCTAGCTCTCTCTTCTTGCTTCATCTTCTTCCTTTGAAGCTCTTAAGTCCATTAATGGAGATTTAACTTCTATCTTCATCTTTAAGGTAATTTCATAGCAATTCTTGTCAAGCCTTGAAGCAAAACTCTTCCTAGCATAACAACAAGTATTCGACATCAACATATGTTCCAAGGAGGTTTTCCAAACCAACATTAAACCAAGGAGCATCTCAAGGTTACCTTAAGGTAGTTTTAATGCTTGTAAATCCTTAAAGCACATTTTTATGTGTAACCAAGTTCTTCTTCTTCTAAGGCTCTTTTCTTCTTCATTTTCATGAAGGGAAACTTGTTCTTCATCCACCTTTAGTGAGCCGAAAATATAAGGAGAAAAAGCTTAAGGTAAATTCTTGTAAAACTACTTACAAATCTACTTAAGATCTTTATTGAAGATCTAACTCCTAAACTCATTCACCACTTGCATATAACCGAAGTGGAGCATCAATATTACCTTGGAGAAAGCTTGGAGATTCAAAGAAGAGTTCAAGCACTTAACCACCTTTGTTAAGAAGTAAGTTTACTAAGTAAATCTTTATGTTATAAGCTTTGTTAAGCTTCTAAAAATTATTCAAAAATTATGTACATCTCCTAGGTTAATTAAAACCGAAACTATATGGTTTTATATGCCAAAAATATAATCTATAACATATATAGAAAATATTTACCTTAAGACACATTTTTGTGTCACAAAATTTATTTAAGTTACAAATAAATTAAGGCCGAAATGTCAAGGGCAAAAAAATGCTTATTTTTGAGCTAAGAATCAATATAAGACATTACAATAATTTTTACATAAGTTATATGACTCATATGAATTTATGTATAGTTATTTTGACATATAAATCCACTTTTATATACTATATGGTCCTTAATAAATTATGGCCGAATGCTCTAAGTGTTAATTAGATTTTAATGAGCTACTTATGTATATAAACTTATACTATAAAGTTTGGTGAGTTAAAAATATTTTATTAGAGCTAAAATGGCTAATTAATTAAGTTATGTGGCCTAAATGTAATTTTTACAAAGTTTAGTGTGTTTATTATAAAAACCAAGAGTTAAGGGTGTAATATAAGGGTAGGAATTAAGTTTATGAATTTTAGATAATTTAAAAAGTGTTAAAGTAACACTTTATAAAGTTTTGGGCTATTATGTAATTTATAAAAATTGTTATGAAAGTTTGGAACTTATTAGTGGGAAAATTCATAATTAAGAGAATTTTTAGGTTCACTCCGAAATTTTGAGGAATTAATATTTAGACTATAGTTTATAAGTTATTAAGAAACTATTATAAAGTTTTGGGTTGAAAATGTAATTAAGGAAGAATAAATGACAAAGCCGAATTACCTTGGGGTTAGTTTGGTATAATTTAAGAATTTATATATAATATTCGGCATTTATGGAGAATTAAAATTAAAACTATAGTTTACATGACATTATGTAAGGTTATAAGATTTGTGGTAGATTGTAATTATAAGAAAAAAATTATTAAGGCCGAGGATTTAAGGGGCTAAGTTGTAATTTTTGAAAGTTATAATGTTTAAAAGCTATATACCAAAATATTAGTGTGACCTTGTAATTTAGCTAAATAAGATGTTAAAACTCTACGCTAATAAGATTAGAATTTAAATATAAAGTTTATGAATTAATGTGGTTGTTTTGTAAATAACCGAAATATAAGGGTAAGAATTTAGATTAAAATAAATATAGGTCCTACATGGATATTTGGAGGAATTAGAAAGAAAGAATTTGATTAAAGGAGTTATGAGGTTTAAACTATGACTTATATAGTTACAAGGAATTTAAAGATAACCAATGATTATTACTTTTGGGTTAAAGGAGAATAATGAAAACATAAGAATTTATGCCATATATGACATATAAATATAGTTAAGGAAATATAAGTTGTTATATCAGCTAGACAAAAAAAATAAATAATAAAAATATAGTACATGTATAAATAAATACACATATGTACATTAAAGGATTTATAAATAAATCAAAAGGAATAACAAATAAGTTATAAAATCATGAGGTAATTAAAAGAAATAAACCTCACATGAAATAACAAATACGAGATTTGTTAAAAGATTCATTAGGATCATTATATAAGGGTAACATAAATTAACCCTCTCAGTCAATCCTATCTAGGACTTTGTTTGACCAGACGTTGACCGGGAATTAAACAAGTACAGTCTACGGTAAACGGTATGGGATTCTTGCAACCTGTTTTCTACCGGATTACACCGGCTTGTGTGCTATCTGTTGTTTGAAATAACGGCCAAGATAATTAATGTAAACTGTTGTTTTACTTTTGTGCACTGTTGTATTATTTTATGTGCGTGAATGATGCTGACTACAACGTGTATGTGCCACACATACAAACACTACTATACCAGTGGATTAAATACCTGCGTTTCAGTATACCGAGGACTTGTACGCAGTCTCTCATAACTTCACTTTATAACAAACGTCATTATCCTAAACGTGATAATTGACAATACACATTGTGTTCTTGTTTAACGTCTTTCTATGACACTTAACAATTCTATACTACGAGAACGAGGAGCCCAGTTGGATCTGGCCATGCATACTACGGAGTTGTACCTGTCTCAGGTCGTCTCCTATTCAGTTATACGTCGCGACGGAACATTTCAGTGGAGAGGAAGACTTTATTCCTCTCGGGGGATTCTAATGCCCATCAGTTCAGTGGAGAGGAAGACTTCATTCCTCTCGTGGGTTCTATTTCCCATCAGCTCTCAGTACAGGGTTTAACTACGTTATCTCCTGGGGACACTGCCCAACCTTTCTCTATAACGAGGTCACTATACCTCCACTATATGATATACTTTTATACATCTGTCAGTCCCACTGTGTGGACCCGACAGCTATCAAATGATTCAGCTCAGCTAACTTGACCTTCTGAAGTCTTGTTCTATGTGACATTATTGTCCTTGTATGGATACTTGTTATTATCAGACTATGCTTGTTTACAGCTTTATAAAAATGAACTGCATGTGTTCGACAAAGTAGTTGGTGTGGCCCGGTAGACGATGGGCTGCACGTTTTCCATACCAGCATTGTTTGCTGAGCCCCTTTGGGGGCACCCCCATTTTCAGGTACCTGAAGTTGAGAAGATTACCACACCGAGTGTAGGTGGGGTAGATTCAAGCTATGTGAGTCTTCTTATAGTTACTTGTTTTTACTTAAGTATTTTACATTAGAGTTTGATTCCTAGTATCTCGAATTGTATTCGTATTCAGACCGTGACTTTTGGAGATTTTATTTGGATTTAGCCTTGTTGGTCACAAGGGTGGCCAACGGCATTGTAATACCGCCCGGTTGTTGTATTTATTTCCGCTGCAGTTGTATTTTATTTGGGAGTGATCGCCGTTCAGGTTATTGGATTTCGGGTTGGGGTGTTACAGATAACAAACGACACATTTATGTGAAACATTCACGGCTCAAATAAGTCAAACGTCGTAATGGACGCCCATTAATGAGTAAGTTGATTCTTAACTGCTAAGGCCTGAGAGTTGTTTAGTTCTCGTGTTTGACCATACCTTATAAGTGTCAACCGTTCTCTTAATAGAACTGGTTGTTCTCTAACTGAAATGTTTATTTTTGTCGGGTCAAGGTAACCCTAGCCAATGAGTTATTAGCTCCATTGGGTTAATAAACAATAATTCTTAAGTTATGAGAGGTGTAGGCTTGACCCTCCTGCGCCTCCTGAATTTGCCTCCCACCTCGAACTGTTCACTCGAGCTGGTCGGGTAAGTTTGTCGACCCTAGGCGTAAGACAGATCTGATACAGATGCCGACCTCCTATCCTAAACATGCATGACCGGAGTCAGTCCCGGATTCCTCTTCTCCCAAGTTCCAGTTAGCTGAAGTCTTATTGATAATTTGTTAGTCAAACCTCTCTCGGTATTAACCAACTAATAACAGGGAGTATTTATAACCTTATACAAATGTTTACTCAACATAGTTAGTGAACAAGCTTTGAATCAATTCGTGTTAGTGTGCAATGGGCACACAATAACTATACAATAAATCGGTTTCATGCTTAATCTTGCTTGGTTGTATCACAATAACACATAGCACACAAACCGAGGTAGACCTTGTTAGCAAACAAGCTACAAGAATCCCATACCGTACACCGGAGATTGGCTAGCTCTTAATCCCACGTTCGCCTAATCCGCCGAACGCCTCTGACTTATCTATATCTGTAATCAGAACTAGTATTAGTACCCTGTGTCTTAGAACTAGTTTGGTTCTCTTTTCAACTTAAACCTCTTCCTAGGTTAACAAGGGTATAATAGTATACCGTTAAACGGGTTCATTCATTTAGGAGCGTTTTCAAGCTCAATTCTAATTCATTAACACACTAACGTCGTTAGCAGTTATTTAGTTGCACAGTTAGCAACTTTAGACTTATACGGACCTCGTATTAGGTTTTCGTATTTTTTATTATTCATCCATATTTCACTATTCATTTATACGGTCTCGTATTCTACTATTTATTTATACGTGAAATACCCCAAACCTTCATATGTTGGTTAAATGTTAAACTATGGTATTCAAAGGCTAAAAAGTGCCTTAACAACATCAGTGAACAATTAAACCAAGCAAAATACAAGGAAACACCTTAAGGTCAATTTAAGCAAATAATTGCTCTAGACTTGGTTAACCTTGTATAAAACCTAAAGGTCATTTCTAGACCTTGGAAATATGTTAATGAACATATTAAATCAATTATTGAAGAAAACCAAGCTTGAAAACAAGTTAAAACACAAAATGTGCTTTAAGGAGTCTTAAAGCACATTTTTGGAAAATTGTCTTGTAAATGAGTTTTGAATGGCTAGGTGTCCATCATTACTCTTAAATAAATATGTGTACTAATTTGTAACACATTTGGAGGTCTAGGTCAATGGGAAATCAAAAATTTCACATCTATGTGCCTTGTTTTTATGAATAGTGACTTTAATAAGCTAGTTTGTAACATATGTTGTTACAAGTAATTAAATGGGTCAATAAAGACCAAACTATCTCTAAATAAATGATGGGGGCCGGTTTTTATTAAGGTGAGTCACCACCATGTAAAAATCAAATAAGGAAGGAAGGGTAGGAAGGTAAAAAGGAAGAAAGTTACCTTTTAACATGTAAATATCTTCTAAAAGCAACTCACTTATTTCATTATCTCATTCCCTTCTTCATTTCACACGGTTGCAAGCTCTCTTCAACCTCTCTTCATTCTCCATTTACGTTTGCAATAATACACACCAAGACTCCATCTTTGACCACATGTAACTCCTAGCTCCATGGTCCAAATTCAATTTCGAGACCACCGTTCTTCTAGTTGAAGCAAGCTCTACACTTCTATCTTTTCAAGACTTCAAAAGCTCCATTTCGGTGCCATGGAGATTCACCATTGAAGGAGCTTGACCACATCTTTTTACACCTTGTTGTTCTCCTTTGCTTCAAGGTAAGGAAACTCAAAGAAAGATGAAGTTTCCCTCATGTTTTGGTGCTGTCCGAAAATTCACCATTAATGGTGTCTTCTCTTGTTCTTCCATAGCTTCATTTCAACCTTTCATGGACTAGGTGGAGTCCTCTCTTGGTGTATATTCAAACTCTCTTCAAGATCTAAGGTAAAACAACTACCCTTATGTGTTAAGACAATATGTATAACCTAGGGTTTGTAAGTAAGTTTAAGCATGAAGCTTGAATGCTCATTGGTTGTACTTGTGTGTTGGTTAGAACATTGGCAAGTAACCAAGTGCTCTTGCCGATTTCCAAACAAGGAAGAACAAGAATGTTCAAGTAAAAATCTGGAAGGAAAGAGGTAAACAAACTATCTCAATATGATTTAAATGCCAATGGTAAATGAGCTAGTGAAATGCTCTCAAGGAGTTTATTAAGGGCATATGTATTGTTGGGTGTATTTGCAGGTCAAAGGCAATATATACTTGTGGAAATTCAGTGTTTAAGGTTTAAGCAATTTAAGGGCCTAAGAGCCATGTTATTTAAGGGCCTAAGTGCCAAGCAATTTAAGTTAAGCACTATATTGTGTTGTGGTGTAATTTGGTGAAGGTTTGTGTGTGATGGTGTTCTTGATGGGTTTAGGAGATCTTGAATGTTTAATGGTGAAAACTATGAGTTTTGGAATGGTGATATGCTAAGAGAACCCATGGCGAAAATTTGTAAAATGTATAAGAAAATTGGGTAACAAGTTGGACAATGTTTTAAGGTGAATCGAAGTGGTATTTTGGCATTAGAATATACCTAAGATCATATGGTAAGTTTATACAATTAATGGAGGTGGAGAACTAAGGCAACAACACTTGAAAAATGCAATTTTAACAATTCTGTAGGTTTGGTCCGGGACCTAGGTTATGGTTCAAGTCCCGGACTATGCATGAAATAGGCCGAGAGTGCACCACTGGTTTTGGTCCGGGACTTGGGGTGAGTACAAGGTCCCGGACCACCCTATGAAATACGCCGAAGATTTTAAGTAAGTGCTGGTCCGGGACTTAAGGTAAGGACCAAGTCCCGGACCACTCTAAAATTGTTGTTTAAGGTTGGAAAATGGTGTCTAATGATGGGGATTGATGGATAATGATGTTGTAAGGTTATTAAGGACATGTTTGGTGAGTTATAATGACAATTTGGTGGGTGGGAAGTTGGAATAAAATGTGAGAGTAAATCAAGTTAAAAATGTTAAGTCATTTAACTAGTTAACGGGGATAACTACGGTCATTCGACGTTACACAAACATGTTACCCCAATGTTAATGAAAACAACTTTAATGTACCAGTTGTTCGAGAATTGTTCGAGGAACGTAAGTGGACATGGTGGAGTGGACTCCGGAGACAGGTATGGTTTTCTTGCAACCTGTGTCCTACCGGATTACACCGGCTTGTATGCCAATGTGTTTTTCTGTGTGTTTGCCACCTTGTAAGATAAAACATGAAATGAGTTTATAGTAATTCATTTATGTGGCGAATCTGGTCACCAATACCGTTTAACCTCAAATAGGTGTTAAACCTTAGCTAACCAAATCTAGGTACACATGAGATATCGGTATTCGGAGTTAACGGCCCAAACCTTGGGAACGTTCTAACCACGGCTATGCGTGAGTTAGTTGTGTATGGTTATTGTTTGTAGGTGTGTGAACCTCCCTTGCTTAACTCGGTTTGATACCGTATGGTGTGTGGATGTGATAGGTTCCATAATGGAGCCTTAACTACTTAACTATAAGTATATGTGTACTAATGGGGGGTGAGGAGTCCGGTCATGTTCCGGCCACGCGTGTGATGGACGGGAGTCGATGTCATACCCGGTTCGACTCTCTTGGTGTATGTTAGGTTGTTTACTCATTGGGTTTCCAATCTTCCCTTTAGCTTAGCCAAAGCTATGTTACTGACTCACGTCGGTTTTCTGGGGCATACAATGGTTGTTCGGTGTGCTTGGTTTACTGTACCCGACGCACCTTGGTGTTAAGTTATCTGTTCATTTAAAGAAACGGTAGCAAGTTATGGAACGAGCTTATCATGAGTTTGGCAACATTCTCTAGGCTCTAAAGTGAACTAATTATGGTTGGGTTGGTTCCTTAAGAGAACCGTACCCGTTGTATTATGTGTTATGGATGTATTGCAATTCCTATTCGGTGTGAAGTTATATGTGGTAAATTGTGGATATGTGGATTATGGTTATGAATTCAGGTTTATATAATAGAAGCGTTTAAGGATAACCCGATTAATGGGTAAATGTCGTCTGTTAAGGAAGTAACTCCATTAAGAGGAGAGTCACTCTAGGGTTAAAGGAAACAATGTTGATTTGTTATGTGTGGATGTATGGATGTGTTGGGTGTTTGTTGAGCCCTATAGCTGGGCGTATGCAATGTGTTGTGTGTTTATGGTTTACATGCAGGATTTAAATATAATCAACAGCATGCTAAGACGACAATTAGTTGTGCGTGGCCCGGTAGCATGCGGGCTGCGGGATTACCATACCAGCAAAGGTGCTGAGCCCCTTGGGGGCCACCCTTTTCTCCTTTTTCTATTTCAGGTACAAGGAGCTGGAAGCCGTTCGAGAGTAGGACGGGGTAGATGTTTGCACATTGGTAGCCCTTTAATGGTGTATGTATTATAGGTGTAGTAAGACCGAATTTGTTATCGGCATTGGTTAATGAATACTCGGTACAGTGGGGGATGTATATGTAAATAATTGTTGGAAATGGAATCAGGATTGTATGGTGTAGTTGCTCGGGGATCTAGTCCATCAGACCGATAATATGTATGTATTAGCCTTGTTAGCCACGTGGGTGGTTAACGGCGTGTAACACCAACGGATTAAGTAATGTGATGGTTTATGTTTCCGCTGCAGATGGTTATAAAGTGCGACGTTGTGGATGGGGTGTTACAAAAAGTGGTATCAGAGCGAAGTATCGCTCTGATGACTGAATTACCGAGCTTAGGAAGTACCGAGATAAGATTTTAGTACTTTGGGTTAAGGGTTGAGTGATAGCGTGAGAGATACGCTAGTTAGGAAATACCAGTGTGTACTGGATACCTACTATATCCATCCCGCCCTCCACAACCCCTATTTTATGACTTGGGGAGGAACGCCAGGGAGATGAAAGCCCTCTCTTACCCGGGAAGACCCGGTCTGGCTGTTATTAACTATCTTGTAAGTATGGGGAACCTGTCATACGGTAGATTCTGAAAAGTAGAAATCCCGGAGACGGCTCCCAGGTGAACAACTGTAACCGCACTGGATAGCAAGGAATGAAGAATCTTGTGTATGGGAGAATGAAATTTCCGGCAACCTGGGTCGACATGCCGAGCAGTCGAAAACTACCAGCTTGCAACAGGCAAGAAGTGAAATAATGAAACCCGAGACGAGAGTCTACGGGATAGCAAATGTTAGATAATGGCACCAACGGTATACCAACCGACAAAGGAACTACAACGTAGTACCCAGACAAGAGACAAGTCTCAGTAACCACGACAAATGCGTGGAATGGGCTACGAAGAGGATGCAATAATAAGTAAAAAGGGGTCTCCCAGAATGGGAAACACCCTAGTAAATGATTATTAGAGGAGGACAATGAGAAGTTGTGCAGGAGATTAGTTACCAATTAGAGTATCCAAGTAAGGACCCATGAGACCACTGAATACGGTGCAGACAAAAACAGTGCCGCAGCCGGTACATGTTGAACCGACAGCCAGTTAACAGGGCGCACTTGCCGTGGCAAGTGCAGCTATAACAGGGCTGTTCGAGGAAAAAAAAAATTGACAACTACAAACTACTTAGTAAAGTACCCAGAAAATAAATGTGATCATCGTAACCGTGGAAGGGCTTAACAGCCTAACCTTTGTAAATGGGAATATACCAGTCGGCAAGAAGCTAGACTTGGTTAAGGCAAGAAGGCATTGTGAAACCATGAGAATTTTTCTTTCAAACTCAGATTTAATTTCAAACTCGTTTCTTTCAAAACCCAATTCTCTTTTAAACCAATATTTCTTTCTAACCTTCTTTCAGACTAGTTTACCTTGTAATAACCGGACGGAAACCGGTGAACCCGAGGGTAGCAACCCGACGGTATGGGTGGAGTTCTTAATGATACAACGGTGGATAAACCTCCCCTAGATTAAGTTCGGGAAACAGGGGATGTATATTGTCAAAGGACAATATAAGGGAGTTGACAACAGAATACTTCACCTAGGCGTGTGACGGACACTACGAGTGTACCAACTGAAATGTGGGACGACCGCACTCCGATAGGAGCATGTGGGCCTGACAGACCTACTTATGGATAAGTCGGGTAAGTAGTAATGTATCAGTATGATACCCCATATATGTATACGAGAAGAGTCCGAAACACGGGAAGTAGTCGACTCCATACTACGGTCAGCAGTAAAAGTCAAGTAAGAGCTAAGGATTACCACGAATGGTTGAAGTAAAGGAACCCAGTTGAGAAGACTAAATGAATTGGTAAATACGTCCAAGAGAATGTATAGGGTCAAGAAGTGCGAAGAGCACGGATGGTTATGTAAAGACATCACATATGTCTTAGGAAGCTGAAGGAATGAGACATGGTAGCTGGAACGAATACCCAGCTAAGAACATAAGAAGGCGAAGTTTACTGAAAGCACCCATGAGTGCAAGAAATGTAATGACAAACCTTAGCAACACCCAGGAGCAATCCTTGAGGGGTGTTTGGATCAAACATTGTCGAATGAGACAATGTAACAAACTCAAGAGTTAAAAGGGACACCCACTTAACAGTAGGACCCTAAGTTGCCAAAGAGACAACTTGGAAGGAATCGAGATGTGACGACCTTGTTAAACCATGTAATGTCGTGCAGAAAAGTAATTGTGTGGAAGTAGCCTTTAGTGAGCAGAGCTCGAGGCAGTGGCTTATAAGCCACAAGCAAGACATGTTATGTCAAATTGAATCAATTGTGGAAGTTTGTGTTACACAAGAAAATAAAGCGGAGAACGAACCACTGCTTAAGAGTGGGGATACCTCTCAATATTGTGAAACCGCAGGAGCGGTAGCTGTGTGAACCAAGTTTAAGAAATATATTAAGGATGGACCATGTTATTATTGTGGAAGAACAGCTAGTTTACTAGCATGTAGGTATAACGTGGAGCACCGAGCTGAGTAACGCCGGTTTATAACTCAAAGTGAGCAACGCTCAAGGAGCATTCAGTAGTCATCCATGAGGATGATGCAAGTATATGTGTGGAAACTAATATGACAGTGAATACCATGTAAGTTAGTGTTGTGCAAGGAAAAAGAACACGGTACGCAGAAAGCGACCGTTGTATAAGTATGGATTAGGTGATGGTATGACAAATAAGCGGAGTGATGCGTTAAATCCAGTAAAGATACAATGGGAAGTGATAACAAATAAACTGGACAGTAAGCCAGTAGCCGGTATTATGAGATAAGAATCTCAGTGAAGCACAGTGTGAATTCCTATGGCAATTGCATGAGAGATTTACTGCCAAGAGTTTACGCCTCTGCACTCTGTATGACTGAGTGTTTTGGTATTGCGTTTGCACAGTAATGATCGAGTGGGATAGCTAGGATTTGGAAGATGATAATGGTGGAAGGCGAACAAAGAGAATTATAACACTATAAGACTGAAGCATATGAAATGCAAGGTCATATCAATGAAATGATACAGGTGCAGAATTAAATGTGGAAGTAGGAGAATTGGAGGTGTACAATACAGTATGGATAACGAATGGACAGGTCAGAATCGAAACTGGTTAGGAGTTAAGAAAACTCCAATGAGAATTCTTGGTAAAGGAACTAAACCGCTAATATGGTCAAGATCCTTTAACAGACCGCGTGGTGTAGTTAAAACACTTCACGACGGCAGAACATTTGAAGCCAATGTTCAGTGATTGATTACGTGGGCGTAATCCCTTTTAAGGGGGGTAGAGCGCAAAGCCGCTTAGTGTGTTTTACCGTACAAGTGTACGTGAACTATGTTGTGCATAGCACAAAAATAATTGGTTATGATGGTTGGCATGGTTAATAATTGGTTATGATGGTTGGTTTGGTTAAATGGTGGTAATTGCGCACAGAAGATGCGAAATACCATTGTGGTAGGTGCGACTACCTTGGTAATGGTTGTGGGTAAGTACAGGTGTTAGGGAGTAAATAAACCCTGGGGGAACTAAACCCCAATGGTGTGTGTTTGCATAATACCAAATGTGACACGATGTATTGTTTGATTAAAAATATGTATATATATACAGTGTGGTGATTTATGAAGGGTATGAAACTGACATGGAACCTAGTAAGAATTAGATTCCCTAGGTAACTTGATTAAAAGAAAATGGATATAATTGATGGACTGAGTTCTATCCCTTGGAGATGTGATGATTATGATTAGAATGATTGAAAAGATAGAAAAGGGAAATGTGTATAATTTGATCCTTGAAAATGAAGTGGGAGGTGGAACTTGATTTGCATGTGATCAAGGGAAGCCGAACACAAATTGGGGTGGAAGAATAGTTCAACACTGATGCTGATCACATCAGGGTTGGATGACTCTTGAAGCTCCCTATAAGTGGTCACAAGTAACACCACTAAGAAAGGATGCAAAGAGCATAAGTTGGACTTGGAGTTGTATTGAACTTTCAAAAGGGTTTTCAATTGGTATTTCCAGAACAGTGGATTGATATTTTGAATAAAGGATTCTCTGTTTACTTAACCTGGTAAAGAATATTTTTTTTGTAGTACTTGCTCACGAGCTGAGGACGTATGAGCCTTTGTCTTCGGACCGGTGACATGAGAAGTACATATGTTAAAACTTAAGTGAATGTTTTGATCTCCCAAAGGAACGGGGACCAGAAGGTGTCCATCGCGACCGGGTTCTGCGGGGATCACAGTGTATATGTACTCAACATGGGACTCGAGCCCATGAAGAGATGGAAAAGGTATTTCTGGTTGTTATACATGCTAAGGCATGTTGTGTGGTGCGAGTAATAAATATTACTTTGACCTTGAGTCTTAATAGGGTTGAGTTCTGAAATGATTATGTTACCTGGGCCTATGAGTCCAAAGGTGGTTATGTTACCCAGACCTGAGAGTCTAAGGGTTGTTATGTGAGTACATTACTGTTAAGGTACCCGGACCATTGAGTCCGAGGTAATCATGTGAGAATGATATGTTATGGATGGATGTGTATATGTACCCGGACCGTCAAGTCCGAGGTTGTGGTAAGGTGTGTTGGTAATGGAAGTTTATCTTGAAAGTAATTCCCGTATTCTAATCAAATGATGTGTTGGGAAATGTGAACTTCGAGGACGAAGTTCTTTTAAGGGGGGTAGATTGAAATACCCCAAACCTTCATATGTTGGTTAAATGTTAAACTATGGTATTCAAAGGCTAAAAAGTGCCTTAACAACATCAGTGAACAATTAAACCAAGCAAAATACAAGGAAACACCTTAAGGTCAATTTAAGCAAATAATTGCTCTAGACTTGGTTAACCTTGTATAAAACCTAAAGGTCATTTCTAGACCTTGGAAATATGTTAATGAACATATTAAATCAATTATTGAAGAAAACCAAGCTTGAAAACAAGTTAAAACACAAAATGTGCTTTAAGGAGTCTTAAAGCACATTTTTGGAAAATTGTCTTGTAAATGAGTTTTGAATGGCTAGGTGTCCATCATTACTCTTAAATAAATATGTGTACTAATTTGTAACACATTTGGAGGTCTAGGTCAATGGGAAATCAAAAATTTCACATCTATGTGCCTTGTTTTTATGAATAGTGACTTTAATAAGCTAGTTTGTAACATATGTTGTTACAAGTAATTAAATGGGTCAATAAAGACCAAACTATCTCTAAATAAATGATGGGGGCCGGTTTTTATTAAGGTGAGTCACCACCATGTAAAAATCAAATAAGGAAGGAAGGGTAGGAAGGTAAAAAGGAAGAAGTTACCTTTTAACATGTAAATATTCTAAAAGCAACTCACTTATTTCATTATCTCATTCCCTTCTTCATTTCACACGGTTGCAAGCTCTCTTCAACCTCTCTTCATTCTCCATTTACGTTTGCAATAATACACACCAAGACTCCATCTTTGACCACATGTAACTCCTAGCTCCATGGTCCAAATTCAATTTCGAGACCACCGTTCTTCTAGTTGAAGCAAGCTCTACACTTCTATCTTTTCAAGACTTCAAAAGCTCCATTTCGGTGCCATGGAGATTCACCATTGAAGGAGCTTGACCACATCTTTTTACACCTTGTTGTTCTCCTTTGCTTCAAGGTAAGGAAACTCAAAGAAAATGAGAGTTTCCCTCATGTTTTGGTGCTGTCCGAAAATTCACCATTAATGGTGTCTTCTCTTGTTCTTCCATAGCTTCATTTCAACCTTTCATGGACTAGGTGGAGTCCTCTCTTGGTGTATATTCAAACTCTCTTCAAGATCTAAGGTAAAACAACTACCCTTATGTGTTAAGACAATATGTATAACCTAGGGTTTGTAAGTAAGTTTAAGCATGAAGCTTGAATGCTCATTGGTTGTACTTGTGTGTTGGTTAGAACATTGGCAAGTAACCAAGTGCTCTTGCCGATTTCCAAACAAGGAAGAACAAGAATGTTCAAGTAAAAATCTGGAAGGAAAGAGGTAAACAAACTATCTCAATATGATTTAAATGCCAATGGTAAATGAGCTAGTGAAATGCTCTCAAGGAGTTTATTAAGGGCATATGTATTGTTGGGTGTATTTGCAGGTCAAAGGCAATATATACTTGTGGAAATTCAGTGTTTAAGGTTTAAGCAATTTAAGGGCCTAAGAGCCATGTTATTTAAGGGCCTAAGTGCCAAGCAATTTAAGTTAAGCACTATATTGTGTTGTGGTGTAATTTGGTGAAGGTTTGTGTGTGATGGTGTTCTTGATGGGTTTAGGAGATCTTGAATGTTTAATGGTGAAAACTATGAGTTTTGGAATGGTGATATGCTAAGAGAACCCATGGCGAAAATTTGTAAAATGTATAAGAAAATTGGGTAACAAGTTGGACAATGTTTTAAGGTGAATCGAAGTGGTATTTTGGCATTAGAATATACCTAAGATCATATGGTAAGTTTATACAATTAATGGAGGTGGAGAACTAAGGCAACAACACTTGAAAAATGCAATTTTAACAATTCTGTAGGTTTGGTCCGGGACCTAGGTTATGGTTCAAGTCCCGGACTATGCATGAAAATAGGCCGAGAGTGCACCACTGGTTTTGGTCCGGGACTTGGGGTGAGTACAAGGTCCCGGACCACCCTATGAAATACGCCGAAGATTTTAAGTAAGTGCTGGTCCGGGACTTAAGGTAAGGACCAAGTCCCGGACCACTCTAAAATTGTTGTTTAAGGTTGGAAAATGGTGTCTAATGATGGGGATTGATGGATAATGATGTTGTAAGGTTATTAAGGACATGTTTGGTGAGTTATAATGACAATTTGGTGGGTGGGAAGTTGGAATAAAATGTGAGAGTAAATCAAGTTAAAAATGTTAAGTCATTTAACTAGTTAACGGGGATAACTACGGTCATTCGACGTTACACAAACATGTTACCCCAATGTTAATGAAAACAACTTTAATGTACCAGTTGTTCGAGAATTGTTCGAGGAACGTAAGTGGACATGGTGGAGTGGACTCCGGAGACAGGTATGGTTTTCTTGCAACCTGTGTCCTACCGGATTACACCGGCTTGTATGCCAATGTGTTTTTCTGTGTGTTTTCCACCTTGTAAGATAAAACATGAAATGAGTTTATAGTAATTCATTTATGTGGCGAATCTGGTCACCAATACCGTTTAACCTCAAATAGGTGTTAAACCTTAGCTAACCAAATCTAGGTACACATGAGATATCGGTATTCGGAGTTAACGGCCCAAACCTTGGGAACGTTCTAACCACGGCTATGCGTGAGTTAGTTGTGTATGGTTATTGTTTGTAGGTGTGTGAATCTCTCTTGCGTGTTTAACTCGGTTTAAAACCGTATGGTGTGTGGATGTGATAGGTTCCATAATGGAGCCTTAACTACTTAACTATAAGTATATGTGTACTAATGGGGGGTGAGGAGTCCGGTCATGTTCCGGCCACGCGTGTGATGGACGGGAGTCGATGTCATACCCGGTTCGACTCTCTTGGTGTATGTTAGGTTGTTTACTCATTGGGTTTCCAATCTTCCCTTTAGCTTAGCCAAAGCTATGTTACTGACTCACGTCGGTTTTCTGGGGCATACAATGGTTGTTCGGTGTGCTTGGTTTACTGTACCCGACGCACCTTGGTGTTAAGTTATCTGTTCATTTAAAGAAACGGTAGCAAGTTATGGAACGAGCTTATCATGAGTTTGGCAACATTCTCTAGGCTCTAAAGTGAACTAATTATGGTTGGGTTGGTTCCTTAAGAGAACCGTACCCGTTGTATTATGTGTTATGGATGTATTGCAATTCCTATTCGGTGTGAAGTTATATGTGGTAAATTGTGGATATGTGGATTATGGTTATGAATTCAGGTTTATAATAAGAAGCGTTTAAGGATAACCCGATTAATGGGTAAATGTCGTCTGTTAAGGAAGTAACTCCATTAAGAGGAGAGTCACTCTAGGGTTAAAGGAAACAATGTTGATTTGTTATGTGTGGATGTATGGATGTGTTGGGTGTTTGTTGAGCCCTATAGCTGGGCGTATGCAATGTGTTGTGTGTTTATGGTTTACATGCAGGATTTAAATATAATCAACAGCATGCTAAGACGACAATTAGTTGTGCGTGGCCCGGTAGCATGCGGGCTGCGGGATTACCATACCAGCAAAGGTGCTGAGCCCCTTGGGGGCCACCCTTTTCTCCTTTTTCTATTTCAGGTACAAGGAGCTGGAAGCCGTTCGAGAGTAGGACGGGGTAGATGTTTGCACATTGGTAGCCCTTTAATGGTGTGTATTATAGGTGTAGTAAGACCGAATTTGTTATCGGCATTGGTTAATGAATACTCGGTACAGTGGGGGATGTATATGTAAATAATTGTTGGAAATGGAATCAGGATTGTATGGTGTAGTTGCTCGGGGATCTAGTCCATCAGACCGATATAATATGTATGTATTAGCCTTGTTAGCCACGTGGGTGGTTAACGGCGTGTAACACCAACGGATTAAGTAATGTGATGGTTTATGTTTCCGCTGCAGATGGTTATAAAGTGCGACGTTGTGGATGGGGTGTTACAAAAAGTGGTATCAGAGCGAAGTATCGCTCTGATGACTGAATTACCGAGCTTAGGAAGTACCGAGATAAGATTTTAGTACTTTGGGTTAAGGGTTGAGTGATAGCGTGAGAGATACGCTAGTTAGGAAATACCAGTGTACTGGATACCTATATATCCATCCCGCCCTCCACAACCCCTATTTATGACTTGGGGAGGAACGCCAGGGAGATGAAAGCCCTCTCTTACCCGGGAAGACCCGGTCTGGCTGTTATTAACTATCTTGTAAGTATGGGGAACCTGTCATACGGTAGATTCTGAAAAGTAGAAATCCCGGAGACGGCTCCCAGGTGAACAACTGTAACCGCACTGGATAGCAAGGAATGAAGAATCTTGTGTATGGGAGAATGAAATTTCCGGCAACCTGGGTCGACATGCCGAGCAGTCGAAAACTACCAGCTTGCAACAGGCAAGAAGTGAAATAATGAAACCCGAGACGAGAGTCTACGGGATAGCAAATGTTAGATAATGGCACCAACGGTATACCAACCGACAAAGGAACTACAACGTAGTACCCAGACAAGAGACAAGTCTCAGTAACCACGACAAATGCGTGGAATGGGCTACGAAGAGGATGCAATAATAAGTAAAAAGGGGTCTCCCAGAATGGGAAACACCCTAGTAAATGATTATTAGAGGAGGACAATGAGAAGTTGTGCAGGAGATTAGTTACCAATTAGAGTATCCAAGTAAGGACCCATGAGACCACTGAATACGGTGCAGACAAAAACAGTGCCGCAGCCGGTACATGTTGAACCGACAGCCAGTTAACAGGGCGCACTTGCCGTGGCAAGTGCAGCTATAACAGGGCTGTTCGAGGAAAAAAAAAAATTGACAACTACAAACTACTTAGTAAAGTACCCAGAAAATAAATGTGATCATCGTAACCGTGGAAGGGCTTAACAGCCTAACCTTTGTAAATGGGAATATACCAGTCGGCAAGAAGCTAGACTTGGTTAAGGCAAGAAGGCATTGTGAAACCATGAGAATTTTTCTTTCAAACTCAGATTTAATTTCAAACTCGTTTCTTTCAAAACCCAATTCTCTTTTAAACCAATATTTCTTTCTAACCTTCTTTCAGACTAGTTTACCTTGTAATAACCGGACGGAAACCGGTGAACCCGAGGGTAGCAACCCGACGGTATGGGTGGAGTTCTTAATGATACAACGGTGGATAAACCTCCCCTAGATTAAGTTCGGGAAACAGGGGATGTATATTGTCAAAGGACAATATAAGGGAGTTGACAACAGAATACTTCACCTAGGCGTGTGACGGACACTACGAGTGTACCAACTGAAATGTGGGACGACCGCACTCCGATAGGAGCATGTGGGCCTGACAGACCTACTTATGGATAAGTCGGGTAAGTAGTAATGTATCAGTATGATACCCCATATATGTATACGAGAAGAGTCCGAAACACGGGAGTAGTCGACTCCATACTACGGTCAGCAGTAAAAGTCAAGTAAGAGCTAAGGATTACCACGAATGGTTGAAGTAAAGGAACCCAGTTGAGAAGACTAAATGAATTGGTAAATACGTCCAAGAGAATGTATAGGGTCAAGAAGTGCGAAGAGCACGGATGGTTATGTAAAGACATCACATATGTCTTAGGAAGCTGAAGGAATGAGACATGGTAGCTGGAACGAATACCCAGCTAAGAAATAAGAAGGCGAAGTTTACTGAAGCACCCATAAGTGCAAGCAAATGTAATGACAACCTTAGCAACACCCAGGAGCAATCCTTGAGGGGTGTTTGGATCAACATTGTGAATGAGACAATGTAACAGAAAAAGTAGAAGGGAACCCACTTAACAGTAGGACCCTAAGTTGCCAAAGAGACAACTTGGAAGGAATCGAGATGTGACGACCTTGTTAAACCATGTAATGTCGTGCAGAAAAGTAATTGTGTGGAAGTAGCCTTTAGTGAGCAGAGCTCGAGGCAGTGGCTTATAAGCCACAAGCAAGACATGTTATGTCAAATTGAATCAATTGTGGAAGTTTGTGTTACACAAGAAAATAAAGCGGAGAACGAACCACTGCTTAAGAGTGGGGATACCTCTCAATATTGTGAAACCGCAGGAGCGGTAGCTGTGTGAACCAAGTTTAAGAAATATATTAAGGATGGACCATGTTATTATTGTGGAAGAACAGCTAGTTTACTAGCATGTAGGTATAACGTGGAGCACCGAGCTGAGTAACGCCGGTTTATAACTCAAAGTGAGCAACGCTCAAGGAGCATTCAGTAGTCATCCATGAGGATGATGCAAGTATATGTGTGGAAACTAATATGACAGTGAATACCATGTAAGTTAGTGTTGTGCAAGGAAAAGAACACGGTACGCAGAAAGCGACCGTTGTATAAGTATGGATTAGGTGATGGTATGACAAATAAGCGGAGTGATGCGTTAAATCCAGTAAAGATACAATGGGAAGTGATAACAAATAAACTGGACAGTAAGCCAGTAGCCGGTATTATGAGATAAGAATCTCAGTGAAGCACAGTGTGAATTCCTATGGCAATTGCATGAGAGATTTACTGCCAAGAGTTTACGCCTCTGCACTCTGTATGACTGAGTGTTTTGGTATTGCGTTTGCACAGTAATGATCGAGTGGGATAGCTAGGATTTGGAAGATGATAATGGTGGAAGGCGAACAAAGAGAATTATAACACTATAAGACTGAAGCATATGAAATGCAAGGTCATATCAATGAAATGATACAGGTGCAGAATTAAATGTGGAAGTAGGAGAATTGGAGGTGTACAATACAGTATGGATAACGAATGGACAGGTCAGAATCGAAACTGGTTAGGAGTTAAGAAAACTCCAATGAGAATTCTTGGTAAAGGAACTAAACCGCTAATATGGTCAAGATCCTTTAACAGACCGCGTGGTAGTTAAAACACTTCACGACGGCAGAACATTTGAAGCCAATGTTCAGTGATTGATTACGTGGGCGTAATCCCTTTTAAGGGGGGTAGAGCGCAAAGCCGCTTAGTGTGTTTTACCGTACAAGTGTACGTGAACTATGTTGTGCATAGCACAAAAATAATTGGTTATGATGGTTGGCATGGTTAATAATTGGTTATGATGGTTGGTTTGGTTAAATGGTGGTAATTGCGCACAGAAGATGCGAAATACCATTGTGGTAGGTGCGACTACCTTGGTAATGGTTGTGGGTAAGTACAGGTGTAGGAGTAAATAAACCCGGGGAACTAAACCCCAATGGTGTGTGTTTGCATAATACCAAATGTGACACGATGTATTGTATTTGATTAAAAATATGTATATATATATCAGTGTGGTGATTTATGAAGGGTATGAAACTGACATGGAACCTAGTAAGAATTAGATTCCCTAGGTAACTTGATTAAAAGAAAATGGATATAATTGATGGACTGAGTTCTATCCCTTGGAGATGTGATGATTATGATTAGAATGATGAAAAGATAGAAAAGGGAAATGTGTGTTAATTTGATCCTTGAAAATGAAGTGGGAGGTGGAACTTGATTTGCATGTGATCAAGGAAGCCGAACACAAATTGGGGTGGAAGAATAGTTCAACACTGATGCTGATCACATCAGGGTTGGATGACTCTTGAAGCTCCCTATAAGTGGTCACAAGTAACACCACTAAGAAAGGATGCAAAGAGCATAAGTTGGACTTGGAGTTGTATTGAACTTTCAAAAGGGTTTTCAATTGGTATTTCCAGAACAGTGGATTGATATTTTGAATAAAGGATTCTCTGTTTACTTAACCTGGTAAAGAATATTTTTTTGTAGTACTTGCTCACGAGCTGAGGACGTATGAGCCTTTGTCTTCGGACCGGTGACATGAGAAGTACATATGTTAAAACTTAAGTGAATGTTTTGATCTCCCAAAGGAACGGGGACCAGAAGGTGTCCATCGCGACCGGGTTCTGCGGGGATCACAGTGTATATGTACTCAACATGGGACTCGAGCCCATGAAGAGATGGAAAAGGTATTTCTGGTTGTTATACATGCTAAGGCATGTTGTGTGGTGCGAGTAATAAATATTACTTTGACCTGAGTCTTAATAGGGTTGAGTTCTGAAATGATTATGTTACCTGGGCCTATGAGTCCAAAGGTGGTTATGTTACCCAGACCTGAGAGTCTAAGGGTTGTTATGTGAGTACATTACTGTTAAGGTACCCGGACCATTGAGTCCGAGGTAATCATGTGAGAATGATATGTTATGGATGGATGTGATATGTACCCGGACCGTCAAGTCCGAGGTGTGGTATAAGGTGTGTTGGTAATGGAAGTTTATCTTGAAAGTAATTCCCGTATTCTAATCAAATGATGTGTTGGGAAATGTGAACTTCGAGGACGAAGTTCTTTTAAGGGGGGTAGATTGAAATACCCCAAACCTTCATATGTTGGTTAAATGTTAAACTATGGTATTCAAAGGCTAAAAAGTGCCTTAACAACATCAGTGAACAATTAAACCAAGCAAAATACAAGGAAACACCTTAAGGTCAATTTAAGCAAATAATTGCTCTAGACTTGGTTAACCTTGTATAAAACCTAAAGGTCATTTCTAGACCTTGGAAATATGTTAATGAACATATTAAATCAATTATTGAAGAAAACCAAGCTTGAAAACAAGTTAAAACACAAAATGTGCTTTAAGGAGTCTTAAAGCACATTTTTGGAAAATTGTCTTGTAAATGAGTTTTGAATGGCTAGGTGTCCATCATTACTCTTAAATAAATATGTGTACTAATTTGTAACACATTTGGAGGTCTAGGTCAATGGGAAATCAAAAATTTCACATCTATGTGCCTTGTTTTATGAATAGTGACTTTAATAAGCTAGTTGTAACATATGTTGTTACAAGTAATTAAATGGGTCAATAAAGACCAAACTATCTCTAAATAAATGATGGGGGCCGATTTTTATTAAGGTGAGTCACCACCATGTAAAAATCAAATAAGGAAGGAAGGGTAGGAAGGTAAAAAGGAAGAAAGTTACCTTTTAACATGTAAATATCTTCTAAAAGCAACTCATTATTTCATTATCTCATTCCCTTCTTCATTTCACACGGTTGCAAGCTCTCTTCAACCTCTCTTCATTCTCCATTTACGTTTGCAATAATACACACCAAGACTCCATCTTTGACCACATGTAACTCCTAGCTCCATGGTCCAAATTCAATTTCGAGACCACCGTTCTTCTAGTTGAAGCAAGCTCTACACTTTATCTTTTCAAGACTTCAAAAGCTCCATTTCGGTGCCATGGAGATTCACCATTGAAGGAGCTTGACCACATCTTTTTACACCTTGTTGTTCTCCTTTGCTTCAAGGTAAGGAACTCAAAGAAAAATGAAGTTTCCCTCATGTTTTGGTGCTGTCCGAAAATTCACCATTAATGGTGTCTCTTGTTCTTCCATAGCTTCATTTCAACCTTTCATGGACTAGGTGGAGTCCTCTCTTGGTGTATATTCAAACTCTCTTCAAGATCTAAGGTAAAACAATACCCTTATGTGTTAAGACAATATGTATAACCTAGGGTTTGTAAGTGAGTTTAAGCATGAAGCTTGAATGCTCATTGGTTGTACTTGTGTGTTGGTTAGAACATTGGCAAGTAACCAAGTGCTCTTGCCGATTTCCAAACAAGGAAGAACAAGAATGTTCAAGTAAAATCTGGAAGGAAAGAGGTAAACAAACTATCTCAATATGATTTAAATGCCAATGGTAAATGAGCTAGTGAAATGCTCTCAAGGAGTTTATTAAGGGCATATGTATTGTTGGGTGTATTTGCAGGTCAAAGGCAATATACTTGTGGAAATTCAGTGTTTAAGGTTTAAGCAATTTAAGGGCCTAAGAGCCATGTTATTTAAGGGCCTAAGTGCCAAGCAATTTAAGTTAAGCACTATATTGTGTTGTGGTGTAATTTGGTGAAGGTTTGTGTGTGATGGTGTTCTTGATGGGTTTAGGAGATCTTGAATGTTAATGGTGAAAACTATGAGTTTTGGAATGGTGATATGCTAAGAGAACCCATGGCGAAAATTTGTAAAATGTATAAGAAAATTGGGTAACAAGTTGGACAATGTTTTAAGGTGAATCGAAGTGGTATTTGGCATTAGAATATACCTAAGATCATATGGTAAGTTTATACAATTAATGGAGGTGGAGAACTAAGGCAACAACACTTGAAAAATGCAATTTTAACAATTCTGTAGGTTTGGTCCGGGACCTAGGTTATGGTTCAAGTCCGGACTATGCATGAAAATAGGCCGAGAGTGCACCAATGGTTTGGTCCGGGACTTGGGGTGAGTACAAGGTCCCGGACCCCTATGAAATACGCCGAAGATTTTAAGTAAGTGCTGGTCCGGGACTTAAGGTAAGGACCAAGTCCGGACCACTCTAAAATTGTTGTTTAAGGTTGGAAAAATGGTGTCTAATGATGGGGATTGATGGATAATGATGTTGTAAGGTATTAAGGACATGTTGGTGAGTTATAAGACAATTGGTGGGGGGAAGTTGGAATAAAATGTGAGAGTAAATCAAGTTAAAAATGTTAAGTCATTAACTAGTTAACGGGGATAACTACGGTCATTCGACGTTACACAAACATGTTACCCCAATGTTAATGAAAAAAACTTTAATGTACCAGCAGTTCGAGAATTGTTCGAGGAACGTAAGTGGACATGGTGGAGTGGACTCCGGAGACAGGTATGGTTTTCTTGCAACCTGTGTCCTACCGGATTACACCGGCTTGTATGCCAATGTGTTTTTGAGTGTTTGCCACCTTGTAAGAAAAACATGAAATGAGTTTATAGTAATTCATTTATGTGGCGAATCGGTCACCAATACCGTTTAACCTCAAATAGGTGTTAAACCTTAGCTAACCAAATCTAGGTACACATGAGATATCGGTATTCGGAGTTAACGGACCCAAACCTTGGGAACGTTCTAACCACGGCTATGCGTGAGTTAGTTGTGTATGGTTATTGTTGTAGTGTGTGAACCTCTCTGCGTGTTAACTCGGTTTAAACGTATGGTGGGATGTGATAGGTTCCATAATGGAGCCTTAACTACTTAACTATAAGTATAGTGTACTAATGGGGGGTGAGGAGCGGTCATGTTCCGGCCACGCGTGTGATGGACGGGAGTCGATGTCATACCCGGTTCGACTTCTTGGTGATGTTAGGTTGTTTACTCATTGGGTTTCCAATCTTCCCTTTAGCTTAGCCAAAAGCTATGTTACTGACTCACGTCGGTTTTCTGGGGCATACAAATGGTTGTGTTCTTAGGGGTGTGCTTGGTTTACTGTACCCGACGCACCTTGTGTTAAGTTATCTGTTCATTAAAGAAACGGTAGCAAGTATGGAACGAGCTTATCATGAGTTTGGCAAAATTCTCTAGGCTCTAAAGTGAACTAACAATATGGTGGGTTGGTTCCTAAGAGAACCGTACCCGTTGTATTATGTGGTTATGGATGTATTGCAATTCCTATTCGGTGTGAAGTTATATGTGGTAAATTGTGGATATGTGGATTATGGTTATGAATTCAGGTTTATAATAAGAAGCGTTTAAGGATAACCCGATTAATGGGTAAATGTCGTGTTAAGGAAGTAACTCCATTAAGAGGAGAGTCACTTAGGGTTAAAGGAAACAATGTTGATTTGGTGTGGGATGTATGGATGTGTTGGGTTCTATTGTTGCGCCTATAGCTGGGGTATGCAATGTGTTGGTGTTATGGTTTACATGCAGGATTTAAATATAATCAACAGCATGCTAAGACGACAATTAGTGTGGTGGCCGGTAGCATGCGGCGCTGCGGGATTACCATACCAGCAAAGGTGCTGAGCCCCTTGGGGGCCACCCTTTTCTTTTCTATTTCAGGTACAAGGAGCTGGAAAGCCGTTCGAGAGTGGGGACGGGGGTAGATGTTTGATTGGTAGCCTTTAATGGTGTATGTATTGAATTGGTTTACCATCTTTGGTTAGTGTAGTAAGACCGAATGTTATCGGCATTGGTTAATGAATACTCGGTACAGTGGGGGATGTTATGTAAAATAATTGTTGGAAATGGAATCAGGATTGTATGGTGTAGTTGCTCGGGGATCTAGTCCATCAGACCGATATATATGTATGTATTACCTGTTAGCACGGGGGTGGTTAACGGCGTTGTAACACCACCAAGATTAAGTAATGTGATGGTTTATGTTTCCGCTGCAGATGGTTATAAAGTGCGACGTTTGTGGATGGGGTGTTACAATACGGCCTCGTATTTTACTATTCACCGTATATCACTATTCACGTATACGTATTTTACTATTCACGTATACGTCTCGTATTTAACTATTCATATATACGTAGTACTATTCATGTATACGTACTTAATTCATATATATGTATTTACTATTCAGTATACGTATTTACTATTCATGTATACGTCTACTATTCACGTATACGAGTACTATTATGTCACTAAAATTTTTCGTATACGTCCGTATGATACGTATTTATTTCTTTTTTCCAATATAACTTGTATTTTCATTAAGATACTTTAAGTATTGAGTCCTCCTATACTTATAAATTAGGTAACCCCTCGTATACCTTAATTTATATACGGGTCTCGTTTAAACCCGTCTTAACTCGTGTTTTACAACTTGTTTCTAAATTTTTATTTAATTTCCTTAACCTTCTAAACACATAAAATGCGTTATTACATTCCTTACCCATAGTTTTCATAAATCTCTATTTTATCATAACAAGTTAAAACTGTTATATTTCTTTTAGTTCTAATTTCTTCCAAGTCTTACTTAATTAATTCCTTTTATACTTTTGGTCAATTACCAAAATATACCCAAGTTTGACCAGTCTTTTATGGTCAAAACCCCCTAACTTTCCATTATTTACAAATAGCACCCCTAAAGTTAATTTAACTTAACTTTTATTCCTTTATCCTTTTAATATCTTATCTTTTGCTACAAATTTTATTCTAGTTCCTCTAAACATTTTATAAACTGTCCTTGACCAAGTTTTACCACGTTTGACCAGGGAAATTACCATTTTACCCTTGTGGTCTTTTCTTTTATCCTAACTCGTTTATTAACCAATTTAACTCTAATTAATTTCTAATTTTCGTAACTAATTTTGCTACAGATTTTTGAACATCAAAAATCATTTTAAACATCTCTAAACCACCAGATTTAATTATCTAATGTTATAGTATATATATACCACCCCTTATTAACCTTAAATATACAAAAACCCATATAAATTCCTTATAACACTTATAAACTCTTTAGAAATAGTAAACTTAATTCTACAATTATTTTCCCGTCATCTAGATTTCTTAAATTTCATAATAACTTACATATATTTTCGGAAATTTTAATATACGGCCAAAACTTCTCAAATTTTACATATTACTCTTAAATATACTAATTCCTTTAATTTAACTTAATTATATAATTTTCCTAACTCACATAAGCTCTCTTAATTTTTGGCCACCCCTTAAATTAGAGTATATGAACTTTTCTTATATATTATGATAGCTTATATTAAAGCTTATATCATAAGGGTTATAAATCTAATTTTAGATTTACAAAATATTAACATTTTAGGTGCCAAAAATTAAATCTAACACCTAACAAAGTCGGCAATTATAAACAAGGTATACAATAGGTTAGATCATATATAGATCAACATTTAGAACCTTGAAATAGGTATTTGAAGGATTTACCTTGTATATTAACCATTAGCTTAATATTTAAGCTTGATTTCCTTAGGAATTTTGACAGCAATTTGCTAGAGAAATTGGCTCCAAAATTATATAACAAGATGAAGAATATGATGGGTAAGTATCCCATGCCAATCGGCTGTAACGAAAACCAAAGAACAAGAAGTTTTCAAGATGGCAATGTTTTACCTCGAGAATCAAAGGCACTTCTTTGTGGTTTTTCCTGAGAATCTGGGGGCTCTTGAGCTATGGTTGTAAAGCTCTTGAAAATAGGATTCCAACGAGCTATCAAACTTGTGATTTGGAGTTAGGACGAGAAAGTTATGATTTCTACAAGGCAAGGTGTTCTTTAAGGCTCAAAACTAAGAACATTGAGTTTTTTGGTGTTGTTTCATCAAAGAGAGGATGAGCTACGAACTTGGAAGCTCTCATTTGACAGGTGAGAGTCTGATTAATGATTCACTAAGGGGACAAGATGCTTTGGCAATCAATGAAAGTCTAAGTAGTTGGAATAGTAGAAATTAAAGCATTTTTGGACATGGTGACTCACCATTTGAGGTCGGCAGCCCTATGGCTTGTTTGATCTGTTTTTTTTTTGTTTTCTTCTTATATTATGTAACATTTTACGTATTAAAATCGTTTCATAATGACCTTTATACCATGTGTTAGGTATGTTCTGAATAGCCAAAAATGCCTTAAAAACATTTTATGTGCTTCCGGGTTCACATTGATTATGCAATTTGTTTTGGCTAGTTTAAATGTGTGCTTAATATATTTAAAACCTTTAGAAACTTTGTTCATTAAATAGCATGTTGCTAATTCCAATTTAAATCAAGTCGTTTAGTGGTTTCTCCTTGACTTTCGTCAATTTAGTACCGGTTTTTGTGTGGACTTGTATACTTAATTTGTTGTATACGCTATGGCTCCTGTGACCATTTTATTGTTGTCCCCTTATTCCTTATTGGTATTTAGGCTCATTAGCCTTTTAGTTCCATGTATAAATGCTTAAGGCATATTTTTCCTTAAAGCACATTTTCCTTTAAAGCACATTTTTGTGCTCTAAGGTGCGTTTCCGGTTTAAACGCTAATTCCGCTTAATGTGTATTGTAATCTTAGAGGTATTTCACATTTGAAATCTCTTGGGAACTTATTGGTAGTTCCCTAATTTTTATACTCTTTAAAACACCTTTTTGCTCTATTGTTTCCTAAAGCATGTTTTGTTTTTGTGTAAATTGTTGTTTAACACTTATTCTAATGTTTCTAAGGCACGTTCTAGCCTTAGTATACCTAATTAGATAGTTCATTAATATATTAAGGTTTGGGTTATTTCAATCTACCCCCCTTAAAAGAACTTGTCCCCAAAGTTCCTATGTATTTATATCTCTTAGAACACACAGGAACTTCACACTAAAAGATCATATAGATCACTCAATATTTGTATAGGCATTCTGACTCATAAGGTCTGCCATATGTATAATATATTTAGCATACCACACAACATATCTTTTGGATGTTTTAGTAATCACAAATACTCTTGTATTTATATTCTATTGTATACTCCTCAGTAACCGGTCCGAGACAAAGGTTTTCATGCTCGAGTTCATGAGCGAGTAATACAAAAATACACTCAGGGTTGAACTTACTTTCACCCTAATTTGTGGTTCAGTTTTCCTTGATCTGGCCAAGATCAAGTCTACCTCTCACGTCAATTTCAAAAACCAAATAATTATTCATGTAGCATTTATATCTTTAAGTCCTTCTAGTCATAATCATAAATCAATACATCTCCAAATTATGGAATTCAGTCCATCAGTCATTCTTAATTCACCTCTCAGTAATTCCTTAGAGAATTTAATTCCTACTAGGTTCTACATCGGTCTCATACCGATTCATACCTCATATCATTACCATATTTGGTCTCATACCAATTCATACGTCATAACATTACCATATTTGGTCTCATATTAATACATATCATAGGGATTTTAATTCCCCTGGAGTTTCTACTCCTCTTTTCCTGAATTCTCGCACCAAAGTTAACAAGATAAGCCTCTAATACATCTGGTATCCGCATTTAATTATGCGTAATAACCACAACCACATAAGAATGAATACATGTGTTTATATAACATACGTATCAAACATCACAACTAATTGTATTGTGCTATGCACACTTTAGTTTACGTACTCAATATACGTATCAAACATCACAACTAATTGTATTGTGCTATGCACACTGTAGTTTACGTACTCAATACGTGAAATATAGGCTAAGCGATTGTGCGCTCAACCCCCCTTAAAATGGATTACGCCCACGTAATCAACATTATATCATCCTTGAACATAAAGTTCAAGATGTTTAGGTGTCATGGAGCATTCAGGCTTCCATGTAGTCTATCTCACATTATGATTGGGTCAGAGGGACTTCACCATGGTAATGGCTTAGTCTCTGTATCAAGAATTCTTATTGGTGTTCATACCAATCTTACAACTGTGTTCCAGTGTAGTCTCTAAGGCTCCAAAGTATTTGGTAGATAAGTCGTATATTTTATTTGACTGGAAGATGTGCAATACATCGTTCCTTTTTCCCTTTTGTTAGGCAATCAAACCTTTAAGATTCGGTCCACTAGTTCTGCTGCTGCGCGATCTGATAATCTTGGGGCTAAGTTTGCCCTTCCTTTCCTCTTCAATATATTTTACAGCTCTTTTGTATCCTTATAATTTAGGAATTAAGGTCTCTTAATGGATGTGTGGTATCTTTATCTATACACGGTCTCTATGAGCCATGGCTTGTCTATACAGTTCTCTGGAGATCTGATGTCTATGCTGTTATTACGCCTTTTAGCGTCTTAATTGTTTCCAACTAATTGACTCTCAGTCTAAGATTTCTGTATTATTGTCTTACTGTTTAGTGCTTATTGCTCTTTACAGTTTCCCAAGAATCTTGAAACATATGAATTGTTCATGCTTACTAATTAGTGCTTCTCGCACTTCATAATTCTTAATTGTTTCCTCCTGGAATGAGTTCTTTGACTCTTTTAATCTCATTGGTTTAACTGAGTTCTTCCTATTCATTTGTTCACGATAACTTGCTGTTCTGGTGTAAGTTTGCATCTCTGACTGCCGTACGGAGTCAACTACTTCTCGTGTTTCTTACACTACTAGTTTACATATATGGGAACCTTACTGATACATTGATACTTACCCGACTAACTTATAAATAAGTCCATCAGGCCCACAAGCTCCTTTGGAGTGCGGTCGTCCCACATCTCGTTTAAGTATACTCGCAGTGTTCGTCACATGCTTAGTTACAACTAACTTGTGAAGTATTCTGTTGTCGATCTCCTCTTTCAGCATCCCATAATAACGCACATGTCGTTCTTCTTGAACTTAATCAAGGAATATCCATCCACTGGGTTCATAACTACATTATACCTTCTGTATTTAGTACGGACTCTATCCCTTAGTAATTTGAGGTCTCTTTCCTTAGAGCCTCTTATCTAATTCTCATGTCGATCCACTAGGAATGCACTTCCAGTTCCTCACGGAATGGACAGTGTGCTTCCTGTGAAATATTTCATCACATGGTCCAGGCTACTGGCGTTACTGCACAGTCTGTCTCCTATTTCATCACCTTACTTACATCGTGTTTTAATTCATAAATCTGATTGCTTTCGTGTCAATATTTGGGGGCTTATATATAGTGGTTGCTTTGTTGCGCACTATAACTTAATCTACCTGACAGGTATTATTCTCATGGCTTCCACTATCGAAGTAGCTTAGCTTTCTCATATTTCCCAATGATGGCGTGATTCTTTGGTCATTTTATTTCAACGTCTCGTCTTACTCTCAATCTCCTTCATGGTGTAAACACACTAGAAGTTCTCTAATTTCGATGTTTGGCGGTTGCCGTATCATGTTGTAAAATGGTTATCTCTTAATATGAAGGTGTTCTGCTTCAATCTCAGGTTTGTAAGTAGGCTGATTTCTCTCACATTCTTTCATCCTTTATGATGTTATTTACCATGTAATTTAACTGGTTATTGAAAAAGTCATCCGTTGAATCACAAGCTCTTTTGAGCATTGGTCACTTGACGTGCCATACTACGCACTCACAATGTTTATCTCTGACGATTGCTGATTCTTAAATCCTGGGTGTTGGATATAAGGTCAATCTCTGCAGCCTTCCATATTATTTATGTGTAACTGGAATGTTCTAAGGTAATTTCAAGGTCTACGATTCCCATTCTCCAATAGAGAGTATTCAATCTCTAAGAAGTGAAAGCCCTTTTTGAGGGGTTTATTCCCACTCATGGCCTCATAGCAAGGAGAGGTATCCCCACTCTTAAAAGGAGTGGTTCATTCTCCACCTCCGTCATTGTATCATCTCTCTATTCTCATTGGTGCCCTTTCCTGGCAATCCTTCCTCAATTTAGTATAGGTTTTCATAACCACTCGTATGTACGAGTTGTAGTTCATTCATGGCCTAGATAAGCCTTCTACTCTTTCCTATGCCTCGAGCTCTGATGTATTTAACATCCTTGGCTCGTAGGCCCTTAATGCTTGATTAGTCTCAAGTGATAGCCGGTGTTCGGTTCACTGTTGTATTCTTATTCATCTGTAGGTTATCCACGTAATTCTCTTGTTCTCTGAACTCTGTCAATGTTAGGTCACGTCATTGGATGTACTGTTGGGTTTCATAATAAGTTGTTGTATCTCGCTTCCTGCTGTGGAAGTTCGCTTGGGTAATCCGATGTTAGTCAGTGTCTGTGACAATACCTTCGCTCTCATAGACTTGCGTCTTTTAGCAATTAAGGATTTGTGTTCATTAGGCATCTGCTTTCCGGTGTCTAAGTCGGATATTTACCCTGGATATCATGTGCTGCCATGTCAATACTATGTTCAACTTTCGTTGACTACGTCACCCGTTAATGACTAATCATACTCAGGTGTTAATGAGTTAGGCGAGCAATACTAACCATCGTTTATGTGTCTTTTTCTGCTCAACTATACCAACTCTATGGTGTAGTCCTTTTGAGGTTCTCTCTTTTTTTATTGCACGTCGTTGATCCTAGGTAAGTCATTGCTTAAATTTGTTTTCTCTGATTCTGTTTTTGGGGTTTATCAACATCCTCAATGAAGAGTGTTGTTAATGGTATTATCCTTGGAGTTCATCCCGTTTTTATTGAAAGTTGTTATGTCCTCCATCCTTATTGTATGTCGTAATACCTTCCTTGTAGGTTATTACTTACATCCGGTCCTCTCACATTGTTGAGTAATCTCTTTGGTTCTTCAATTCAAGGTTAGGCTTGGTTTTGGTTTGATGTTCTTACCTGTAATGTTGGTTGTCTGTTGCTGATGCTCACGTCGTTTAGTCTCCTGACCAAGTCCAGCTCCCTGCTGACTGGTGTATTGATTTAGTTGTCATGGTCAGGCCGTCAGGCCCTCCCGATATTTCACTCTTCAGTCTTAAGGATTTGTAATCGTGTGTTAATATGTATTATACCTGTGGTTTTTACCATTTGGTCTTCACGGCTTCCTATAAAGCTTCATTGCGGCGGCACTTGCCAAAGCAAGTGCGCCATGCAAGAGGGGCTAACGGTACTGTGTATGTCGGCAATGGTACATTCTCCTAAACTCCATGTAGGTGGTAGTCCATGAGACTCCTTCTTTGCCCTTTTTGGCTTTGGTTCATTATTATCTGGGCAGCTTCCTGACTGCTTTTGATTGTATAGTTACTTGTCAGGGTATTTCTCTTTCTGAGGGAACCCCTTCTTCTTTCACTTTAGCCTTAGTTCTCACTCTCATTTCCACACCTTCGTCGAGGTTATCGAGTATTGACTCTGCTTAGGCACTACGTCGTAGTCCTATCTTGGAGTATGACTTGCATAAGCATTCGTAGTCGTCTGGGCTATTGCAGTTCGATCTTTGCAACCCCTTTTTTTGTGTAGGTTCGGAGTTACCTGCTTCATAATTGACTTTTAGGTAGTCCCTATGCTCTTGCGCGGTATTATCCCGCTGTTATTGCTCCCTTGGACTGTTGTCCGGTGTTTCTGTCGCTTCTCTTTTCCTCTCATTGCACTCGTAGTGCTTTTCTTCTTACCGGTATGGCGGGGTTATATCGACTGCGTAGCATGTCGATCCAAGTTGCCGGTAATTGTTATTCTCTCATTGGTAGGATTCCGTTGGTAGCGCCTGTTCCCACGTTGGGCTCCAATTAGGACCTTCAAGTCTTGAAAGACTATTGCATAACGAGGTGCTTCTCGTATAGCATAATGCTATGTAATTGCCAGATCGGGTTTTCCCGAGTAAGAGAAAGATTGTCTTCTCTCTGGCGTTCATTTATGGTATCTTAGAACCAGGGGCGCGGAGGGCGGGTCAGGTATTATAGATATCCGATACACATCGGGGAATCCTAACTAACGCACCTCTCTCACTAATACTCAACCCTTATCAAGTCTAAAGTTCCTAACTCGGTAATTCCCGAGCTCGGTAATTTCCAGTCATCAGAGCGTAGTTACGCTCTGATACCACTTTTTGTAACACCCCATCTCTAAATACAATGATCGTCGCCCTAAGTCCATCTCGTACATTAACAACGCAGTGGAAAAGTTCTACTAAATTGGTGTTACCACCGTTAGTCACCCACGTGACTAACTAGGCCTATTCTCTTAACAAGTCACGGTCTGACTAACCGGATAATTACTCGAGCATCTAGAACATTACAATTCATAAACCACAACTTATACCGAGTATCTCATATCCTAATACATCATACTAACATCTCATTAACATACTAAACGAGTGTACATGCACAACTCGTGTAACAAATGTAAAAGTAACCCGAAGTACTCTACCCGCTCCTACTCTCAGGTTGAGTCTTCGTCCGGTACCTACCTGCAAAGTTTAAATCACAGGCCCCAAGGGGCTCAGCACATGGCTGGTACAGAAAACGTGCAGCCCACAAGCTAGCAGGGTTACACACGACTACTTTATCGTATACATGCAATTGTTTATTCATACAAGTAATAAAAGAAGTACGATAACAAACAACACATTTATGTGAAACATTCACGGCTTAAATAAATCAAACGTCGTAATGGATGCCCATTAATGAGTATGTTAGATTCCTAACTCTTGAGGCCTGAGAGTTGTTTAGTTCTCGTGTTTGACCATACCTTATAAGTGTCAACCGTTCTCTTAATAAAACTGGTTGTTCTCTAACTGAAATGTTTATTTTTGTCGGGTCAAGGTAACCATAGCCAATGATTCATTAGCTCCATTGGGTTAATAAACAATAATTCTTAAGTTATGAGGGGTGTAGGCTTGACCCTCCCACGCCTCCTGAATTTGCCTCCCACCTCGAACTGTTCACTCGAGCTGGTCGGGTCAGTTTGTCAACCCTAGGCGGAAGACAGATCTGATACAGATGCCGACCCCCTATCCTAAACATGCATGACCGGAGTCAGTCCCGGATTCCTCTTCTCCCAAGTTCTAGTTAGTTGAAGTCTTATTGATAATTTGTTAGTTAAACCTCTCTCGGTATTAACCAACTAATAACAGGGAGTATTTATAACCTTATACAATTGTTTACTAAACATAGTTAGTGAACAAGCTCTGAATCAATTTGTGTTAATGTGCAATGGACACATAATAACAATACAATAAATCAGTTTCATGCTTAATCTTGCTTGGTCGTATCACAATAACACATAGCACACAAACCGAGGTAGACCTCGTTAGCAAACAAGCTACAAGAATCCCATACCGTACACCGGAGATTGGCTAGCTCTTAATCCCACGTTTGCCTAATCCGCCGAACGCCTCTGACTTATCTTGATCTGTAATCAGAACTAGTATTAGTACCCTGTGTCTTAGAACTAGTTTGGTTCCCTTTTCAACTTAAACCTCTTCCTAGGTTAACCCGGGTATAATAGTATACCGTTAAACGGGTTCGTTCATTTAGGAGCGTTTTCAAGCTCAATTCTAATTCATTAACACACTAACGTCGTTAGCAGTTATTTAGTTGCACAGTTAGCAACTTTAGACTTATACGGACCTTGTATTAGGTTTTCGTATTTTTCATTATTCATCCGTATTTCACTATTCATTTATACGGTCTCGTATTCTACTATTTATTTATACGGCCTTGTATTTTACTATTCACCGTATTTCACTATTTGCGTATACGTATTTTACTATTCACGTATACGTATTTACTATTCATGTATACGTATACTATTCACGTATACGAGTACTATTCATGTACACTAAAATTTTTCGTATACGTCCGTATGATACGTATTTATTTCTTTTTCCAATATAACTTGTATTTTCATTAAGATACTTTAAGTATTGATTCCTCCTATACTTGTTTCTAAATTCTTTACACGGGTATCGTTTAAACCCGTCTTAACTCTGTTTCTTTTACAACTTGTTTCTAAATTCTTTATTTAATTTCCTTAACCTTCTAAACACATAAAAAGTGGTATTTAATTTTCCTTACCCATAGTTTTCATAATCTTATTTTTATCATAACAAGTTTCTAAACTGTTATATTTCTTTTATTTGTAATTTCTTCCAAAGTCATAATTAATTAATTCCTTTTATACTTTTGGTCAATTACCAAAATATACCCAAGTTTGACCAGTCTCTTATGGTCAAACCCCCTAACTTTCAATTATTTACAATAGCACCCCTAAAGTTAATTTAACTTAACTTTTCATTCCTTTATCCTTTTAATATCTATATCTTTGCTACAAATTTTATTCTTAGCTCCTCTAAACATTTATAAAACTGTCTTGACCAAGTTTGACCACGTTTGACCAGGGAAATTACCATGTTTTACCCCTATGGTCGTTCTTTTATCCGAACTCATTTATTAACCAATTTAACTCTAATTAATTTCTAATTTGCGTAACTAAGTCTACAGATTTTGAACATCAAAAATCATTTTAAACATCTCTAAACCACCAGATTTAATTATCTAATGTAGTAGTATATATACCACCCCTTATTAACCTAAATATACCAAAAACCTTAAAATTCCTTATAACACTATAAACTCTTTATAAAGTGTAAACTTAATTCTACAATTATTTTCCCATCATCTAAATTCCTTAAATTTCATAATAACTTAAATATATTTTCGGCAATTATAATATATAGCCAAAACTTCTCAAATTTTACATATTACTCTTAAATACTATAACCTTTAATTTAACTTAGTTATAAAATTTCCTAACTCACATAAGCTCTCTTAATTTTCGGCCACCCCTTAAATTATAGTATATGAACTTTTCTTATACATTATGATAGCTTATATTAAAGCTAATATCATAAGGGTTATAAATCTAATTTTAGATTTACAAAATATTAGCATTTTAGGTGCCAAAAATTTTATCTAACACCTAACAAAATCGAATATTATAAACAAGGTATACAATAGGTTAGATCATATATAGATCAACATTTAAAACCTTGAAATAGGTAGTTGTAGGATTTACCTTGTATATTAACCATTAGCTTAATATTTAAGCTTGATTTCCTTAGGAATTTTGACAGCAATTGGCTAGAGAAATTGGCTCCAAAATTATACAACAAGATGAAGAATAAGATGGGTTAGTATCCCATGCCAATCGGCTGTAACAAAATGTAACACCCCATCCAAAGCCTATCGTGGTTATCGCAATCTGAACACCTAATCGAATACGTCGCAGCGGAAATAAACAACATCTGGACCTTGCCACGGTCTGATCGATAGAATATACCGGCTTAAATACTTACAATACTTATCCAAAAACACTTACCCAACTTAAACATCAATATTCTCAATACCACAACCAACCGAGTACTAGTATCTTATACACAATCCCAAACTTACATCAGCTTAATATAAACAGTCGGGTGCACAGGCGCAACCCGAACTCAAATTAAAAGTCCCCACCTAAGTCTAACCGCTCCTACTCTCGTAGTGCGTCCTCATGGGCCTCTTACCTGCAAGTGTAAAAATAGCCCCCGAGGGGGTCAGCACGAATGCTGGTACACCCTCTCATGGCCCCCAAGCTAACGGGGCTACGACGACTAATTGTCGATAGCATGGAAATTGATTACATACACAAACATAATATGAAGTGCAACAACAATAACCACAGATGAACATATATAGTTCACAAGTAATGAACGACTCAAGCGTTCCCTTAACAAGTGGGTTAGTAACCCCCTCCTTAGTTCTCATTTCCTTAATCTCAGTTCCTTACCTTACCTTAATCTTAATCTCAATCTCAATCTTATACTTGCCAACCTCTCCACTATTAGATTGGTTAGCCCTTAATTGGTTGCTTATCTTTGTAGGGCTTGGTTAACCCTAGCCGGTAGCAGTGCACTATCCGACGATAAGCTACCTTTCTTAATTCATTGGGGATGTAGGCTTGATCCCCCCACGCCTTCCTTAATGTGCCTCCCACCTCAAACAGTAGCCCGGGTGGTCGGGTCGATTTGTTGACCCTAGGCGACGAGTCTAATGACCAGTCTTATTTGGAAGTCGGATCTGATTCAGATACCGACCTCCCCCAATACACATGTGCCGGTACCATTCCGGATTCCTCACTCCCACCCAAGTTATGGTTAGTGAAAGCCTTAATTACCAAGTGTTAGTTAAACCTTGACGGGTAAAACCAACAATCACCGGTACTTAGTTCTTAACCTTAACTCAGTAAGTACTAAACTTGGTTAGTAGTAATCTCAAGTCTCGTGGGTTAGTGTAAATATAACACAATCACAACGAGAACAATATAACCGGTTGCATGTTATCTTGTTTTAGTCATAGCAAATAAACAGATAGCACACAAGCCGAGGGACACCTCGTTAGCAAGCAGGTCACAAGAGGATTGTACCGTTCACCGTCGGTCGTTGTTTGACTAATCTTCTTCGGGGTCCCAACTCACAAACCTAAAACATTCATTCATTTTTAGGTTATTAGTTATTTGCACCTTACTTAACTCACTTAGTCTCTAAGGACTTCCATTCAATAACCTCTCAAGTCTTTATCACTTAGTCTTACAAACTTTACTTTTATCATTAAAACTTATACTTAATCTTAACTTAACTCCTTAAGTTCTTAGGGTCCCAATCATTACTACCCTTCCAAGGGCATACCTCATTACCCATTACCATTCTTAGAATTTGAAATTCTTCTTTTTTTTCTAAGTGTTAAGGGTCGACCGACCCACCGACCGACCCTACCCCTGGGTCGGTCCATTACAGAAACTCTTCCGTCTCTTGAAACCCATCCGACCGACCAGAGCTAGACCGACCGACCCAAACCCTCTGGGTCGGTCCCTTACAGAACCCATTTTCCTACTTAAACCTTGCCGACCGACCCAAGGCTAAGCCGACCGACCCAAACCCTCTGGGTCGGTCCAGTCCAGAGGCATTCCGGCTGGCTTAACTTGGCCCGACCGACCCAACACTGGGTCGGACCCTGGGTCGGTCCTCTACAGACCTTCCTCTTAAATTGCCTCTTTCAATTCCAAACTTCTCCTCATATATCCTAATATGTTATAACCTCATTTGGGCACCTCAAATACTCCTTAAGCCCTCCTCAAAACACATTAATCATTCACCAAGATACACCTCAGTCCTTATGCATTTTCCTTGTAATAATGCTAACACTTGTAATGCTTTCCTCTAGGTTTCTAGGTGGTGGTTCATACCTAATGTAACCACTATGCCAAATGTTTTCTTCACCGCTATAACATCATCTCCCAAGCATCTCTCACTATCTAAAACTCTTTTAAGCATTTACTAAAAGTTCCTTAACAAGTCTAAACTTCCATCATCATCACATTATTTCCTTCCTAGTTGTGCACCAACATTTGCTTAAGTCCTAAATACCCAAATACATTCTCTTGATTCCTAAATATTCCATGGTGATACCTAAGTCATCATAAGTCATTAAAACACCTTAACTTCACCCTTTTTCATCAAGACCACCCATAGAACATTCCTAGTACTTCCTTAGTCATTAAATTCCCTTAGGATATCTTAAACACTTAAACTCTCCTTTAAATTTTGCCATGGGTTCTCTAGTATATAGTACTTCCTAACACATGGTTTTTCTCCATCAAACAACCAAGGCCACACAAATTCTCATCACAATAGCTTAACACCCAATTACACCAAAACTTCACCACATCATCATATAATGCTTTAAACTTAAAATGCTTGGCACTTAGGCCCTTAAATAACAATAATCTTAACCACTGAATTTCCAACATATATGCCTTCAACCTGCGAATACACTCAACAAGGCTCCCATTGAAGTAAAATGCTTCTTGTACTTCACCTTTATATTCTTAAACTATCTCTTTTCTCATTTGCTCCTTAGTCACAAGTTCACAAGAATAGTCGTTGTTTTTCCTAGGTTTTATAGCACCTTCCCAATATAAACTCTACACTAAACTCATCATATACCCACATCTCATTCCCTTAAAAACAAAACACCTTAAGGTAAGTAATTTACCTTGTTTTCTCACAAGCTTAAAAGCTTTTCTCCTTAGGTTTTCTTTGTTCAATCTCGGTCACCAATGTGATTCTCCTTGCCAATGTTCTAACCAATATTCAATGACTCCAATGAGTACTAGATAACACATTAACCCTAAGGAAAAAACCCTAGGTTTAAAAATATGTTTTAAGGTATTAATGTGATTGTTTTACCTTGGTTTCTCAAGACAACTTGGATGTGAAGCAAGAAGGACCTCCTCTCTCCTTTGAAGAGTAGAAACAAGCTAGAACAAGGCATAAACATGGAGTCCCATGAGTATATATTTTCGGTTATGTGAAGAAAATGGTGGAAACCTAGATTTTCTTACACTTTCTTTACCTTAAGAGAATGGAGATGCCAATGGAGTCTCCAAACTTGAATTTCCTCCTCTAATGGTGGTTTGACTTGGCACCAAAATGAAGCTCTTGAAGTTTTGAAAAGATAGAAAGGAGGAGCTTGAGCTAACTAAGAAGAATATGTATTTTGTTTTGGATTTGGAGCTAAAATGAGCAAGATGTGTGCAAGAGAAGGTAGAGCTAGCATGGAGAGGAGCTTCACGTTAATGGAGAAGAGAAAGAGAGCAAGAAATCGTGTGAGACAAGGAAGAATGAAGAAGTGAGGAGAGAGGTAAGCAAAATGTGATATTTATCTTAAAAGGTGAATAGTACTTTATGCTTTATAACTTACTTATTTGCTTTCTCTTTACTTAGTTAGATAAGTGTGGTGAGTCACACTTAAAGAAACCGGCCCCCTTTAGTGAATGAGGGTAGTTTAGTCTTTGTTGACCAAATGTCTCACTTATATAGACTTATGTTATAAACTAGCTTAATAAATTCACTATTCATCAAAAATAAGGCACATTGTTGTGAAATTTTTGATTTCCCATTGATATAGACCTCCAAATGTGATACTATATAGTACACATATTAATTAAAGAGTAATGATGGACATTTAGCCATTCAAAACCCATTTACAAGACAATTTTTCAAAAACGTGCTTTAAGACTCCTTAAAGCACATTTTGTGTTTTAACTTGTTTTCAAGCTTGGTTTTCTTTGGTAATTGACTTAAAATGACCATTAGGATATTACTAAGGTCTTAGAACAATATTTGGGTACTCTCCCATGTCTCTCCAAGCTTAGAGCACGTTTTTGCTTAAACTGCTCTTTTGGTGTTTCCTTATATTTTCTTTGATTAGAAATGTTTCTGAATGTTTCTAAGGCATTATTTAGCCTCCTTATATCTTATTTTATCATTTAAACACCATATCTAAGTTTGGGGTATTTCACAAAAACCAAAGAACAAGAAGTTTTCAAGAAGGCAATATTTTACCTCAAGAATCAAAGGCACTTCTTTGTGGTTTTTCCTAAGAATCCGGGGGCTCATGAACTATGGTTGTAAAGCTCTTGAAAATAGGATTCCAAGGAGCTATCAAGCTTGTGATTTGGAGTTAGGACGAGAAAGTTATGATTTCTACAAGCAAGGTGTTCTTTAAGGCTCAAAACTAAGAACATTGAGTTTTTTGGTGTTGTTTCTTCAAAGAGAGGTTGAGCTACGACCTTGGAAGCTCTCATTTGACAGGTAAGAGTCTGATTAATGATTCACTAAGGGGACAAGATGCTTTGGCAATCAATGAAAGTCTAAGTAGTTGGAATAGTAGAAATTAAAGCATTTTTGGACATGGTGACTCACCATTTGAGGTCGGCAGCCCTATGGCTTGCTTGATCTGATTTTTTTTGTTTTCTTCTTATATTATGTAACATTTTATGTATTAAACTCATTAATAATGACTTATAGCATGTGTTAGGTATGTTACATAGACAAAAATGCCTTAAAACACATTTTATGTGCTTCCGGGTTCACATTGATTATGCAATTTGTTTTGGCTAGTTTAAATGTGTCTTTAATATATTTAAAACCTTTATAAACTTTGTTCATGAAATAGCATGTTGCTAATTCCAATTTAAACCAAGTCGTTTAGTGGTTTCTCCTTGACTTTTGTCAGTTTAGTACCGGTTTTTGTGTGGAAGTGTATACTTAATTTGTGTGTATACGCTATGGCTCCTGTGACCATTTTATTGCTGTCCCATTATTCCTTATTGGTATTTAGGCTCATTAGCCTTTTAGTTCCATGTATAAATGCTTAAGGCATATTTTTCCTTAAAGCACATTTTCCTTTAAAGCACATTTTTGTGCTCTAAGGTGCGTTTCCGGTTTAAACGCTAATTCCGCTTAATGTGTATTACTAATCTTAGAGGTATTTCACATTTGAAATCTCTTGGGAACTTATTGGTAGTTCCCTGATTTATTTATACTCTTTAAAACCCCTTTTGCTCTAATTGTTCCTAAAGCATGTTTTGTTGTAAATTGTTGTTTAACACTTATTCTAATGTTTCTAAGGCACGTTCTAGCCTTAGTATATCCTAATTAGATAGTTCATTAATTTATTAAGGTTTGGGGTATTTCACTGGCGTTTGTTCCCCATATTTAAAGTTAGGGAAGTGAAGGGCGGGTTTAGGTATTATAGATATCCGCTAAGCACCGGGAAGTCCTAACTAACGTACCTCTCGCTCTATCTCTCAACCCTTAACACATATCTCAAACTCTAATTCGGTATCCTCCTAAGTTTGGTAATTCTAATCATCAGAGCGTAATTACGCTCTGATACCACTTTTTGTAACACCCCAACTTATAAATACATAGCCATCTCATAATCCTCCATTTACTTATATTAACATTGCAGCAGAATTCTTACAACGATTGGTGTTACCGCCGTTAGTCACCCACGTGACTAACTAGGCATACTAAATTCTCCAAGATCTAACTACGGTCTGATGGACCCGAATATACAGAACATTAGTGTATACTAAATCTTAACCAAATACATATTCTTAATACAAGTATCTCACATCCTAATACATCATACTACATCTCATACCATTTATTAAACGAGTGTACATGCACAACTCATGTAACAAAAAGGAACACAACCCGAAGCAATTCTACCCATCCCTACTCTCAAGACGGTCATCTTCTGTCATTCACCTGCAAAATAAATACGAATGCCCCTAGGGGCTCAGCACCTTCGCTGGTACGATTCTCTTATAGCCCCCAAGCTAACGGGACTACAACGACTACTTGTCGATAGCATGCAGTTGATTAATAACACAGCATAAATAAGAAGTGCAATAAACACCACACCACATATGAAAAATTATGGTTCAAACACAATGAACGACTTAAAAGCGTTCGTTAAGTAAGTGAGTTAATCTTTTAACTCCTTAAGTTATGATTTCCTTATTCTCAATCCAAGTCTTATCTCATCTCAAGTCTTATCTCAGTCTTAAGTCTTACCTCAGTCTCAAGCTTATCTCAGTCTCAAGTCTTATCTCAGTCTCATTATACCAACTGTTCTTTAATTAGAATTGGTTGTATCTTAACTCAATGTTTATCTTTGTCGGGTCAAAAGTAACCCTAACTAATGAGCTATTAACTCCATTGTTTAAATAAACAACTTCTCAAATTTGGGATTTAGGTGATCCCACCGCACCATCTTAATCTGGGCTCCCACCTTGAACTGTAATCCAAGGTGGTCGAGTCTATATGTCGACTCTAGGAGTCATGTCAAAGATGAGTGTCAACGAAAGTCAAATCTGATACTGATACCAACCCTCTTTTCTTAACATACATGACCGGAGTCAATCCCGGATTCCTCACTCCCCCCAAGTTCCAGTTAGTAGAAAGTCTCAAAGACGAGGTGTTAGTTAAACCTTTTTTGGGTATTAACCAACCAACAATTAGGGAGTGAATTCTTATCTCAGCCAATTTTACCAAGTATTGTTAGTAACAAATCTCAAAGTCAAGTGTGTTAGTACAATGCAAACACACAAGAAACTCAATAGTCCGGTTGCATGGTTTATCTTGTTTTAGTCGAAACAAATAAACAATTAGCACACAAGCTGAGGGACACCTCGTTAGCAAGCAGGCTACAAGAAAACCATACCGTTCACCGTTGATTGTTTTGGTTGCCTATTCTCCTTCCGAGTCCCAATTCTCAAGTCCTAAAACATTAATCCAATCGGGTGGTTAATTCTCTTTTAATTAACCTAACTCATATTATCACTAATGGTTTCAGACTTACAACCTCTAAGTCATTGTAGTTTAAACTTAATCATATAAGTTAATCACTTCTCATTATACCTTATACTAGTTCACACCTCAAATGACCATAAAATTCCACCAAACAACTCTTAACAACCATATAATAGCATTGCCCAACAAGCCCCCTTCATTTACCACCTAAAAATCACACTTCCTTTGTAAAATTGCCTGGTCCGGGACATGGTCTGGATCTAAGGTCCCGGACCAATGTCTGTTGTGACATTCGGCTGATTTTTAACTATGGTCTGGGACTTGGTACTTACCCTAGGTCCCGGACCAGTACTGGGGTGTATTCTCGACCTGTTTTTAGTGCTGGTCCGGGACTTTATCCAAGGACCAAGTCCCGGACCACACTTTAAACCGTTTAATTTTACAGTGTTGAACTTCATTCTCCACTTGTTCTTTTGTCCAATCTTCTTCTAATCTCTCCACATGTATCCCAAAATGTTCTAACACCATTTAAACACCTTAAACCCTCTCTTGATTTCTTATAACTCCATTACACATCCACCCAAATATTGTAATTTGTTTACACCTAGAACCTTGAACATTCTTGCATTTGTTTTCCTTATAACACATTTCTAACCTCATCTCAAGTGGTACTACTTACCAATTATTTTCACAACTCTTCCTAGAGTGTGTTAACCTCATCTCTTCAATTCTAACTCCATATCTCATTATTTACCAACCTAGTTATACTAACTTAGCCTCATTGCACCTCCTCACACAATTTCCCTTCCTTTACACTTTCTACTCACCCTTTTCAATCTTGCACATACCTAAGCATTTCTAGTCATCCTCTTAACACCTTACACCTCTTCTCATTCATCTTGACCATGCTAAATTCTTAGACAACTTTCATCTCTATCACCCAAATCCACTCATTACCATCAAGGTTAAACAACTAGATCATACCTAAATCATCACAAGGCATTATACATCATTTCTACAGATGTTTGCACAAGTCTTAATTCCTCATAACATGATTTTGGTGTGTTTAATACACCCACCTAACATCTAATTCCCCCTAGACAACTCTAGGTCATTATAATCCTCAAGAACACCTTTATTAACTCATTTCCACTCAAATTTCCATTAATGACTCCTAGTAAATCCTAGGTCATATTAATTCACAACAACCACTAAAACACTTGATTTCTACTCAAATTTTGCCATAGCTTCTCTAGTATATTATCATACCCAAATACATAGTATTTTCTCATTCAATCAACTCACACTCATCAAATCCTTTTCTCATGATATTTCTCACCCAATTCAAACCATTAATCACAAACTCAATATGTAGCAATAATCTTAAATTGCATAGCACTAAGGCTCTTAAATGACATGGCTCTTAGGCCCTTAAATGACATGAATATAAACACTGAATTTCCCACATTTAGAGCTTTCAACCTGCAATTACACAACACTCCATCTCATAGCAATTACAATGCTCTTATAATCCATCTTATGCTTATCTTACTAACTCATTTTCCATTGGCTCCTTAATCACAAGTTCCTAAGTTCTTAAGCTTGTTCATATTCTTTTTCCTAGGTTATATAAACCATATTGTAATGTAAGCTCTAGGCTACATTTGGTACCTTTCTAAACATCATTCTCTTAAGACATTAAACCATATCAAGGTAAGTCATTTACCTTATGTTTCCAAGCCTTTTCCTTTCTCCTTTCCTTTAGTTTTCTTGACTGATTTTCGGCAAGGACTTTTAGTTCCCTTGCTAAGCTTCTAATCAACATTCAAATAAGGTAATGAGTGCTAAGGAATATACCTAAACTCATGGAAATCATTCCTAGGTTTACAAAAATTGCTTAATGCACTAAATTAATGAATACCTTTGGAATTTGGAATGGACTTTGATAATGAAGCAAGGCAAGACTTCTTCTAGTATCTTGGAGATTGAAACAAGCTAATTCAAAGAGTAAAACAAGACCCCCATGAGAAGTCATTTTCGGTAATGTATAGAAATGGAGAAAACCTTGGATTTTTCAAGCTTTTCTTACCTTGAATGAAAGGAGATGAAATGGAGCTCTAGAAACTGAACTTTTCCCCTTAATTGGAGTTTCTCCATAGAATCAAACTTGAGCCTTTGAAGTTTTTGAAAAGATAGAATTGAAGACCTTGGTCTAACTAGCACAAATATGCTCTTAGTTTTTGATTTGGAAGTTGGACTTGGATTTAGCAAGCAAAACAAGGTGGAGAAGTAATGTGCTGTAGCATGAACGTCTTCTCTTTGGGAGGATGAAGAAGAATACGGTGGAGGAGGAGGGAAATGAAGAGAAGGGAGGAGAGAGGTAGCTAAGGTACGATGTTTCACTTTAAAAGCAAATAGTTCTTTTTCTTACTTTCCCTCTTCTTTTCCTTAGAGTGCTGGCATATGTAGTGACTCATCTCTTATAAAACCGTGCCCCTCCCATTCCCTAAGATATTTATGGGGTTATTTGACCATTGACCACTTAAGGAAGTCATTTGACTTATTTTAGGCACTATTTGGATACTATTCATAATTAGTGCACAAATTTGTAAACTTTTTGGTTTCTCATTGGTTTAGGCTTCCTAATGTGATACTAAGTAGTACACATGTTGATTAAGGTGTAATCATGGTCATTTAGCCACTCAAAACTCATTTCCAAGTCAATTTTTCAAAAATGTGCTTTAAGACCCCTTAAAGCACAATTTGTGTTTAAACTTGTTTTTGAGCTTGGTTTTCTTTGTAATTGAGTTAACATGTTCATTAGCATGTTAATAAGGTCTAGAAATTACATTTTTTTCCTAATCAAGGTTACACCAAGTCTAGAGCACGTGTTTGCTTAAATTGACTTTTTGGTGTTTTCTTGTGTTTTCTTTACTTAACATTGTCTACCATTGTTTCTAAGGCATGCTTTAGCCTTATTACATCATGAATTTATGTTTACTTACCATACTTAGGTTTGGGGTATTTCAGTGAATAGAAAACAGAAGATGTCAAAGGACACTGGTCTAAAATAAACTCATCATTGGCTGACAATTCTACATTCTCAGACTGGAGGCGGGATATAAAAGTTTCTAGATCTTTCACTTTTCTTTCCAGCTTGGCTTTCTCATTCACAAGGATAATCTTCTCTTGAAAGAGAACCTTTTTCTCTTCCTTCAGCACAGCATGGTCTTGAAGCAAGGCCTGCTTCTCCTGCTCAAAAGAGGTTCCAGCTTGCTCCTCTAGAGCAGCCTTTTCTTTGGACAAGCAGTTCAGTTCCTGGACAAGCCTAGCTTTATCCTCAATCAAGGCATCATTTTCACGGACGAGGGCCTTCTTTGCAAATTCAAGGACCCCGACCTCTTTTTCAAAGGCCGTTTTAGCTTTGAGATGGAAGGACTTGTCAGTCAGAAGTGAAGTCACCTGTTTCTGGTGAGCAGGTTGCACCTGCTTTAACAAAACTTCCAAGTCACAAAAAACCCGCATCCACTCATCCCTTTCAATAACAGGGCAACCTCGTACCTCTTTTAAAGCGGCATCAGCCTGGAGATTCCGGCTTTTGATAGAAAAAATCTCCTCCCGCAAACTTTGTAACTTCAACTCATACTCATGACGTTGACGGACGCATTCTTGTCGAGACGACCACAGTTCCTTGTTTAAAGCTTCCGTCTTTTCCTTCACCTAGAGATCAATTTCATAATGACTTTGATTGATGTAGGCGTCATGAGTAGACTGGGTCCACCTCAACTCTTCTTGGGCATTGTTAGCACGGCTTTCTTCATACCGAAGTTTGGATTGAAGTTCACTTGTATGGAGCTCAGCGCTTTGAGCCATGGACATCACCTAAACAAGAAGCAGATATTGTCAGGAATTGATAGGTGTCAATGCCATAATTAAAAGACACACCAAAAAAAGGGATCCGAAATAACCCAAAAGATGCCTTGCCACATGAAGTCAAACACCTCCTTAATAGGAAGAGAATGCCGCATAATAGCATCAGCCCCTCCATCCCATGTTCCCAGTTTGTCTTTGATAGCAGTGGTGATTGTTGGAGGAGCAAAGATCCCATCCAGATTGCCGGATCTTCTTATCGCTTCCTTCCAAACTTCGGAATACCTAGCGGACTCACAAGAGATTGTGGGCTAAGGTTGACTGCGGTGATAGAACCAACCCTCCTTTTGACAGGGACCGGTAAAGGACTCCTGAGCAGGAGGAGGAGGAGAAGAGGAGGAAGCAATGATGTCTTCTCTCTGTTTACTCCGAATTTCGGGATTCTCAGGGATAGCTCGGTATTTCTTCGCCTTTTCACACACTGCATTCCTAGCCCTAGCAATGTCACACAAAATTGAAACTCCGAGGTCGCCAGAAGTATCCCTTTCTTCTGATAATTTCGATAAGTTAACTTTCGACTTAGATACAGTTTTCTTTTGCATTTTGTGGACGCCGGAAGTTTGGGCTGCAGCAGCAGGGGAAGGAAAGCAGGACGCAGCTTCATTGTCAGCTATGGCTATCGGGGCACCTTCAGAGCCTGATGAAAGAAGAACATATTAAAAAGGAAGGACATAGGGAAAAGAGGATTGTCAGCAAAAGTAAACTTATTTAGCTGGAAGATCAGTACATAGGCCTGTATCCTCCAAAGCACTTCCTCGGGCCGGATCTGAAGAGAAGTAGCTTGGCAAGTCAGGAAATAAATCACAAATTGGAGTCGGGTGACCAGACTCTCATCCTAGACGAGAGCTAAAGTCCAGACCCGAACCAGGAGTGAGGGGAAGAAAGACACGGCGCCCAGGCTCCGGACTCACGTGCCAAGAACCTGGCAATCCGGCGTTTGACCGGTGGGGAGACTCGATGCTTGTTTTCTTTTTCTGGCGCCTGCCTTGATCGCCACCACCATTGTCTCTTTGTCACTTCTTAGAAGAAGATGTAACCCCTAAGAGCTCCTCGGCCGCACTAGTAGCCGCATCAACAAAGGTGTAGTAGTCAACTTTCTCATCTCCAATCTTGAAGTTAACAAAGTTCCAACTGTTGAAAGGACCTATTTTGTCCCCCTTTTAGAAGAAACCTGCTGAAATCCATGCAAATAGTAAGGAAAGGCTGCGGCCAAAATAAAAATTGCATAACTAATACTTACTGTAGTAATTTTTCAGCAAATCCAAGCGCGCGTTGGAAAAGAATTCTTCGACCATCAGCTGTTTGCGGTTCTGCGCCTTGAAGACCTTCGAGATAGGCATATCAGCAGGTGGGGTAAAAAGGCAACCAAGTTGGCCTTTTCTGATCGAAGAGCATTAAGGGACTCCTAGAAATCGTCCGGGCGGTGGGATGTTGACAAACCATCGAGAATTCCACCCAAAAGACGCCTTTTTGTAGTCGAAAAGTGAAAAACCAGCCTTTACCATGATGGTCAGACTGTCAGGATCGACCCTGGTTGAGAAAAATTGGGCGAATTCGGTCGCTTCCGATCGGATCTTGTTCTCCTCACAAAGAATGACATAGGCATGAAGATACGATACCGCCTTTGGATGTAAGTGGGCAAGTAAGCAACAGTGCCGAATAACAAACCCCAAAACAAAAGGGTGTGGGGGAACGGTCAGACCTCGAGAAAAAAAGTCTGCGTAAACCACATACCCGAGCCCGAAGTCGTCATAGGGGTGAGAATCGGAGGAGGGAAGATGAATATGGGTGCCTAGTGGGACTTCAACATCTCTAAGACAGCTAGAAAGCGAAGAAATATCTAGAGAAGAAGGGAAGAGCTCGCGATCTTCTGAGAAGGGCTTTCTAAAATGTAGGAAAGAAGGTCAGAAACCCTTAGGAGAAGGAGTACCTTGAATCACCTCCACAGCTGGCGAAAAATTCGCGACGGCCTTACTTTTCTTCAAACTAGAAGAAGCCATTGAAGAAATCAACAAAGGTGAAGTAGGAGAAGCGAAGGAGAAAGCTTGAAGGCAAAAAACCGAGAGGCAAGAAGATGAAAGAGCAACGAAGTCGAAAGAGCAGAAGAAGGAAAGACAAAGTATCCAAAATTCGGGGTTTTTAAGGGAAGACTATTCCCGCTTAAAAATAAAATAACAAAAACATATACTGCAAAAACTCACTTTTGCAGGAAAAAGTGAAGACTCTACGTTTCCCTAATTAAGAAGCCCTGACACTGGACGAAAAAAAAGAATCCTGTGTATTCCACATCGGAAACGCGCGAGTAAATTTAAAAAGGAGGCACGGACCTCGCACGAGCCACGAGTTCAGCACTGACTAGTGAAGTTCTTTTTCTTCGTTCAAATAAAAAGAACTCGTGGGACTGAGAAGAGATAAGAGGAAACAAAGAAGAATAGGCAAGATCGGAAAGCCCTGAGGAATAATCTAAAGATTTCAAAAGAAAGCACGACCGCAAATTTTGTTCCCAAAAAAATTTCGAACATGAAAAGTTCTACTATCTTCATCAAAGATTCAAAAAGGTGGAACTTGTGGGACTGATGAGAAGGGAAGAAATGGACCCGGTCATAAAAGCCATAGAAAACGTCCGGTCGACTATGACAAAAAGATAGGGCTAGAAATAGCGTCCGCCCGTCCGGTCACCTGTGACCGGACAGACCAGGCTAAGTAGAGTATAAGGTGACTGGTCGCCTGTGACCGGTCAAAGATAATCAAAGAGATAAATAATGGCCGGACGCTCGCGTCCAGTCAAGGCCATTAGGAAAAGGTAGAAATGTCCAGTCATCTTACTCCAGTAAATAAAGGTGCAGAAACGATATTTGTATATAAAATAAGAGAGGCTGGTAGCCTGAGGGCAGATGTAAAAGCACTATAAATAGGGGTGTACCCCCATGAAATAAGACAGGTTTTTTGGTATTGACTCAATCTGAATTGGTTCTCTGCAAAGTTATTCTCTCTCTTTCTCTCGTCCCCTCTCGTTCACGACCAGGTAATACACTAGAGTAGCTATGAGAGATCTGAGTGGGAAAGGCTGGACACTTTGTTTCACCTCCATTGATCACATCAACAGAGATGAGAAGATATCTAGCCTCTATTGATAAGACAGACAAAGTAACCCTACTTGTTGCCTCCTTTGATTTCTGTACAGAGGCAAGTTTTGTGTTGCCTCCATTGATCTTATACAAGTTGCCTCCAATGGTACATATTGTTGTAGTGAATTTCCCTCAACGTGCTTTGGGATTTTTCAACATGCTCAAGGCCTATTTTCGCTGCTTTCTAATGTAGACTAAATTATTATTTCCCTTGTATTTTGGTTATGTTTCTTGTTTTCCTTTATCCTTTTTTTCTTCCGATTTTGTTTTTGCAAGCATTGAACTTGTTATTTAGGACGTAGGTTGGGTATTATTTTTCCTCCCTAAGCTTTTTTCCCAAAGGGTTTTCTCCTTATCTGCCCGATCTTTTGGGTTTTATAATAAAAGACGAAAGCTATACTTATAAAAAAACAGATAGTCACAATGGTAGAGCCTGAACCAGACAGTTGTGGGTTCATCCTGTATGAAACAAGAACTTCTCTATAAGTGTTAAAATTAAATAATAATGTTATACATTTTAGTTAGAATATTTGTTCTCTATGGATACTCGTGTCTAAAAATGATTACATAATGTAAGCCCCTATTTAACAAAAATGCAGCGGAAATAAAGTACTAGGCAATTACAGATCATCGGGTTCCAAACACCCGGCACCAAACCTCACCACTTACAACTTATAATTCTACAAATGCTATGGTCTAAACTCGAGAAAACATAATAAAAGCAAAATATACAAACTCTCCACAATCCCTAATTCCTGTCCCCAATCACTCATACTCTTCGTGGCCATCTGTATAACAATTAGTACCTGCAAGATAAAACCAAGCAGCCCACCCCGGGAGGGGTGAGTCAGTTCCCTGGAATGGAACTAGTACGATTCTCCAAAACAAAACCTTTAAGCATAGCTCTTAAAATAAACAATAACTTGAAATCATACTATTAAAACAACATAGAGGAACAAGGCACTTTAAAATCACCAAGTCAAAGATAACAAGTCAAGGATAGAGATACATAACAAAAAGGTAAAGTTAGTCAATTAGAAATCACACCAGGAGTTAGTAAACAACCATTTCTTATGTTAGATTCAGTTCTAATCAGGAGTAGAAAGACCCAAGTAGTCACAAGGACTAGGAATGAAAGAAAAGATCCAAGAACTAACAACTCAAGAGTGGAATAAAACCAACTGGGAGAGATGGCCCCCACCGCCAAGTACGTCCTTTTAGGACAGGGGATATACAACCCCTCACTGTTTACAACGTCCTTTTCGAAAAGGGATATACAGCCCTTTACTGTTAACAACGTCCTTTTGGACAAGGGATATACAACCCTTCTCTGTTACCGACCCGTTCTCAGTCATCGGTGAAGACGCGCGCACGTCATAACAAAAGACTCATCTCATGGATGAAACGATATCCAGAGTCAAAGGAAGAATTGACCAAGATTGACATTTTCCCATATTCCCACTAGATTATTAACTGCACAAGTGCAATACCAAAACACTCAGTCCTATAGAGTGCAGAGGCGTAAACCCTTGGCAGTTAATATCTAATGAAACAACCAGATAGGAGGAACCAATACTCATGTAAGTTATACATTCAAGGCTCAGTTAGTCACATCAAGCTGAGTTAGTCACACAAACAGTTTCCCTTTGGAAATTCATTTCAGCTCAGTTAGCATTTTCCAAAACATTCCATAAAGTCCGTTAGCAAAAGTATCTGAGTATGAGAAATTGTACCTGATTAATGTTGTAGCAGTTCTAGTAGACTCGTGCAAACATTCAACAACACTCAGAGGAAAATTAAAGGTAGTCCGACATCAATAACTTGTAGCCTAAGTCAAACTTAAATAAATTCCTTATTTATATTTCTAAGTCTCAATTGTCTTTTAACCCCTCACTTAAATGTTATGTATAATCTTTGACTTATCTTAGAATGTTGTATAACTCAAGGTTGTAAGACCAAGGAATGTATTTTATTAACACTTGTTAATTGTTCCACTCTTATCCACTTTACTCAAACTTAACCATAATTCTCAATTCAAGACTTTTGAGACCCATATGTCATAAATGCATTTTATGTTATTCAATCAATCTTAGAATTTCAATAACAATTCTTAAGCTCAATACTTTTATTGTTAATTTAGAATAAACATCGTATCATAACCTATGATAGGTTTATCTTAGAATACAATACTATTATTTCACAATGTAATGATTATGTATTTTATCAATACTACTAGATAATCCATTATGATTCAGTTTTCCTCTTAACTAAATTAAGATCTACATCTTGTATATTGGAATCATGGTGTCGTAGATACATTTTATTATAACTTAATTGAGCCACTAAACTCAATTATCATATCCTTAGTTCAGAATGACTTTTTATTACAACCATCTAATAATCTTGTCATAAGATGTTGAATTACTTCTCATCTTGAAATAACTATATTATACTTAACTTAGACTTATCGGACTCTTACATTTAGTATTCATAAGATATATTATTTTCTTTATCATTACCTATATAATAAAGTGTTTTAAGATAACCTTTTATGTATCCTTACTTACATTTAATTTCCTAAATGTTTTATTTGTACACACATTCCCTCCATAGACTATGTATAATCCTTTTACTAACTTCCATAAACTTAAGTCTTAAATACATTTTAAATTGTTTACAAAACCTAAGGTTTCAAAGGAATAACTTAATAAATTAATTACCTTTATTATGCTTAAGGATAAGCATTATATCTTAACATAAGGTAAAATTTAACTAAGAATTAAATTCTCATTCATAAGTGAAATTGTCAATTATTTACTAAGATCATCCATTCTGAAAAATCCTCATACCTTATATTCGAATGACATATTAAGATTTTCAGTATCGCAAAGTAGATCAATATAATCTCTTATGTAACTTAGTTTCATCTAATTAAAGGTTCAATGGTTTTAAATATCTAATTTCTATTTACAAACCTTTTATAAGTTCTAACTACTAAATACATTAGTTAATTATAAACTCACATCCTGAATATTGGTAATAAATGTATTTATATGGCTTATCTAATTCTAAGAAACTAAAGGATTATTATTTAGATTAATTCCCTAATCATAGTTTAATATGGTTTTATATCATAATTCGTTTAATGATTCTATCTTAAAACATTAAGTTATTAATCAATACTATAAATGTTATGAAATGATAAAATCCAGACTTATTAATCCACTTCACATTAAGATGTAAAAGTATTTTATTTATTTTATCATTAATTATACAATAAGATCTATCTGGGTTACATTTTATGAAATCAAATTACAAATATTCCTACGTCTTAACTTATTAATTACTCAACCCAATTATAGATTTACATTCTGGTCGTTGACTAATAATATTATGCATGTATATTAATATGGCCTATATAAAAATCTTAGAAATTCAAAGGTAACCCTTTAAGCTTAATTTTTATAACCATAATTTAATACCACCTAATATAATACTATTTTAATAGTATTATGTATAGATTTAGTTTAACTTATTAATTCTTTCATATTCTATTTTCTATACCGGGGGTTGCTATTCGCAGTACAAAATTACTAATCACCGCAGTACAAAATTTTTTTAATTCATATTGACGTTGTACACATGTAATGATGTGTCGCTGTGTTTTTTTTTCCAAAAATGATATCTGTAAGTAAATTTACCGAAGTAGTTTGTAGTTGATTAGTAGCGAATTTTACTAGTTACTTTTTTGTTGGAATCAATACAGGAACCTTTTTTTTTGTAAAAAAAAGTGTTGGATTACATTTTTATGTTTTATTACATTTTTGTGTTTATATTATTAATTTGACTTAAAATTAATTTGTACTGCGAATAGCAAATACTTTACTATTCGCAGTACAAATTTTTTTTTTCACCAAACTTAGTTGAATAAGTTTGAATGTTACGGGGAGACACTTTTTTTTCAAATAATAGATGTTTGAATAACCAAATTTAAGTCAATATGAGTAAAACAACAACTAAGTTAAAGAGAAACTAAGTTACAACAACTAATTTATAGAAAAACTAAGTTACAACAAGTTACAACCACTAAGTTAAAGAAAGACTAAGTTACAACAACTAAGTTAAAGAAAAACTAAGGTACAACGTTGATCCAACTATCTAACCTAGATTGTAATTGATGAATCCAAGGTCCGACAGTGTTTGGATCTCTATAAGCGAACCACTGCGGATAGACAGGGGGAGTGGGGAGTCATGAACCATGCCGAACCTTATGAAATGACCCTGGGGGCAAATTCCTATGTGGATCTCTCCTCTTGGCCTATCACGATCGGTATAATTATCGAGCGGAAGGTATGTGGCACTTGCCGCACCCCCATAGAAAGTAGAGTAGAAAACTACTATCGAAGTGTACCTTGTCGCGATCGCCAACCCCATTTCCGTGTGCATCCATTTCTGTGGAGGTGCTGGCTCTCCTGAATTCCAATGAAGCGCTCTTAACATGCCGTTGTACGGTCCTTCGTTAAAAATGGCCTTGTATAGTCCATTCGCCGGTGCTTGATTCTTCATGTGATTGTACAATGCTACACGGACATCTTTCCACCTCTCTTCGTTTGAATATAGGTAGTCAGCAATGACCCTGAAACCACAATTCCCATCTCCACGAACATCAATATACCTAGTCATATATTGATATAGGTTGGGGTTGAAATCCTGGTAGTATGGGAAGTTGTCAAGGGGCTGGAATCGACTCGGATTTGATGATCCTCTATTACGTGATCTTCTATTTGATGGCGCTCCTTCTGACTGGCCTGCCCTTGGTTGGTTACGCTCCCAAGATGAAGGTTCCCGTCGGTTTGGTCTTTAGGGCCCGGTAGGTCTGCCAATCCCAGCCTGTTCCAATGGCTCTCCTAATTGGCACACCATATCTAGGTGAAGGAAGTTTTGGATTTGACTGTAACATTTCGCCATCTATTCTGTTCTTCCTCCATGTAGGATACCATATCAATTGTCGATTCATGTTTCTCCCAGCTTAGGGTATACCAGAAACGATGTATATCCCTCTTCGAGCATAGTATACCACTATCCAGCATGTAGTTTAATTTACAAGCGCAAGGTAATCCATGAGAGGTTACCTTGTCACATCCACAGATTGAGCTATCCATTTGCACATAATTCGCCCTTCCAAGCTCCTTGACTAGCTCATCTAAGCAAAGGGTACTAACCTTCCCGATCAGGTCAGCGATTGGAACCCTAATGTGCTCTCTTCTGTGTTTTGTCCTGGCTGCCTCAAAATCCTTTTTTAACTCTCGGATGCTTGTATTCACATGATCGTTAATCTTTGGAAAGATTACATCCAAAGTGTGTCTAGCACTCCTTAATCTCGCCTTTAGAGAAGAATGTGCGCTCTCCACCCTATCACATGTTTAAGTAAGTTTTATAGATCTATAACAATCACTGTATTATCTTAAACATTACAAGATTAACAATTTTACCTATTTGTCGATGTGTTGCTGAATTGCAACACATTCTTGACCCAAGCCTCCACAAATTTTTCCTTGTATTTCTCCCAGACTGATGCAACATACGTAATGAAACGTGGGTAGCTTTGGTATGTATTCTTGAAATATGCTTACCTCTCGTTGTAGTCCTGCTCTGTGCTCGAGTAGACAATCGAAGTCCACATTCGGACTGCAGCTGCCGCCCTTCCTCTATCACCCATATAAGTCTCGGCTTTCCCTTCCCCTGAACGTTCCTACTTATGTGCCACCGACATAGTAGATGATGAGATTTAGGAAATACCTCTTCTAAGGCATTCATCAGGGCCAGACATCTGTCGGTGATAAATGTAGAGGTTGTAGTCCGCCCGAGGAGGTCCCTTAATTATTGAAGTGCCCACACATACATGTCTGTTGATTCTGATACAAGAAGGCGAAGGCAATGCTGAAGTTTTTGCCTATACTCGTCATCTCGATGAACTGAACCAAAGGCATTTTTGCTATGTTTGTTTTATAGGTAGCATCAATGCCTATGACATACGGGAACGCATGGAGCAGTAATCTAGATGTAGGGTGTGCAAAGAAGATGGACCCAAGTTGTGTTTGATCCCCTAAATTGTGAAATATAATCATGTTATCTATCAAATTAATATGAAACCTAAATGATTGAAGTTATTTGAGACATACTGAGTTGACTTACTTGGATTTGTAGTGTAATCGTAGTAGTAGTTGTTTTTGTCTAGCTCACTCAGCAGAGTCTGCACCATAGATCGACCATTTTGATTTACTAGTTTTGTTTTTTGTATCCGGTTGTATATGTCTTTCCTTGTTGCTGACGTTTCTGGGTTGATTGTTGTGAGCTCGGAATAAATTGCACAGGGGGCACACTGACTCTGGTTCTCTGGTCGATCATAATCTCCTCCGCCTTAGTCAGGCGTTTTCCCACAAAATGACCCTCTGCCCACTCTACGAGATCATGGTTATGCCATCCATTACGCACTTGCAAGAAACACCCGTAGTTTGTGTAATACCCCTTAATTTTCAAAGGACAACCACATTTCTTGGAACCAGATGATCTGCGTCGGTTGATGACACCAGGTCGTGACGTCCTTCGTGGTTTCCAATACCTCTCGCATGTTATGTGGAAATCTTGGCTCGACCGAGAACTTTGAATTATGGTGTAGATATGGTTGGGATGGCCAACACTATCTACCCAAGCTTTCGCTTCTTCTTTACCCCTAAAGGCCTAGTTTGTTTAAAAATAACTGTGTCCACCACCGGAGCTCGATTATACATCTCTTGCATGTAGTCATCCATCTGTGCATTATGATCTGGAACGCCTTCATCAAATTCATCCCAATCTGAATCAGTGGTTGAGTCACTTTCCTGCAATAAGGGTCGAGAGAATGTTAGATGAATATTGAAATATGGAATATTAGTGCAAATATGATTAACAAAGACAATGAACTGAATACTTACAGGGCTTGATATTGGAATATACTCATGATCGGACTCTACAGATTGACTCATGTTTAGAGAGAGAGCTTGCACAGTTTTACGAAATTATTTTGGAAGAGAGTAAGGAAATAGAGAGCTTCAAAATATGGAGAGAGAGTGTGTGAAGATGAAATGGAGGAGGCATCCCTTATATAGAGGTTGGTCATGAACTAGCCACAAGGTTACAAGTTAAAAAAACGGTAACCTGGTACGTGTACAGTGACCTGGTACGTGTACCTTTCCTCACAAAAGTAATTACCTATGGTAACTTTGAATTCACTTTGTACTGCAAACGGTAACCTGGTACGTGTACAGTGACCTGGTACGTGTACCTTTCCTGACAAAAGTAATTACTTATGGTAAATTTGAATTCACTTTGTACTGCAAACGGTAACCTGGTACGTGTACAGCGACCTGGTACGTGTACCTTACCTACAAAAGTAATTACCTAAGGTAACTTTGAATTCACTTTGTACTGCAAACGGTAACCTGGTACGTGTACCTTTCCTGACAAAAGTAATTACCTATGGTAACTTTGAATTCACTTTGTACTGCAAACGGTAACCTGGTACATGTACAGTGACCTGGTACGTGTACCTTTCCTGACAAAAGTAATTACTTATGGTAAATTTGAATTCACTTTGTACTGCAAACGGTAACCTGGTACGTGTACAGTGACCTGTACGTGTACCCTACCTAACAAAAGTAATTACCTAAGGTAACTTTGAATTCACTTTGTACTGCAAACGGTAACCTGGTACGTGTACCTTTCCTGACAAAAGTAATTACCTATGGTAACTTTGAATTCACTTTGTATTGCAAATGGTAACCTGGTACGTGTACAGTGACCTAGTACGTGTACCTTTCTTGACAAAAGTAATTACTTATGGTAAATTTGAATTCACTTTGTACTGCAAACGGTAACCTGGTACGTGTACAGCGACCTGGTACGTGTACCTTACTTGACAAAAGTAATTACCTATGGTAACTTTGAATTCACTTTGTACTGCAAACGGTAACCTGGTACGTGTACCTTTCCTGACAAAAGTAATTACCTATGGTAACTTTGAATTCACTTTGTACTGCAAACGGTAACCTGGTACGTGTACAGTGACCTGGTACGTGTACCTTTCCTGACAAAAGTAATTACTTATGGTAAATTTGAATTCACTTTGTACTGCAAACGGTAACCTGGTACGTGTACAGTGACCTGGTACGTGTACCTTACCTGACAAAAGTAATTACCTAAGGTAACTTTGAATTCACTTTGTACTGCAAACGGTAACCTGGTACGTGTACCTTTCCTGACAAAAGTAATTACCTATGGTAACTTTGAATTCACTTTGTACTGCAAACGGTAACCTGGTACGTGTACAGTGACCTGGTACGTGTACCTTTCCTGACAAAAGTAATTACTTATGGTAAATTTGAATTCATTTTGTACTGCAAACGGTAACCTGGTACGTGTACAACGACCTGGTATGTGTACCTTACCTGACAAAAGTAATTACCTAAGGTAACTTTGAATTCACTTTGTACTGCAAACGGTAACCTGGTACGTGTACCTTTCCTCACAAAAGTAATTACCTATGGTAACTTTGAATTCACTTTGTACTGCACATGGTGTGTTTGGTACGCTTCCTTTCAGTAGTCGTTGAACTAGCCGTTGAACTAGCCATTGGACATGTCAGTGTTACTCAAATATTATAAAAGTGGGTATTAGTGTCCCAACATACTCATTCCTTACCCCGTGCTCTCAGAATCTGTCTAATTACATCTTGCTTGAACTCTTCACACCTTAATTCCCATTTCGCTCTCAAAATCAAATGGAGTTTCCTTTCTGTTTGCACGTTAATTATGTAGCTACTTTTGGTCGTCATGGAGCACAATTTGATAGAAGAATGGGGCACAGACGCGTAGAAGTTACTATGCCATATCCTAGTAATCTCCGGGATCTACAACGACGAGTAATACGAGCACTACAGTCCCTCCTCGGCAGAATAAACATAACAACAATGGTGTATTTGGGGCTGGAGGGCGACTACGAGTGGACTTTTATTCATGTACGAAATGATACATCAGTTCGCCGGATGATGGAGAATTACATGGAGTATAATGATTTCATCGCTCATATTCCATTACTTGTTATTTATGATCCTATTGAGCCCGATGATGATGATTTTCAACACCAAGAACCAATTTATGAGATGAGACGTAATGTAATAGCACGGGGAATAGAGAGACAAAGGTTAGGAAATAATTAGGTTATTGGTTATTGCGTAATTGATCTTGTAAGTTCTCGCGTTGTTATAATTTTCGGGATTTATAATCTTTAGTAGATGTTTGGACGTGGAATAAACTTGTTGTTATAGTTATTGACTTTTAATTATGTGCTTCATCAGATTTGAATTCATGGGCTTTTCTTTCTTAGGAATTTCTACATTTTGATATATTTCATTTCTCGTGACACACCGTATTATCAATAACAGTACAGGGAGGGACATTATCAGGGCATCCACCACAAACTTCGGGTTCCAGCTTTCATTCAGAAATTTGCAAGCCTCAATAATTTGGTCAAGCTTAATGTTTAGAACATGGCTGAACTGAGATTCACTCACACCATCGCTAAATATAATAATCTGCTCAGGCTTCCTTTTCTACCAAATTCTTCTTCTCTCAGGCAGCAAGCACAACAGAAACAAAGGCATTCCGGAAAGTTCAGATTGAAGCTGGTCACACATCTTTTCTTTCTTAGGAATTTCTACATTTTGATATATTTCATTTCTCGTAACATATTCAATCTTTGGTACATGTTAGATATTTCATTTCGACACTATCCTTCCTGAGAACACTCAACGACCAACAAAGAATTTGGACCACCCAGATTGGCATTGATCTTTTCAACACCAAGTAAATTCCTGAGAACACTCAACGACCAACAAAGAATATAGACCACCCAGATTGGCATTGCAGAAACGATGCATTTCTAGAAAATTTTTGGCATAGTCTCCCCTGGTTTTCTTATCTCCACCAGTTCTAAGAACCTCCACAAAATCAACCAACAGATCATCAACAAGGTCCCAAGCATTGTCAGCAATAATTCCACCATCACCAAGTCCACCAGAAAAAAACTACATCCAAACAAATTGTACTAGCGTCTAACACACCAAGTAAAAATGAAAGACAACAAATAGTTCCAAGATGATACTAAAGTTTATTACATCCAAATTCAAGATGACAAGCACTAGGGTGCACCATGCTGGCGCTGGTAACTATCCCATATGTATAAAGAGCTGAACACATCCACAAGACCATCAGTTGCAGCCCTTTGTTCTTCTTCTGGCATCCCCTGACGATAGTATGACCAGTCCCATGCATTGTTCTCTTGGTAGTACGGGCGTGCAAGCTCACTTGCCTCAGACAGTAGCTGTAACACACTTGGTCAGGTAAGTACATATAAAAAATAAAAGTGATATGTAATGAAGTACTATGAAAATATGACTTACTAGACAGGGATCTGGACGATGAACCAGGGTGGTCTGATAAGTCTCAGGGTTTAGGATCGTCGGGTGTGTGTGCTTGGTGTACCAATCTAGGTAGAGTGGGTCACAAGCATGCAACCGCACATTTATGCACGTATACCCTGGAACCAGCAATTTAGGAGTGTTTTCCCACAAACTATACATGGGGGGTATACACAGTGTAGGGTTGGGTTTTTCCTCTTTTTTCAGACCTTGGGTTGGGTCTAATAGGAGGTTCAGGGATATCCTGAATGTAACCAAACTGGCGTAGACAGCGACCAGGCATGTATGGCTCATTCAACCCCAAAACCTGTATGTTACCTCTATACCATGTACGCCCTCCATGAACATTAACATTATCTCGACCGTAGGGCAACCAATCATCTACAATGAACATTAATAGTAAAATGTAACCAACAACGAAAGACAAAAATAATAATGGTTCAATGTGTTAGCAACTACAAACACTTACATTTAGAGCAGTCAAAGCATCTAGATGCTCACGATATCCTTGCAGTGAACGATGATCCTGCACTTGAGAGGTAGATCTCACCCATCTTAGAGCCCAAGGTCTATCATCATTAGCGCGTCAGTCCGGGCTAATCGCTGGTCTTAATGTAGGGAAGTACGCATAAATCCAGCACTGTGCATATAAAACACTAGAATGATTAAGCAGTACCAATTATTAATACTCAGCGAGTTATCATATACTAGATGCACATTAGGACACATACCTCAAGTAACGTCATAGAACCACCTATCCCACTGGAGCCGGCACGAGATGCTATCCCTAGCTGGCGATATAACCATGCAAGAGTACCAGCTCCCCATGCATATTTACGAAGCTTGGTACCTTTCTTCACAGAAGCTACTAAACTGAACAGCTATGGACTCAGACGACCATTTGATTTTCCAGCTAATATGGTGGTACCAATCAGATGATACAACCAACCACATGCCTGCTTCATTGCCTCTTCATTTTCATCCCTACATTGTTGCAACAAGCTCGAAATTGATACATCACCGGTATTCCACAGTGCCTCTGTCATACTCTCAACATCTGCCCCAAAATTAAGACAATCAGCCATTACCTCCTTCAACTCACTGGTGGATGAATCCCCTATCAATGGACGACCGACGATGGGGATTTGCAGTATCATCCACACATCATGCAGGGTAATCGTCATCTCACCAAACGGCATATGGAATGAGTTTGTATCAGGCTGCCACCTCTCCACAAAAGCACTGATGAGGGACATATTGTTGTATGGCATCGTAATATCCTGTAGGTGCTCTATACTAGAATACTCAAGCATCTTCCTTGTTCTTGGTTTGGAAATTTGATCTTTTGACCAGCAGGTAAGCATCACCCTACGGGATTTGAAACTCAAAACCCCACGATCCTGCATAATGACCAATATTTAACACTTACAAAACGTAGTATGATATTAAATGATCAAATACAGGAAAAGATAGAGAACATACCTTAGTCGAGGTCCATAAGTCAAGCGCTACATGACCCCCGAAGCTAGTGATAACACTAGTGAGTAGTGGACCGCCAGGAACTGGCACCTCTGTCAACTTCCAAGAGGTAGGAATGACTGGAACCATCGCTAGCGCTGCTTCCTCGTCAGTGTCATCCTCCTTATCCATGACTTCATCATCTTCCTTATCCTGCTCCTCATCCACGTCGGGTGAGTCCTCATCATCAGCACCATGACCATCGTCATCAGCATGTGGCGAACGCTCAGTCATCACATGGTCCTCAACAGCACGGGCAGGTGATGGGCGTGGTGGACGTGATGAACTACCACCGCCTAACGGAGCAGTCTGGTGGCTTGATTCCCCCGAGATATTGTAGCTAGAGCTGTGCAGTGATCTGTCAGAAAAAACACTACTGGATGATGACAACACTGGCATGCGTCTCCTCGGTATATTGAACACCGCCGAGTCATCCTCCGCTACCATTGGTGGTGCTGGTACTTGAAACGCCTGGTCGTTGGAAGATTGACCCGGATGGAAAGATGAATGGCGTGCTGCTTCCATGCGGGGGGCAGGATTACTCGGCCCTTCACCAGGAGCATGTGCACGACGACGGTACGAGGCCGTCATAGCCTGCTGCACACCCCGGTCTTTATTCTTCCTCTTCGTGACATGTCTCACTGCTTTTTTCAGACGATCCATCACTGCATACGAATATCACACAGTTATATTCCTCATTCATAACATAAAAATTCAAACATTTATAATCATATCATTCACAACAATTCAAAAAAAAATTCAAACATTTATAAATCATTCACAATATTAGTTAAAAAATCATTCACAATATTACAATTAAAAAAAAAATTCAAATATTTATAAATCATTCACAATATTAGTTAGAATTCAAAAAAATAACAAATTAAAACATTTAATAATCATTCACAATATTATAATACAAAAATAAATAAATTAAAACATTTAAAAAAACATTCAACATATTAAAATTTTTTTTTAAAAAAAAAAAAACTGGGTCGAGTAGCGCTGCTACTCGCCCGTCTCCAAACCGAGGACCACCACTCCTCTACTTCGCCGGCGGCGAGTACTCCCGGTCCTCGCCTATCTCCTCTCCGAGCAGCCCAGATACTCGCGCCCCCTGTGTCGCTGGTGAACCGAACTCGCGAGCCCTAGTACTCCTCGCACTGGTGTCGACCGAGTTCCGCTCCTCCTCGCCTTCCTTCCCTGCGAGCAGCGCCGGTCCTCGCAGCACCCAAACCCGAGTCGCCCTGCTCCTCGCGCCGCTACAGGTCGAGCCGCACCAGGGCTCGACCCTGTATTTTTTTTTTCAAAATTTTCAAGTTTCCTCCGAATTTTTCATGCTAGATCTAGCTCAAATGATGTTGAATTTCAAAAAACTAACACCAAATTCATACTCAGGACACCCAAATCTATAAGTTGCAAAAAAAAAATTGAAAAACTCACCGGAAAATTTTTCCGGCGGTGGTCCGGCGGTGGTTGGCGGCGGCAGGTGGCGGCGCCGGTGGCGGCTCCGGTGGCGGCTCCGGCAGACAGAAGAGAGCTTCTTAAGGAAGAGAGATAGATGAGAGAGAGTGAGGAAGTGAGAAATGAATAATCCAAGGAAGGTTAGGCTATATATAGTACGAGCGTTTTTTACCCGAAATTGACGTTTTCAACTGCGATTTCATACAACGTTCTGAAAGTGTAACAATGTTTGTAATTTAGTCAAACACAACATAAAATGTCATTAACTAATGTGGAGTCACAATTATAACGTTTAAATGCGATTAAAAAGGGTTTTACGTCTTTTATACGGTTTATAATGTTTTGTAACAATCAGAGTGTTTTTTACTGTTTACGATCAAGAAATTATTTTTAAAAAAAACAAGAGTTACAACACGACATTATTACATGTGTACAACGTCAATATGAATTAAAAAAATTTTGTACTGCGGTGATTAGTAATTTTGTACTGCGAATAGCAACCTAGTTTTCTATAAGGTATTTTATTCCTTTTTATTTATTCTTTCGTTATCTATATATTAAGATTTATTAAGACATTCTTTACGTAGTGTTATTGTATTTAATTATCTCTATTAACTTTTACACATATCCACATCCAATATATGGTTTATAAAATAAAGTATTTTCCTTAGTTTTCAATTAATTATATTAACTTCCATATTATATATTTAATATAAATGTAGATTAATTAAATTCCTTGATTTAACCAAAGTTACTATTTTATTTCTGGTATATATATATATTCACTTAAAGTTTATACCTAAAAATATTTATTAACATTCTGTATTAAATGTTAGTTTAGTCTTATTATATTATTCCCAACCTATAATGTTTATTAATCAACTATACTTTAATTTTTGTGTTATATTAAAAATCATATATTATAAAATAACATGAAAATTCCATAATACAATTTTTAGACCAATTTCCATTGACAGATGAAGGAGATATGATTAGACGAAGTTACCTTACCGGATCGGTTTTCTGAAAAATCTGGGTTGCAGATTTTCGGGGAGGCAACTTCAGATCGACTTTGCGGCAGATGTAGAAAGAATTAGGTTATGTATGAGTAATGGTTAGAAAAAGGGTTTGTAGGAGAAGAGAATGAAGAAGACGACATTCAAAAATACCCAAAGCCGGCTGAGATATCGATGTCACAAGTTAGGGTAATGTTCTGAAGGTTGCTAGAAGACTTGGTGAATTTTTAGAGAAATCTGGCGAGGCTGACGTGACAAGGCGCGTGGCTGAGTCAGGGAAACCCTAGCCACGTCACCACCCTTCAAAATTTTGGCTCTAAACTTCATTATATCATAACTTTGGCTAGGACGATCCGTTTTTAACTTTCTTATTATCAATCTTTTTCGTTTTCTATAACCTTTTTATTGGTGTAGGTTTCATGGACTGATTTGACCATTCTCAATAAGTCAACCCTAGCAAGGCTTAAGAAGCTCTAAGGTTTCTATGATTTTATATTGACTTTTATGATTCAAATCAATGCTCCATATATTTCTAAAATCTTTATAATATAATTGGAGTGTCTAAAAAATTTTCCAAGATTTATTGACTCATAAATCTTATTATTAAAGTCATAATACCATATAATAATTTAGTTTTAATTGTATTATTTAGGATTTAATAAAAGAAATCCTAAATTAATTTAGGGGTATTTCACATAATTATTAAACACCCCAATGTCCATTTTGTTGTGTAAATCGGTCTCGAAATGTATCATAGCATACAATAAATGTATATATAACTAATTTTTGTTTTAAAAACCCGTGGGATATATTCTAAACTCTCTCTCCCATTGGATAGTCAAAAGAATGTTGTTTTTTTTTTCATTTTTGAAAAAAAAAACTGTGTAGTAATGATCTAAATTGTTTATTTTAGGCCCAAGCGGGAAAATGTTAGATTGGAAACAAAAGTTGACCAGTCGAGTTTGTTGGTTTAAAATGTAGTTGATGTACAGATTTTGGATCACGGAAATGATATAAAGTTTGAGGATAATTAATATACGTAAAATTAAGGAAAGGTCGAAATTAGAAGAAAAGTTATGTCATGTATCGCAAATTCTACTGTACGGCTGGTCCGTGTAGAATACCGTGCAACCTGTCGATTTGGCATTCTCAATATAGTATAGCCTTGTCCATTTGGCAGTCCAGTCAGCAGCTGATTGGACAGTTTTGCTGACTGGATTACCTTTTTAGTATATTAACTTTAATTAGTTGTAACTTTTAATATATAAGTCCAAAATGAAAAAAAATTATATTATTGTTCATCTAAATTCGAGCTCTTCAAAATAAGACCAGTCATGAATATGTTTTGACAACTTTAAAAAAAATTATTTTTTACATGTTATAATGATACACTAACATGATAATATGATTCATTAATTTTGATATTATGATTCATTAAAATTGATATTATGATTTACTAACTAATAAGTGGTAAATTAGATAACACACTTTGAAACCGATAAAAAATTATTATTATTTTGTATTGTATTATTATTGTATGGTGTATTTTAAACCTTATATGGTGAATCATATATTTTCCGTACATACCAAATTTGTTTTGTGTTGTATTAATGTTTAATTTTTTTATTTTTATATATTTACGTTGATACACTAAAATGATGATATGATTCATTAACTTTGATATTATGATTCATTAAAATTGATATTATGATTCATTAACTAATAAGTGGTGAGTTAGATAACAAACTTCGGAACCGATAAAAAACATTATTGTTTTGTAGTGTATTATTATTATTGTATGGTGCAATTTAAATCTTATATGGTGAATCATGTATTTTCATACATACCAAATATTGTTCTGTATTGCATTATTGTTTAAATTTTTTTAGTTTTATATGTTTGTGATGATACACTAAAATGAAGATATAATTCATTAATTTTGATATTATGATTCATTAAAACTGATATTATGATTTATTAACTAACAAGTAGTGAATTAGATAACAAACATGAAACTAATAATGGATCATTGTTGTAACATATTATTATTATTATTGTTGTTTTGTGGTGTATTATTATTATTTATATGATGTATTTTAAATCTTATATAGTGAATCATATATTTTTTTAACATACCGATTTCAAAACAGATAATGAATCATTATTGTTTTGTAGTGTATTATTATTGTTGTATGGTGTATTTTAAACTGTATCTGGTGAATCAAGTATGGTCGATATTGAATAGATATATACATATAAAAAATATAAAATTTTAAAGTTGTCAAAACATATCCATGTCTGGTCTTGTTTTGAAGAGCTTGAATTTAGATGAAAAATGATATATTTTTTTTTTCATTTTGGACTTATATTTTAAAAGTTATAACTAATTAAAGTTAATATAGTAAAAAGGCAGCCCAGTCAGCAAAAACAGTCCAATCAACTACTGACTGGACTGCCACATTAAGGAGGCCACGTATAATTCTAGAATGGGCGCGCTGCACGATCGACGTGCTGGTCATGTATATCTGTTGGCATAGATCATATTCATAGGGTAGTGAGGCCAGCTGTTTCATAAAACGACACTGCAAATTGGATTGCACCGGAAGTAGTGCAAACCAGCTAGCTTAGATAGAGAGCCAACAAATTGAAGGAATTTCGCTGTCTTGAATCTAGAATATTTGTCACTCGGCTTGTATCCGGTAGGGCTGGCAAAACGGGTTGGTGGGTCGGGTTGAGCTTAACCCGAACACGACACGATTAATAAACGGGTCGACACGAACACGATCCATTTAATTAATCGGATCATATACATCAACCCGAACACGAATATACTTTAACCCGACCCGACCCGTTTAACACAATTAGTTTTTCGTGTCAACCCGATTAACCTAGTAGAACACGGCTAATCTGATATTTACGTGCGGCTATTCTCTCAATTCAAAATTCAAATTCCAAATATGGTTTGAATTTTAACATATTAATTTTCCTTGCCATAAAGATTAAAGAGCACTATTACAACAATATAATTTAAAATTCAATGGGTTGAGTAAAAAAATTAAAATTCAATGGGAATTGGGATGTCATCATGTGCCGATTTGAGTGTTTGGCTGTGTGGTTGGATAAAAGAGGAGAGTAGGTGCTGTAATTTTAATCGGTAATGGGTTTGGATATATATAGAATTTCAACTTAAAAGTTAAACAGGTTGGCCAGTTACACTAGTAAAACCCGAACCCGACCCGATTATTAAACGGGTCAACCCGGACACGACCCGTTTATTTAATCGTGTCAAATTATAAAACCCAAACCCGTAAATTTCGTATCGGGTTCGTGTTGGTCAAACAAATCGTGTTGAATTACTACCCCTAGTATCCGGCCAATCTTAAGTGTTTCTACTTTATCGTGTGTATATGTAGATAAAAAAAACAAAATTGGACAATCGATCGAATTGGAATTAGATTAATTATACATATTTGAAAATCTCAATATGTTATTATGTAATATATTTGTGGCCTGAACAATTGAGTGGATTATTAATTAAGTCCCAACATACATAAACAACTTTAATTCACTCAATTGATTACAAACACATATAACTTAACACAAACAAACCAATATGCAATTACACCACCAGTTCATTCTCATAGTGTAGGTAGCTGTAGCCCGCCCCGCCCGGAGTAAATACAATTACAAACATATATATAAACAGCGTGAAACGGTGGATAATTAAGTTGATCATATGTAGTATACGATATGTGTCTCCGAATCCAATTGGAGGTAGATTTTTGAAATGAATTCAAGGGCATTTGCGCTTTCCACCATGTGTGGTTTGGTTGTAGTAGCAAGGACACGTTTGCTGATTCCCAGAGGTGCCAGGCGGGACGCAGTTGCAGCGGGCACAGCAAGTTCCACATGCCCTATTACACAGGTTTGGCCTCGACGATTTGCTGCACCTATACGCACACAAAGCGCCACAATTCACCTTTGTACCATCATCGGCGCCGTTTTCAACCTGGAAGTAATTGTTATCTATCTTATGATGTGAATATATACTCCCTCTGTCCTGAATTGACCGTCCTGTTTACTATTTAGACATGTCGTTTGACTTCAATTTTTAACATACAAGATAAAATAATTTTTAAAATTTAAGTTTTGCATATGATTCCTTACATGTTAAACTATATATTATAAAATTTAGTTTTATAAAATTATTTTATCTTATATGCTTAATATTGAAGTGGAAAAACGTGCCATAAACTAAACAGGACGATCAATTCAGGACGAGGGAGTATATGGAACATGCACACAATACAATAATTAATGTACGTATTATTTACCATTCAACGACATATACTATGGAGATATAAGTATTTTTTTTTTTTGATAATTAGATAAAGTTATGTTACCTGAGCTTGGACGATAGTAGAATCAAAAACGAGAAGGGAGACCAGCAGAAGTGTACTAGCCAAGATTGCTACGGTGGTGCTCCTCCTCCTCATCGCCATTGTTGCTTGCTAGCTGTTGTACGTGAAATAGGAGGCGGCAACATGTCTATTTATAGCGCGCGGCTTCAAGTATTAAATTTGAATTCATTAATTAATTGTATGCTAAGTAAGTGAGTGAGTGTGTGTATGGTCATCCTTTCGATTAAAGGTATGGAAATGAATTGAGGGAGAGTTACGTCAACGTCGAATTTCAGTCTCAAATCATATAAGACGAAAGATATATTAAATGTATGGTTCTCAAGCGAGATCGATCGAGGTTTCACTTTCTGGTGTGTTCTAGCCAGGTGGCAATCAAGCTGATTACAGCTGCGCTGGTGTAGTATTGTATGAACGGAATTAAACGTGCTGAATGCGAATAAACCTTTTTTTGTATAAAAAAACTAACAATTGTCTTAATTTGGCATTAATCGAGGGAGTTGGCATGGAAACTGGATGGTACTTAATTAATTCCTAATTTTGGTTAAGGTGATGATTTTGACACCAGAAATTAAAAATTAAAACACAACACGAGAAGGAAAACACATAATATTGAATTTAATTTGGTTAATAACAAATCATTATAAAAATATATACCAAAAACAAAACAAAACTTCTGATCAACTCAATATTATGATGTAAATTACTTGGAACCCCCGAAATAATACAGTTGACCCCCTTGTGGTTATCATAATTATTTATAACTACCTCAAGGTTATAGTATCTTTGATAATGAGCCCTGAACTATAATTCCATTATTAAAACGTTAACCACGTGGTGACCCATCAACTTAATGACATTATTAATAACATACTTGACCAAAAACACTGCTTAATCAGCATTCTTATTATCTGAAAAATGTCAACCCTACCTTGAAAATGCATCTGAATTGGGATGAAGGAGAGTTAAATGATGTTGATTAAGTAGTTTTGTTGTCCAGGCTGACATTAATAATATGATTAAGCTTATGGGTCAGCATGTAGTTAATATTTTGATAACAAAGTTATAGTTCGGGGGCTCATAGTTAGAGATACTAACTGTATTATGCCCATTTCTAAAGGGGGTTCTGAGTAATTTACTCTTTTTATTTTACATGTGCTACTTTCATTCTCATTTGGTCTACGAAAACTAGATGAAAATGTAACTTTTAGAGTGGGATATATGAATAATAAATTACCTTAATTTGCGCGTTACAACCATTGGAGTCGCTCTATATAATTATTAGTATGTAGCTACGCAGACTCGTGGAACGAAAAATTATTTACTGTCTTCAGGTTCATTTCCTTTTTTTTTTTTTTAGTGATACACATATGTCATATTCCAAAATTGTGGTCTTTAACGTACTGGCATATGCATGCTCATACTATCTATGCCTGTATGATAAATACATAAAATATTCCAAACTTGTGTGTACTACAATGTATTGCTTAAGAGTGTGACGCTCACCTATTTTAATGTATATATTCGGTGTCGTTGTAATAGATATGCAAAAAAAAAAAAACTATTTATACAATAAAAAATATACGTATAAGTACAAAACGCACGTTATACTAGCTATTCTACTATTGTGTATGGTAATCGTATTGGATTCGGAATGGGTAGTCGTCCATCGCATCGTCAATGATGATGATCGATGATTCGCGATTTAGCGAGCTTTTTCTTTTCTTTTTTTAAAAAATAGCGAGCGTTTCAATTTGGATGACAATGGATCGAAATATCAATTAATTAAACCTATGGCCCCGACAGCTACATCCATCATGGTTTCTAGTTAAATTAATTTAGGGGATTTCTCTTATTAAACCTTAAATAATACTATTAAATATTAAATTATTATATGGAATTATGAATATTAAATTATTATATGGAATCATGAATATTAAATTATTATATGGAATCATGAATATTAAATTAGGGGATTTCTCCTTTTTAACCCTAAAGAATACAATTGAATATTTAATTATTATATATTGTTATATAGTATTATGAATTTAATAATAAGATTTATAAATCAATAAATCTTGGAAAATTTTATAAACACTCCAAGTATATTATAAAGACTTTAGAAAGAGTTGGAACATTGTTCTGAAACATAAAAGTCAATATAAAATTCTAGAAACCCTAAAGCCTTTTAAGCCTTGCTAGGGTTGACTTTTTGAGAATGGTCAAACCAGCCCATGAAACCTATACCAATAAATAGGTTATGGAAAACCATGAAGATCGATAAAAAGAACGTCAAAAACGGATCATCCTAGCCAAAGTTATGATCAAATGAAGTTTAGAGCCAAAATTTTGAAAAAAAATGCTGATGTGGCAAGTTTGCTGACTCACCCGCGCGCCTCGGGATACGCCCCAGCACTTAGTCAATTTTATCTCCTATATTTCCGGTAACCGATACCAGACTTTGCCCTAACTTGTGACCTTCATAACTTTCTCATCTTTTGGAATTTTTGAGTGTCGTCTTCTTTGTTGTCTTCTCCTACACTTCCTCTAAACAACCATAACTCACACTAAACCTAGTTCGTCCTAAATCAACCGGAAATTCGATCCAAAGTAGCCACCCTGCAAAACCGAAACTGCAGATTCCAGTTTTCCTTCGATTTCAGGTAACTTCGTCTTGCCATAACTTCTTCGTTTCTCTGCCGAATTTCATGTTCTTTAGCTCGTTTTTAAGAGCTCTAATCCCTCTACAACTTTCATGTTGATGACCAAAGCTAATTCCCAACCGTTTGGAAGAACGAGGTGTCTAAAGTTTCGGATTCGTCACCACATAAAATCATAGTTTTCTTTCCAGAAAACGCAAGGTAAACTCGTAACTTTCAGCTTTGATTTCTTTCTGTGTAGTGCAAGTTAGGGTGAGTTCTTGCTATCATTGTGTAGAGTTAAGTTTCTTCTTTAGATTAAGCCCAAGAACTAGTTCTAACTCGGTCTGTACTGAAAATTATAGCGTTGCAAAGTAGGCTACTCGGTCGGGTTGTAAAGGGGGAAATTTTCCAGAAACTGAAATCAAAACCTTTCGATTCGAGCAATTCCGGTAAGTTTTCTTCAAATTCCTTCAACCTTGCTAATCTATATTACATTATCGGTCAAAACCATGTTCTAATTGCATCAATTAAGAATTAGATTGAGTGAATTAGCCAAATTTGAATTCGGAAACCCATATAAACCCTAACTTCGAAACCGAAATCGAAAACCGATGAATCCTGCATTATAGCGAGCGAAATTAGTATCAATGGAACCGGAATTGAATTTCGAAACCATAGAAACAAGAATCACTCAATTTGGTTCTGTAGAATTAGAGGAAATCGCGAATTAGTACTCGAGCTAGGTTCTGTATTCACTGAAGAACTCGGTGATCTTAGGCTGTCCGATCGTAGTTAAGAGAAACGGACGACCGAGATTAAAACGTTTCAGATTTAAGTAAATTAAGGTTTTTATAAATTCCAGTAAATAACCCTAACTTGTTGAGTTAATTTAAATACCTTCCCGAATGTGTTTTGATTTGAAATTTTAACCATAGATTCCTTATTAAATCTAGTTTATTTTGATGTAAAGTATTATGGTTTTGGAGTTTTTAAACGTAAGTTATGATTTTTGCAAGTTACGGGTTTTCTGGAATTATTTGGTTAATTTAAAAAGATATTTTTAAGAAATAAAAATTTTATAATATGTATAAAATGTTATAGTTCTTGTATATTAAATTTGGGAATTTTTGGACAATGGTAAGTGGGCTTAAAAATTGTGTTTATGAGTTTTTCATAAGAATAACTTATAATATATGGTTTTTAATGTCACCAAAAATTAAAGTATGGTTTGTTAATAAATTTTTAAGCTGGGTAAGATAAGGAAAACTAAATTAACATTTTTATAACAGTATGTTTATAAATGTTTTGGGTAATATCTTTTAAGAGAGGTGAAATTATTTACATATATGTATATATACTTATTTAAGTCGAAACTTATGTTAAATAAAGGAAGTTAATTATTTTACGTTTTATTTATTATATTATATGGGAGTTAATATTCTTAATTAAAACTAAGGAATATATATACATATTTTTACACATATATAAAAAGGGAATAAAGTAGTAACTTAGAGTAGAACAGGGAGCTAATAAATTAACACTTATATTAACTAAATATTATAAGAGCTAGTAACCTAAGATATAGTAAAAGAAATACTTTTTGAAACATGCATGAAATGCAGATAAATGTTGAGGTAATAAGTTATTTTATATTCAATAAGCTACATAGGGGATGTCTTAATTAAATTCTAACACAGGTATACGTATATATATATATTATAAATAAAGGAAAACACTTTATTTTATAAACCGTATATCGGTTGTGGTTATGCCTAAAAGTTATTAAACACAATTAAATACAATAAAATTTCTTAAAAATGTTATGGATAAATCTTAATACATAAAGATATATATATATGTATATAAATACATTAAAATGGATGAAGGAAATAACATTCCTTGTGGTAGAAATAATAAGAAGAATATGTATATTAAACCTTAGGATTTTAATCGGTGTGTAATTAAATAGTCATTATTAACTTAAGGGTTTAATTACACAACATAAACGTGGTACGGTCTTGGGTTAACTCACTAAGCCCAAGTCTATGAACTCCAAAAGCCCACTTAAACAATTCAAGAGAGGTTGGGCCACTCTCAAGGCTAAATCCTAAATCATTCCAAATTAAACGAAATGGGCCTAACAAAGGATTTAATTAACAAAAACAAGCCCAAACCTTTGTGAGCGAATAATGCTAAACCTGGAACTATAAATCAGTAAGAATAAAGGGATGTTTGGTTTATAGGTCCCTTAACTAATCGACACTTGGAACACATTAATTATAGGTTACTATTGGGGGAACACTCGTTCAAAGTTAATTATTGTTCTTCACATACCAGGTACGATTTCTTGTACTCTTATGCTTTGCTAACAAGACTTAAAGGATGTTTTTGACAAACGCTAATTGTGCTAAGTGGAATTTCTAAAAAGGAATTGGTTGTGTGACTAACTCAGCTTGTGTGACTAACTGAGCCATGAATGTGAAACTTACATGGGTATTGGTTCCTTCTATTTGGTTGTTCCACTAGACATTGACTGCTTAGGGTTTACGCTTCTGCACTCTGTAGGACTGAGTGTTTTGGTATTGCTCTGGGTAGTTAGTGAACTAGTGGGAATTTGGAAAAGGTCAATTTTGGTAAATTCTTCTTTTGACTCTGGATATCGTTTCATCCATGAGCTGGGTCTTGAGGTTTCGACGTGCGTGCGTCTTCAATGGTAACAGTGAGGGGCTGTATATCCCCTGTCCCAAAAGGGACGTAGTAGACAGTGAGGGGCTGTATATCCCCTGTCCTAAAAGGACGTACTTGGCGGTGGGGGCCATCTCTCCTAGTTGATTTATTCCACTCTTGAGTCATTGGTTCTTGGATCTATCTTTTCATTCCTAATCCTTTGTGACTATCTGAGTCTTTCTACTCCTAACGGGAATTGGGTTTAACTAAGACATTAGATGTTCACTAACACATGGTGTGGTTTTGTTTCACTAACTTTACCTTTCTGTTATTCATCTTTATTCTTAACTTGTTATCTTGATTTGGTGATTTGTAGAATGCCTTGCTCCTCTGTGTGGTTTAAGTGATTGCTTTCAAGCTATTATTTATTTAAGAGTTGTATTATAAGTTTGTTTTTGGAGGATCGTACCAGTTCCATTCCAGGGAACTGACCCACCCCTCTCGGGGTGGGCTGCTTGGTTTTATCTTGCAGGTACGAGTTATTTTACAGGTGGCCACGAAGAGAACGAGTGATTGGGATGGGATTAGGTTTTGTGGAGAGTTTATGCGTTTTATTAATGTTTTATTTCTGTTAAGTTTTCTCGAGGTTCAGGCCGTGACAATTGTAATCTTTAAGTTGTAATTGGTGAGGTTTGGTGCCGGGTGTTTGGAACCCGATGATCTGTACGCCTTTAGTATTTTATTTCCGCTATAAATATGTTAAATAGGGGCGTTACCGAAATGGGTATCAGAGCGTAGTTACGCTCTGAACCCGAGAAAACAAGCCGAGTGAAATACTTAGATTATAGGTGCACTTAAAACTGGGGAACTGGGGTAGAATTGGGAAGTGAGAATTCCAGAAAGGCGCGTGACCCTTAACCCATACTTACTTTACTACTTACGTTTTACTTCACGTACCTACGAACCGTCCTTAGGACGTTATAAATATTGTATATTTTACTACATTGATATTTAGACTCAATAATACGCCCTCTAAGTAACAAAACCGTCATACCAGCTAGATGTCTCGAAGAGGAGGAAAATGAGGAGCTGGTCCCTCAGGAGGCTATGGACCCGACGCGGTCACCCCAGAGGTCATAGCGCAGATTGTGACAGCTGCATTAGCTCAGCAGCAGGCTTAGATCCCACAGCCACCACCACCACCACCTAATGGTCCCCGGGAGTTCAACTGGCTGAAGGCAGTCAACAACCTTCGTCCCCCAGTCTACGAAGGCCAGCTAGAGCCGAATAACATCGATGAGATGCAGAAGGCCTTCACCTCTCTGCACGTTTCAGCAGGTCACCAGGTGGACATAGCGGCCTAGTTTCTCCAGGGACCCGCGCATCGATGGTGGCAGACCGCTAGAGCTAAGCTGACTGCCCAGGCGGACTTCGGCTTCCCAGCCTTCTTAGTGGCCCTAAGAGCCAAGTTCTATCCATCCTACCTACAGAAGAGGATGAGGAGTGAGTTCGAGCAGCTGAAGCAAGGGAGTTCCTCTGTTGCTGAATATTATAATAAATTGGGAAATTTTACAATATACCCCCGAAGTTTACCCGTTTTTTATGAAATACCCCTCAGTTTTACAAATCATTATCATATACCCCTTAGGTTTACTTTATTCTACGATATACCCCTCCAGCCGTTAAAACATTGACCGACGTTAAATATATCCGTTTTTACCCTTTTTCATGAAATACCCCTGTACAATATAACAACTATTTTTTTATGAACTGCCCCTGTATATTGTAACAACTACTTTTTTACAAAATACCCCTGTATAGTGTAATGACAGCAAGTACCAACATATTTATAGGATTATTATGCTGCTGAAATTGTAAAATGAACAACCGAATAAAAGTAAAATGATATTGAATTTGTAATATAGAGTAGTCATTACATTTGATCTGGATATGCAGTAGAGAAACCCAAAAAGACACCAAAAAGAAACAGATTGTACACCAATTTACAACCTTTTTACCATATTTCACCATATACCCCTGCTAAAACTATTGATGCAATTCACCATATACCCCTGTAAATAGTTATCTATCTCCATACTTCACAATATGTCCAAAATAACAAGACAGTGTACTGTCTTTCCACTTTCACCAATCTCAAAAAGCAATCAAAAGCACATCACTAGCTTCGCTTCAAGTGCTATCCAAAAAGCATATCCAGTAAGGTAAGTAAAACAAAGATGCAAAATAACAAGCTGAAAAGAAACAGAAGCTTGGTTTATCTAAGGCTGCCCACATGTACTACCCATAGTAGATGTCTGTCCAGCAGCTACTACACCACCATTTCTAGCATTGGCCACTTGTTGCTTTTGTTCTTTAGCAGTTAAACCTCCCTTGCATGTTCTTCTGTTGTGTCCAAATTGTTTGCATGACGTGCACTTAATAGTGGTTGACCTTTTCCCTTTTTTCCCCTCTCCATCTTCCCTTCTTCGGTTCCTAGAAGGCCTTCCAATTCTTCTTTTCAACACTGGTGTCAGCACTACAGGGTAATCTCCAACGGGCCAATGAATTTGATCTGGTACTGGTTGTAGGTTAAACGTGTACATCACCCTATAGTTTTTAACCGAGTAGTAGTCATCGACATAGCTTTGTGGTTCCTCTCCACAATCAAGTATTGCCCGCACCCCATGTTTACAGGGTATCCCAGAAATTTTCCATGCTCCGCAAAGTCATTCTTTTTTGTTCAAATCAACTACAACCGTGTCTTTAAAGTCTATCACTTCATATTTCCCTCGGCCAGAAGGGTGGGAGACACAATATCTACTCCTTCTTATAATCTTCCTCAGTTTCTTCTTAATGTTAAGGCATATGTCATCATCCGGCATATCGAATGCATCCTGCTGTCTCTCAGAATGCCTAACCATGATGGTCCTCCTTATACCTGCCAAGCCATTAATAGCAAATGTAATTAGTATTGTTTAGCCCTTCACCTATCACAAAACAACAAAAAATAATATACGATATACATTATACCTTCAAGGACCATAAGCACATGCCTCAATCTATCTAAACCTAATGTTGAATTGAAGCTTTCAACAAAGTTGGAGGTGCTTTCTTCATTGCACACCTTAAAATCAAAGCAAATACAATTTCAAAACATTAGGGCTAATTGTAGCAAGGGTTGCAAAATGACATAGTTGTACCAAAGCTTATAATAGTAATCTTACATGTGGGCAGAATTTAAAGGTAGCCCATTGACTTAATGGCACTTCACTAAGGTAAGAAAAGGCAGCCCCGTTCTTGTCTTTCAATTTCATCATAGCAGCTTCAAAGTCAACTGAATTTGTTGCATCACTTGCTCTCCAAAACAATTCCCTTTTATAAGATACATCAGTACACATAAACATTAATAAATATGTAGGCAAGGGAAGTGGTTGCTCTCCAATTGAATAAGTTACCTCAATTCAGGACCTGGGTGGTTCTTTCGGAAGTTAGCATAGAGGTGTCTACTACATATCCTCCTGTCACTGTTAGGGAAAACAGTAGCTAATGCGGGCTCCACCCCCTATCACAAGATTTAGTTAGTACATAAAAAATAATGTCACTGAATTAGTCAAACCTTAAAAACAATACATCACAACCTTTTCTCTATCAGATATGAAGCACCAATTTCTATCCGCATCCTCACCCAATGCATCCTATATCTTCAGTATCTCTCAAGTAAGTCATCAACATCATGTAAGATTGACGCAATTCTCATAGTTCTTTTTCTAGAAGGCCCGTCAATGTTATTCACCTCCAACCTAGTATCCTCACCATGCTCATCAGTTTCACCATTTGGAGTAGTAGATGAAGCAAGCTTGGCTTGCTTGGCCGCTCTCCTCTCTTGAGCAATACTAATCATTGAGGGTTTCCGTTTTTGTTTCATGGGTGCCCTCTTTCTTATAGGATCAAGGGTAAGTGTAGCATCAACAACTAGTTGAGAAGAACTACGACCTGCCTCACCTTGTGTACATTCAAGAGTAGGTGGACTTTCATGGATATATTGGTGTTGAGACTGAGGTAAGGGTTGTGTTTCATCGTCAACAGTTGGTGCAACAGGGGGCTCTATCTCAATATAGGCGAACTGGGAGAAAGGCAACTCAGCATATGGATCGTCTTCCACATTAATTATTCCTTGATCCACGTTGTACATCTCACCACTATCAACATTATCCTCAGCTTGGACTAAGTTAGCAGCCTCATCCATGACTACCAAACATGAAAGCAACAATCAGGAGTGAATAATAATATATAACCATTTGAGCAACGTAAACCAATAAAATCAGTTACCATATAATGTTTTACAAATGATATCTATTTATAACCAAAATATTCTCATTGAGCAGTAACATAAGTCTTTAATTAAGAGAATATATTAGCATAATTCTCATAGGTTTAGTTTTGAAATGTACTGTACGACTCCAACCATATCCTTACCTCTTCAGACATACAAGAAATTTACAGAGCCACATTACTTTCGAGTTCTATAAAACTAAACAAATTTAAGCAGCAAAATAACTAGTATATACTGTTGTCACTATTTATCAGTTCAAATAACTAAAAACGTAACCCTAAGCCTCTGAGAGAGTGAGGGAGTGACATGTATAACCACATACCTTTAGTAAAAAGATCAAGACTTTGTGGACCGAATTTCTGGAGGACGAGATTCAAATGCCAAGTAAACGAATTAAATACTTCACCATGAGAAGTATATACCTGTGCGCGGCAAAATGTAACTAAAATTGAACGATTAAATGGGGATGATGGTGAAGATATGGGAGAAATGAAATGATATGCAGTGGGATGAGAAATTATACCTGTGCACGGAATATGAAACTAAAATTGAACGTGAATGGGGTGGATGGATGGGATGGATGGAGAATGGCATGTGAATGGGGTGGATGTTGAATGGGGAAGAAGGAGAACATACGCCGGCTAATGGAGATCGATAGGTAAGTACGACTAGGTTTTCAATTTTTTTTAGGTTTTTGTTCTTTTAAGAGGTAAGAGGGTAATACGGGTATAACACATATATATTTAACGTCTGTCAATGTTTTAAGGGTCGGAGGGGTATATCGTAGAATAAAGTAAACCTAAGGGGTATATGATAATGATTTGTAAAACTGAGGGGTATTTCATAAAAAACGGGTAAACTTCGGGGGTATATTGTAAAATTTCCCTAATAAATTTGTGGAGCTGCTCGCTATTATTGGAGAGGGAGCTTACGCTCCGAGGTACCTGGTGGATAAATTCCATACCGGCTTGAACTTCAGGATCATGACTATGATCGGTTCCACCAGAGGGATGACCCTACAGGTATGGAACATGATTTAGAATTTCTGGTACACAAAGGTTTCCCCTCTAACATATATTGTCACCACAGGAGCTAGCGGATGATGCGAATGACTGCGAGACCACCATTGCCTACCAGGACTCTGTGCTAGGCAAGAGGAAGGGGGATGGAGATAAAGGAAATGGAGGGAACTTTTCCCAGAACTACGAGATGAAGGGAAAGTTCTACAAGGGGAGGAACGAGAAGGCCATGGTCCCCTCGTATACTAATGCTGAGCCACTCCGCTCCCAGCCATTTAAGGGTGAGATAAATTAGAAACTCCAATGTGGTTACATCTTGTTATCACAATTACTAACCTTGAGACTGAAACAGAGAACCAACTTGCGAGAAAGTACTTCTGTAAGTGGTGCAAGAAGGACCACCCGGGCAAGGATTATAAGGGAAACCTGGTGGATTGCAACCACTGCGGTAAGAAGGGGCACAGATCGTTCGAATGCTTCCTGAACCCGGACTCCAGGAACTACAAGCCACGCACCGGGAACCTTGCTAGAGCCCCAGTTACTACTACTACTGGAGGAGGTCGAGGGGGCACAGGAGGTGCTGGACCATCAACCAGCCGCCCTGCCCAGAGCCATCCGTAGAGGCCGGGACAAAACTACCCCTAGAGGCCGGGCAAGGCACCGGTCCTTAGCATGGTGGACCGCATCGAGGCAGCAAGTGATGACCCGAGTTCACCTGGTGAGGACTATTTTCCTCATGAAGAGGCTTAGACCCTTACTTTCTTTACATTTAGTTGTCTAGTTTTTCGTTGTCAATGTAAAAGGGATGAACTATAAACCCTTCATTTTGTTTCGTTTCGAACCTTTCATTTCCAGTTGTGAACCTTGACTTATTTATTAAATGGCAATTGTTGTTCAGCTTTCGATATTTGCTTTCCTATTTTGCCATATACCACACCCAACATCCCTTTTGAAGCCAAACCACACCCACCAGAGAAGTGTGAGGTCTTGAGACCCGGGATGATCTTACTACGAGAGTACCTGACCCCAGTAGTCCAGTATGCATTGATCCTCAAGATCAGGGAGTTAGGTGTGAAGGAAGGAAATTTTTACACCCCTACCTTCAAGAATGGTTCAACCATGAAGGTGAAGATCATGTGCCTAGGTAAGAAGTGGGACCACACCACCAAGAGCTATGAAGAGGTGGAGGTGCCACCAATCCCGGAGGAACTACAGACCATCATTAGAGCTGCAGTTAAGGCAGCACAAGAATTAGAGGATGAGCCCGTCCCAGACCTAACCTCCGACGTGTGCATCATTAACTTCTATGAAAAGGAGGGTAAGCTAGGGATGCACCAAGATAAGGACGAATCGCCAGAGTCCATCACTAGAGGAGTTCCAGTAGTGTCCATATCACTTGGAGACTACGCGGAGTTCTTATTTGGTGATCAAAGGAGGATGGACCTTGCTACCAAGATCCTCCTGAAGTCAGGTGATGTACAGATCTTTGGTGGGGCAGCTAGACTCATCTACCATGGGGTGAAGAGAATCAAGCCCAACACAGCCCCCACACCTGTCATTAACCAGACCCATATGAAACCGGGCCGTCTGAACCTAACCTTTAGACAGACCTAGCCTTGTACTTTACAGTTTCAGCATTGTAAATTTTAAGTTGCTCATGAAGCTTTCAATAAGAATGGAAATTCTAAGAATTTTATTGCTTCATTGTAGGGGTTGGAAACTCAGGGATCAGGTTGAATGTGTTGAACCAGGCTCAAGCAAAGAGCAATAGAATGGTCATCACAGGTATAAACATTAACCCTAAGTAATTACCTTGGAACGTTTACCCAAAATCTTAAAAATCTATCCTATAATTTCAGGCACGTTCTTAGTTAATGGAGTGGAGGCCACAATCCTGTTTGATTCTGGTGCCTTTCACTTCTTCATATCACAAACGTTTCATGCTAAGATCAATGCTCCCACAGAGGATATCTATGACTTCTCAGTCTTGCTACCATCCAAAGAGCTGATCAAGTGCAGTAAGCAGTGCAAGAATTTGAGCATACACATCAAGGGAGCAGAATTCCTTCTGGATGCCATAGTCTTCCCTGGCATGGGGTTTGACATAATTGTGGGCATGGACACGCTACAGCGGTACCGAGGTAGACTACACTATGCAGAGCACCGTCTCCTCCTGAAGTCAGCTACAGGGATCACAGTGTCATACCGAATGCAACCTAAGCAGCCGATGAAGGAGGTATCCAGGGGTGCTACCGCCTACTACTGTTATGCCCAGGATCTGAGGACGGATCCGAAGTTCCAGAGCGATGTTCCCATAGTGTTGGAGTACCCCGACGTTTTTCCAGAGGAGCTACCTGGACTATGATAAGCGAGAAATACATCTACTTTTAGGACTTTAATTCTTCCTATTTTCATAGCAATTTGTGTCGTATTTCTCACTTATCTTACATTTTTCCTAGATTTATGTTTTGATATGAATTGATATATTTTATGTGTTAAATGTAGGAAAAAGCCATGTAAATGAATAGATAATCTCATGAGCTTTCTAACGCAACAAACGGCGAGTAAAACGGACTTTTAACGAAGAATCGAGAGCCGATTGAAGATTGGAGTATACTCGTATATATATATAATATCGCATGAGACGACCGCCTGACTATTGCGCGGACACAGGAGGCGGACAAGGCACGTCCGCCTGGAATCGAAGCGGACATAGAAGCGGACAAGAAGACAGCGCAGACACACACACGTCCGCATGAATATGGCGCGGACAGGGTGCAGACGTGTCTAAAAAAACAGGACGCGGACAGGATGCGGACAGGGCGCGGACAGGACGCGGACTGTAACACCCCATCCAACATTAACATACTTACAATAAACTGCAGCGGAAGAACAACCTCATCACATTACTTAACTCGTTGGTGTTACACGCCGTTAACCACCCACGTGGCTAACAAGGCTAATACGCATACATTGTACCGGTCTGATGGGCTAAATTCCCGAGCGACTACACATTACTATCCCTTCTCATTAACAACAATACAACGCACTCCTTCCAACTATACCGAGTATTTATAAACTGATGCCGGCAACAATTTCGGTCTTACAACCTACTGTATACATACACTTAAATGATTACCCATGTACGACGACTACCCCGTCCTACTCTCGAACGGCTTCCAGCTCCTTGTACCTGAAATAGGAAAAGGAGAGAAAGGGTGGCCCCCAAGGGGCTCAGCACCTTTGCTGGTATGGTAATCCCGCAGCCCACATGCTACCGGGCCACGCACAACTAATTGTCGTCTTAGCATGCGGTTGATTATTTTTAAATCATACATGCAACTGTAAACACACTACACATAATCATTCGCCTCAACGGGCTCAACAAACGGATAATATCCTTACTTAATAAGTCACTCATGGTATTCATCATCCCTAGAGTGTTCCTCCTCTAATGGAGCTACTTCCTTAATAGACGACACATACCCTTAAATCGGGTTATCCTTAAACGCCTCTTTTCTCAAACTGGGATTCATATCCATGATCCACACACCCACATTTTACAATATAACATACACTACATAACATCACACAACAACACTTTGCACGTTTCAACGTGCACAACATAACACCGCAATAGATATTGCTTCACACCAAAAATACATAACATAACGGGAATGGTTCTCTTAGGAACCGACCCAACATTGCTTATACACTGGTGAGCCTAGAGAATGTTGCCAGACTCATGATAAGCTCGTTATACAATAACAACAACACTCATTACCGTCCTAATAGTTGGACGAGTAACTTAAGTTAAGGCGGTTCGGGTTTGGAGGCCCGAACACACCACACAAACACATGTTCCCCCTAAACCGATCATAAGTCATAATAGCTAAGCTTTGGAATAAGCTAATGGGAGATCATAACCCGTGAGGGAAACAACCACAACAAAGAGAAGGGTAAGGCTACAAAGGATACCCTCTCCCAAACAACGCGCGACCGGCCAAACCGGATTCCTCACTACTGTTAGTACATACTTACTTTAGATATTAGTTAGAACCCCACTATGGAGTCTATCACATCTACACATCGTACAGTATTACAACTGTGTTAGACACACAAGGGAGATCCCTACATTCACATACACATATCACACATTTAACACACGCATAGCCGTGGTTAGTACGTCCCATGGTTCGGGTCGTTTACTCCGAATACCGAACTCTCATGTGATCCTAGACTCAGTTAACTAAGGTTAACACTGCCGAGGTTAAATGGTATCGGAGTTGAACACGCCACATATATGAATTACTGTAAACTCATTACATGTTTAATATTACAACGTGGCAAACATACAGAAAACCACATTGGCATACAAGCCGGTGTAATCCGGTAGGACACAGGTTGCAAGAAAACCATACCTGTCACCGGAGTCCACTTTACCACGTCCACTTATGTTCCTCGAGCAATTCTCGAACAACTGTTAACATCACATGTGTTTTATTAACATCGGGGTTGCTTGGTTATTTAATGTCTAATGCTCATAATTTTTCCCCGTTAACTTAATTACATAACTTCACTTTTTAACTTGTTTTACTTTCACATTTTATTACAACTTTTCACCCACTTAATTGTCATTAAAACTCACCTAACATGTCCTTAACAACCTTATAACATCATTACCTATCAATCCCCATCATTACATATCATTTCATAACCTTTAACAACATTTTTGGTCCGACCGGACTTGCCGACCGGACTTACCCAAGTCCGGTCGATTCCAGAATACATTTCCGTCAAAATTTTTCCACTCCGACCGGACTTGTAAGTCCGGTCCTATGTCCGGTCCATTCCAGAAACTAATTCCCACAGGGTAAACTGGGCCCGACCGAACTTGCAAGTCCGGTCGCAAGTCTGGTCTGCCCCAGATCTTTGTTTTCCTTTTTACATTCAACTCCAAACTTCACCCCACATATCCTAGTATACCCTAACCTCATTTGGGCACTTCAAACACACACTTATCCATGTGCTAAACTCTTTAAATCACTCACCAAAACCATTTTATCATTCACAAACTTCTTACAAAGTTCCTAGCACTTGGAATGTTTTCTCCTTAAGATTTCTAGGTGGTATTTCACCTATAATGACCACTACACTAAAATGCTTCTTCACCTTCATAACATCATCTCCCAAGCATCTCCTCTTACTAGCCAAATCCTCTTTTCACAACTTCTTGAATTCCTTTCTCAAAACCTTACCTTAACATCATTTCTTCCTTGTACATCAACATTCCTAAACCTTAAACAAACTTCTCAAGACTTAAATACATCCTCAAAACACACATTGAATTCCTAGAACTTCCAAGATAACACCTAAATTCTTGCATCACTCTAATCACCTTAACACATGTTTTCTTCTCAAGTAAACATTTATTCACCTTTGACACTTCCTAGTTCACCAAGACCATTTAAAACACTTAGAACTTCTCACACATTTTCCCAAATTTGGCCATAGCTTCTCTTGTATATACTCATATCAAAACACTTAGGTTTTTACCTTATTTCATTCAAAACACCTAAAATCCATCAAACACATTTTTATACACAAACTTCACACATTAGCACTACATCCAATATAGTGCATAACTTAAATTGCTTGGCACTTAGGCCCTTAAATAACATGGCTCTTAGGCCTTAAATTGCATAAACCATAAACACTGAATTTCCCCATAAGTAATGCCTTTGACCTGCAAATACACCAAAAATACATATGCCCTTAATAAACTCCTTGAGAGCATTTACTAGCTCATTCACCATTGGCTCCTTAGGTATTTATTAAGCAAATCAAGCTCATTTCCTAAGGCATTTAAACTACATTGAGATAGCTTGTTTACCTCTTTTCCTCCCAAATTTCTTTCTTGTTTCCTTACAAAACCGGTAAGGCATTTGGTTCCTTGCCAACTACTAAAACATTATACAAACAACATAATGAGTATTCAAGCTTTAAGCTCCATCTCATTGTAAACCCTAGGTTTACATTATTTCAAAACATTAATGTAGTTGTTTTACCTTAATCTTTGAAGGGTGTTTGAATATCTATGAAGAGAGGACTCCACCTAGTCCTTGAAAGATTCAAATGGAGCTAGAACAAAGCAACACAAGGAGCTCCATCAATGAATATTTCGGTCACACACAAAACATGGAGGAAACTTGATTTTTCTTTGAGATTCCTTACCTAGAAGCAAAGGAGATCAATAATATGTGGAAAGAACAGCTCAAGCTCCATCAATGGTGGAACTCCATGGCACCGAAATGGTGATCTTCAATTTTGAGAAGATAGAAATGAAGAGCTTGATGAGAGGAAGAGAATGGTGGTGTTTGTTTTTGATTTGGTTAAGTGAGCTAGGTTTTACAAGGGTTCAAAGGTGGACTTCCATGGTGGTGGTGCTGTATGAACGTGAGAACAGAGAAGAAGAGAGGAAGAAGAGAGTGGAGCCGTGTGAAATGAGAAAGAATGAATGAGATAAATGAGATAAGTTTACTTTTTGGGAAGATATTTACTTAAAAGCAAATAGTAACTATATTAGTCATCTTTGTTTCTTTAACAAGTTAACAAGTGAGTGGTGAGTCACCAAACTTAAGAAAAACCGGCCCCCCCTTTATTACATAAGGGTATTATAGTTTGTTGGTCAATTTAATTACTTATATTAACATCATATGTTACAAACTAGCTTATAAAAATCACTATTCACTAAAACAAGGCACATTGTTGTGAAATTTTTGATTTCCCATTGATATAGCCACCCAAATGTGATACTATATAGTACACATGTTAATTAAAGAGTAATGATGGACATTTAGCCATTCAAAACTCATTTACAAGACAATTTTTCAAAAACGTGCTTTAAGACTCCTTAAAGCACATTTTGTGTTTTAACTTGTTTTCAAGCTTGGTTTTCTTTGGTAATTGATTTAATATGTTCATTAACATATTTATAAAGTATAGGTATGACCATTAGGTCTTATACACATTTATCCCAAGCTTAGAGCACATTTTTGCTCATATTGACTTTAAGGTATTTTCTTGTGTTTTATTTGGTTTAACTGTCCACCAAAGTTTCCTAAGGACTTATTTAGCCTATCAAATCATAATTAATGTTATCAAGTCTTGGTAGGCTCTTTGGGTCCTAACCAAGTTCACTCATAGCTTAGAGCATGTTTTTGCTCAAACTGTGTCTTATTGCTTTATGTGTTTTACTATGGTTTAAGTTGTACACTGACGTTTCTAAGGCACTTTTAGCCTTTATATAACATAGTTTGATATTTAAACCACATATCAAGGTTTGGGGTATTTCAATCTACCCCCCTTAAAAGAACTTCGTCCTCGAAGTTCACACTTTCCACACATCATTAGATTAGAACACAGGAATCACTTGGAAATAAACTTCCATAACCAAACACACTTTACATCACAACCTCGGACTTAATGGTCCGGGCAACACATTCACATCCACACATAACATAACATATCCACATGATAACCTCGGACTCTTTGGTCTGGGTATCTTAACAACACTTACACATACATAACAACCCCTTGGACTCACCGGTCTTGGTAACATCACAACATTTGGACACATAGGTCCCCATAACATAACAGTCTTCAGACACTTAGGTCTATGTAACACAACACATTTAGACTCATAGGTCTCGATAGCATACACTTTTAGGAGATCAAAGTCAAAATAACATTTATTACACATACCACACAACATGTCATAGCATGTATAACAATCAAAAATATCTTTTACATACACACTGTGATCCCGCAGAACCCGGTCGCGATGGACACCTTCCGTCCCCGTGCCTTTGGGAGATTAAAACAATCACTTAAATTTAAAATTTCCTTGTGAGGTTAAGTAAGAAGACTTAAATTATGTAAAGTATCCATCAACGTTTTATAAATACCAATTTAAAATCCTTTTGAAAACACACACAACTCCAAGTCCAACTTAAGCTCTTTGCTTCTTTTCTTAGCGTGGTTATTTGTGACCACTTATAGGGAGCTTCAAGAATCATCCAACCCTGATGTGATCAGCATCAGTGTTGAACTATCCTTCCACTCCAATTTGTGTTCGGCTTCCCTTGATCACATGCAAATCAAGTTCCACCTCCCACTTCATTTTCAAGCATCAATTAAATCACATTTCCAATTTTCTATCTTTTAAATCATTCTAGTCATGATCATAACATCTCCAAGGGATAGAACTCCATCTATCAGTTATCTCCATTCACTTTAATGCTGTTGCCTAGGGAATCTTATTCTCACTAGGTTCTATGTCGGTATCATGCCCTTTCTTGAATCACTATATAGTACGATATACACATATATTTTATCAAAATACAACACAAAACTTCACATTTATACACTGTCGGGGCTTTTGTTCCCCGGGAGTTTCTCTACTCCCCATACTTGTACTATCACACACAGCTGTTTACAAATACACACACTTATCACAATGGGATTCGCATCTTCTGTGCGCAATTACCACAATTAAACCATGAATGAATGTGTATGTTTACGTAACACACACACCAATCATCAAAACAATAATATAATTTTGTGGTATGCACATATAAATCACATACACTACGTACACTTGTACGGTAATATACACTAAGTGGTTTTGCGCTCTACCCCCCTTAAAAGGGATTACGCCCACGTAATCAATCACTAAACATTGGCTTATAATGTTTCCACGCGGTCTATTACACAATGGATTCTGATTAGAGGATCTTAACCATATTGGCGGTTTAGTTCCTAAACCAAGAATTCTCATTGGAGTTTGTTTAAACTCTTAGTTGGTTTCGATTCTGGCCTGTTAGGCTTCTAGGCGTTAATAATTAGCCATTCACTCGTGTTCACCATGTACATTCAACACTTGAATCACTGGCTCACTAGTTTCTGCTGCGAAACTCTAATAACTGTAGAGCTTAATTGCTCCATTTGTTATTCTTACTGTATTGTATATCCCCAATTGTCACCTTCATCTTGGTAACAATGGTTTCTCAACCGACGCGTGGTATCTCTTACCGTTAGCGAATTCGGTGAGTTATAAACTTTCTATCTACTTCCATAACGATTTTACTGTGTATACAGCTATGTATTTCACAATGATTGACTTGTTCCCTTCCGACTTACTGTCGGTTGAGATTGAGCTACTACCTAGTGTGTAGTGCTCTCTCAGCTATTTACAACATTTGGGGTATATTCCGTACCGATACTTAGCAGTTAGTGCTACTGTAGTCACTTACTGTTAATCATGTCTCCACATTTGGTTTTGTACAAGCACTCTTATTGGTGCGGCCTTGCATTTCCTATGCATCGGCCATTATAACATTATTGCTCCACAATTAACATGTTTCCAATTCCTAGCTATCCCACTCGATCATTACTGCGCAAGTGCAATACCAAAACACTCAGTTATACAGAGTGCAGAGGCGTAAACTCTTGACAGTAAATCCCTTATGTGATTCGCCATGGAATTCACACTGAGTTTCTTATCACCTAGTACCGACCATTAGCTTATTGCCCAGTGTGTGTATCATCACTTGCTTGCATATCCATTGAGTTTAACTCATAACTGATCTTATCCGCCACAACACTTATACAACGGTCGCTTACTGCGCACCGTACTTATTCTATAACACTAACTCACATCGTATTTACTGTCACATTAACTTCCACGCATATACTTATATCATTCGTATTATGGTTCCCTCATTTGGATGACTACTGAATGCTCCTTGAGCATCGATCATTCGAGTCACAAGCCGACATTATTCAGCTCGGTGTTTCACTTTATACACACATGCTATTAAGCTAACTGCTCTTTTCAGTAATAACGTCGTCCATCCTTAACATATTTCTTGAACTTGATCCACATAACTACCGCTCCTGCGGTTTCAGAATATCGAGAGGTGTCCCCACTCTTAATGCAGTGGTTCGTTTACCACTCTCTTTACTTATACAACATGAACTTCTACAATCAATCGAACTTATATAACACATCTTTCTTATGGCTTATAAGCCTTATTTGCCTTGAGCTGGGCTCATTGTAGGCTGTCCACACATGTGTACTTCTCTGTACAACATTACATGGTTTGGATATTATATTGAGCTCCATGACAAGGTCGTTACATCACGTTTCCTTTCATGGGATGCCCCTTAGGATTGTCAGTCCGTCTCCTGACAACTTATGTCTAAACTGGGTGTTAGTTTCAACCCTTGTGCTTCTGTCATGTGATTTTGTGCCATTATTGTTGATGTAAACACCCTTCAAGGATTGCTCCTGGGTGTTGCTAAGTTATTCCATCACATCTGGCTTACACTTATTGGTATATTCGGTAGCCACGCCGTTTGCGTTCTTAACTGGTTATTATCTTCTTCTGTGAAGATCAACATTTCCTGGTATTGTAGGTATTCATTCTGGGAGTTTCATCCCGTTCATTGCACGTAATGTGTGCACATTAGGCATCTGCCTTGCCATGCATAGGCTGAGTCTCCGTTCCAGCTATCATGTTATCCCTGAGGATCCTTAAGATATATACGATGTCTTTACATAGCAGTCAGTGCTCTTCGCACTTCCTGACTCTTAAAACATTTCCTTGAAAATGAATTCACTGACTCTTTAGTCTAGTTATCTTAACTGGTTCCTCTACTTCAACCATTCATGGTAATCCTTAGCTCTGTTGTTTGATTGTACTGCTGACCGTAGACGGAGTCGACTACTTCCCGTGTTTTGGACTCCACTCGTATACATATGTGGGGTACCATACTGAAACATTGCTACTTACCCAACTAACCCATAAGTAGGTCTGTCAGGCCCACAAGCTCCTATCGGAGTGCGGTTGTCCCACAATTCAGTTGGTACACTCGTAGTGTCCGTCACACGCCTAGGTGAAGTATTCTGTTGTCAACTCCCTTATATTGTCCCCTGGCAATATTCATTCCATGCTTCCCGAACTTAATCGAGGGAAAGTTTATCCATTGTTGTATCCTTGTCAACTGTCCTTGGTTTTACTGGTTTGGTTTAAAAGAAAATCTGGTTTGAAAAGAAAAGAGTTTGATAAATCTGGGTTTAAAGAAAAATTTTCATGGTTTCACAACATCTTCTTACCTTAACCAAGTCTAGCTTCTTGCTGACTGGTGTACTTCCAATTACAAAGGTCAGGCTGTTAAGCCCTTCCATGGTTATAATGTTCACACTTAACTTCGTGGTACTTTACTAAGTACTTCATAGTTGTTATAAATTTCCCGAACAGCCCTGTTATAGCAGCACTTGCTATGGCAAGTGCGCCATGCTAACTGGCTATCGGTTAAGCACACATAGTGGTTGCGGTATTGTTTTTACCCATACTGTCATCAGTGGCCTTGTTAGCCCTCACTGATCTTACTGCCTTGACAATAACTCTCTGGGTAACTTCAACTTCTCACTGTCTTCATATGATAATCATCAACTAGGGTGTTTCCCATTCTGGGAGACCCCTTTTTCATAGTATGTATTGTCTTTGTAGCCCGTTCCACCTATTTGTCGTGGTTACTGAGACTTGTCTCTTGTTTGGGCACACGTTGTAGTTCCTTTGTCGGTTGGTATACCATCGGTGTGTTATTTATCAACTGTGGTTCCGTAGACACTCGTCTCGGTTTTTATTAATCCACTTCTTGCCTGTTGCACGGTCGGTGCGTTGCAAGCTGGTTATTCTCGACTGCTCGGCATGTCGACCCAGGTTGCCGGAAATTCTATTCTCTTATGCACAAAATTCTTCATCCTTCGCTATTCATACGGTTAACACTGTTTGATAGGAAACCGTCTCCGGGATTCCCAGTTTTCGGGATCTACCGTATGACAGGTTCTCCGTACCTTTAAGGTACTTAATAACAGCCAGATCGGGTTTTCCCGAGTAAGAGAGGACTTTCATCTCTCTGGCGTTCTTTCCCAAGTTATAAAGTAGGGATTGTGGAGGGTGGGAAGGATACTGTAGGTTTCCAGTATTCACTGGTAGTTCCTAACTAGCGTATCTCTCACGCTATCACTCAACCCTTAACCCAAAGTACTTAAATCCTAACTCGGTACTTCCTAAGCTCGGTAATTCAGTCATCAGAGCGATACTTCGCTCTGATACCACTTTTTGTAACACCCCATCCAACATTAACATACTTACAATAAACTGCAGCGGAAGAACAACCTCATCACATTACTTAACTCGTTGGTGTTACACGCCGTTAACCACCCACGTGGCTAACAAGGCTAATACGCATACATTGTACCGGTCTGATGGGCTAAATTCCCGAGCGACTACACATTACTATCCCTTCTCATTAACAACAAACAACGCACTCCTTCCAACTATACCGAGTATTTATAAACTGATGCCGACAACAATTTCGGTCTTACTACACCTACTGTATACATACACTTAAATGATTACCCATGTACGACGACTACCCCGTCCTACTCTCGAACGGCTTCCAGCTCCTTGTACCTGAAATAGGAAAAGGAGAGAAAGGGTGGCCCCCAAGGGGCTCAGCACCTTTGCTGGTATGGTAATCCCGCAGCCCACATGCTACCGGGCCACGCACAACTAATTGTCGTCTTAGCATGCGGTTGATTATTTTAAATCATACATGCAACTGTAAACACACTACACATAATCATTCGCCTCAACGGGCTCAACAAACGGATAATATATCCTTACTTAATAAGTCACTCATGGTATTCATCATCCCTAGAGTGTTCCTCCTCTAATGGAGCTACTTCCTTAATAGACGACACATACCCTTAAATCGGGTTATCCTTAAACGCCTCTTTTCTCAAACTGGGATCATATCCATGATCCACACACTCCACATTTTACAACTATAACATACACTACATAACATCACACAACAACACTTTGCACGTTTCAACGTGCACAACATAACACCGCAATAGATATTGCTTCACAACAAAAATACATAACATAACGGGAATGGTTCTCTTAGGAACCGACCCAACATTGCTTATACACTGGTGAGCCTAGAGAATGTTGCCAGACTCATGATAAGCTCGTTATACAATAACAACAACACTCATTACCGTCCTAATAGTTGGACGAGTAACTTAAGTTAAGGCGGTTCGGGTTTGGAGGCCCGAACACACCACACAAACACATGTTCCCCCTAAACCGATCATAAGTCAGAATAGCTAAGCTTTGGAATAAGCTAATGGGAGATCATAACCCGTGAGGGAAACAACCACAACAAAGAGAAGGGTAAGGCTACAAAGGATACCCTCTCCCAAACAACGCGTGACCGGCCAAACCGGATTCCTCACTACTGTTAGTACATACTTACTTTAGATATTAGTTAGAACCCCACTATGGAGTCTATCACATCTACACGTCGTACAGTATTACAACTGTGTTAGACACACAAGGGAGATCCCTACATTCACATACACATATCACACATTTAACACACGCATAGCCGTGGTTAGTACGTCCCATGGTTCGGGTCGTTTACTCCGAATACCGAACTCTCATGTGATCCTAGACTCAGTTAACTAAGGTTAACACTGCCGAGGTTAAATGGTATCGGAGTTGAACACGCCACATATATGAATTACTGTAAACTCATTACATGTTTAATATTACAACGTGGCAAACATACAGAAAAACACATTGGCATACAAGCCGGTGTAATCCGGTAGGACACAGGTTGCAAGAAAACCATACCTGTCACCGGAGTCCACTTTACCACGTCCACTTATGTTCCTCGAGCAATTCTCGAACAACTGTTAACATCACATGTGTTTTTATTAACATCGGGGTTGCTTGGTTATTTAATGTCTAATGCTCATAATTTTTCCCCGTTAACTTATTACATAACTTCACATTTTAACTTGTTTTACTTTCACATTTTATTACAACTTTTCACCCACTTAATTGTCATTAAAACTCACCTAACATGTCCTTAACAACCTTATAACATCATTACCTATCAATCCCCATCATTACATATCATTTCATAACCTTTAACAACATTTTTGGTCCGACCGGACTTGCCGACCGGACTTACCCAAGTCCGGTCGATTCCAGAATACATTTCCGTCAAAATTTTTCCACTCCGACCGGACTTGTAAGTCCGGTCCTATGTCCGGTCCATTCCAGAAACTAATTCCCACAGGGTAAACTGGGCCCGACCGAACTTGCAAGTCCGGTCGCAAGTCCGGTCTGCCCCAGATCTTTGTTTTCCTTTTTACATTCAACTCCAAACTTCACCCCACATATCCTAGTATACCCTAACCTCATTTGGGCACTTCAAACACACACTTATCCATGTGCTAAACTCTTTAAATCACTCACCAAAACCATTTATCATTCACAAACTTCTTACAAAGTTCCTAGCACTTGGAATGTTTTCTCCTTAAGATTTCTAGTGGTATTTCACCTATAATGACCACTACACTAAAATGCTTCTCACCTTCATAACATCATCTCCCAAGCATCTCCTCTTACTAGCCAAATCTCTTTTTCACAACTTCTTGAATTCCTTTCTCAAAACCTTACCTTAACATCATTCTTCCTTGTACATCAACATTCCTAAACCTTAAACAAACTTCTCCAAGACTTAAATACATCCTCAAAAACACACATTGAATTCCTAGAACTTCCAAGATAACACCTAAATTCTTGCATCACTCTAAATCACCTTAACACATGTTTTCTTCTCAAGTAAACATTTATTCACCTTTGACACTTCCTAGTTCACCAAGACCATTTAAAACACTTAGAACTTCTCACACATTTTCCCAAATTTGGCCATAGCTTCTCTTGTATATACTCACATCCAAACACTTAGGTTTTTACCTTATTTCATTCAAAACACCTAAAATCCATCAAACACATTTTTTACACAAAACTTCACACATTTAGCACTACATCCAATATAGTGCATAACTTAAATTGCTTGGCACTTAGGCCCTTAAATAACATGGCTCTTAGGCCCTTAAATTGCATAAACCTAAACACTGAATTTCCCACATAAGTAATGCCTTTGACCTGCAAATACACCCAACAATACATATGCCCTTAATAAACTCCTTGAGAGCATTTTACTAGCTCATTCACCATTGGCTCCTAGGTATTTATTAAGCAAATCAAGCTCATTTTCCTAAGGCATTTAAAACTACATTGAGATAGCTTGTTTACCTCTTTTCCTCCCAAATTTCTTTCTTGTTTCCTTACAAAACCGGTAAGGCATTTGGTTCCTTGCCAACTACTAAACATTATACAAACAACATAATGAGTATTCAAGCTTTAAGCTCCATCTCATTGTAAACCCTAGGTTTACATTATTTCAAAACATTAATGTAGTTGTTTTACCTTAATCTTTGAAGGGTGTTTGAATATCTATGAAGAGAGGACTCCACCTAGTCTTGAAAGATTCAAATGGAGCTAGAACAAAGCAACACAAGGAGCTCCATCAATGAATATTTTCGGTCACACACAAAACATGGAGGAAACTTGATTTTCTTTGAGATTCCTTACCTAGAAGCAAAGGAGATCAATAATATGTGGAAAGACAAGCTCAAGCTCCATCAATGGTGGAACTCCATGGCACCGAAATGGTGATCTTCAAATTTTGAGAAGATAGAAATGAAGAGCTTGATGAGAGGAAGAGAATGGTGGTGTTTGTTTTTGATTTGGTTAAGTGAGCTAGGTTTTACAAGGGTTCAAAGGTGGACTTCCATGGTGGTGGTGCTGTATGAACGTGAGAACAGAGAAGAAGAGAGGAAGAAGAGAGTGGAGCCGTGTGAAATGAAGAAAGGAATGAGATAAATGAGATAAGTTTACTTTTGGAAGATATTTGTACTTAAAAAGCAAATAGTAACTTATTAGTCATCTTTGTTTCTTTAACAAGTTAACAAGTGAGTGGTGAGTCACCAAACTTAAGAAAACGGCCCCCCTTTATTACATAAGGGTATTATAGTCTTTGTTGGTCAATTTAATTACTTATAACATCATATGTTACAAACTAGCTTATAAAAATCACTATTCACTAAAACAAGGCACATTGTTGTGAAATTTTTGATTTCCCATTGATATAGCCACCCAAATGTGATACTATATAGTACACATTAATTAAAGAGTAATGATGGACATTTAGCCATTCAAAACTCATTTACAAGACAATTTTTCAAAAACGTGCTTTAAGACTCCTTAAAGCACATTTTGTGTTTTAACTTGTTTTCAAGCTTGGTTTTCTTTGGTAATTGATTTAATATGTTCATTAACATATTTATAAAGTATAGGTATGACCATTAGGTCTTATACACATTTATCCCAAGCTTAGAGCACATTTTGCTCATATTGACTTTAAGGTATTTCTTGTGTTTTATTTGGTTTAACTGTCCACCAAAGTTTCCTAAGGACTTATTTAGCCTATCAAATCATAATTAATGTTATCAAGTCTTGGTAGGCTCTTTGGGTCCTAACCAAGTTCACTCATAGCTTAGAGCATGTTTTTGCTCAAACTGTGTCTTATTGCTTTATGTGTTTTACTATGGTTTAAGTTGTACACTAACGTTTCTAAGGCACTTTTAGCCTTTATATACATAGTTTGATATTTAAACCACATATCAAGGTTTGGGGTATTTCACGGACAGGGCGCGGACGTGTCTAAAAAACGCGCCAGATCCAGATTCGACAGATTTTGACGGAACAGTTTTTTCTACTTCCTCCTTTGCGGCGTGACTGCTCCTTCATTAATTGCAGACTCCTTCGGGCACCCACCTTAATTTGTGCACGCGTGATGTCGGCTCTGCAATCAATTGCTGCCTATGACTGCAATCTTCAACGATCTCCTCACCAAACTCACACCTATCTTATTCCATTCACACTTCTCCACCTTTCCATAAATAAGCTACGTTCCCTTCAGTATTAATCATCCCTTCTTTAATCCAAAGTCCATCACTCGTTCATTCACTCACCACATTCGCACACACGTACGACCAATCAATTTCTTTTCTCCCCGTTTTCTCCATTTTTATTGTTTACCACCACACCACATCTTTGCCATCAATTAGTACGGACGACGTGGATACAGAGGCGGAGCTAGGATTCAGAGTCAACTTGCTAGCTGGAGTTTTCTCTACCCTTTCTCTTATTTTGTTTAAAACGTGTTTATATATAGTTATGTTTAATTAATAAACTCAAGCCCTCCCAGGTTGGGATGCGAGCCTTTTTATATAATTATGTTATGTTAAGCTTTCCACTATGATTTTATCTAAAGTAGTAGTTTAATTCCAGTTCTTCATCTGCTTTAATTCTCTGATCAATTATTAAAGCAATATTTGTAGTTTTCTAATCAACACGCGAGAGCTGAGATAGTAAACAAGACATAGGAATTAAACCTGATTAACAGCTAGAAGCCTGATCCGGCCTATAGGTAATTAGTCTCAAATGGAAGCTGTTCTTTATGCGATTGGTTGTGTCCGGATTAGAGCATTAGTCTGCTGCTAGTTCTAGCAACTGGTTAGGGTTCGTTAGATTTAGTCGTCAACGAATTATTTATAGTTTCTGAGTTTATTACTTAAGTGGTAAAGTTTATATTAATATAATTGATAAAATAGGTGAGCAGAACAACCCGGGATGCTTTCTCAAAAACAAAAAAAGATTTATAATTCCTATTTTTATTATCTTGTTCTATTTTAATTGTTTTTATTATTATTTTGTTTAAGTTAAGTTTGTAATTATTTCTTCTCCTAAAAAATTGATAAAATCTATTTACTAGAAGTCTCAGTAAATTTAATTCATTGTCTGTTATCCACAGCGAGGTCCCCAAGAGTACGACAACCCCACGAATCCACTATCCCGCAAAACGATTAGGTACACTGCCTATGTGGAAGAAGTAGTCACATATTTCTCCACCAAGTTTTTGGCGCCGTTGCCGGGGACCTCCAGCACGGTTAATTGATAGTTTTTAATTTTATTGAGATTTCTATTTTTATTCACTTTTATTTTATTTTTGCTTTATTTTTATTTTACTTACAAAAAAAATAAAAAAAACTATATTTCTTGTATCTCTGTTTTATTTTTGTGTTTCTTTTCTATTTTTATTTTTCTATTCTACTTGGTATTTTGTTTTTGTTTTTGTTGGTTAATTACTGACAATGGAGAGCAGCCACGATGAGGTGAGAAGATTGTTGATCAATCTGGAATGGACACGAATGCAAGAGGAAATATCCTCATATCAAAGATTGGTCAGGGATTATCAACCACCTCAACAATCAAATCGAGAGCCGTATGGTGGGAAGTCGACCAGGCTAATGCACAATACAACGAAGCTCAGTTGGGGTATTACTACTTCAATCAGAACGGCAGCAATCTACACAAGGGCCAGATGAACTCCTCCCAAGTATGGTCGAGCCACCAGAAGAAATTCCAGTGGTGACTCCAAGGAGTGAAGAGCAAACTGAGCCAGATATTCATGACGCAGCAAGTTCTGATGAGGAGATAATGAAACTTCTCAAGACATTTTTCTCCGACGCCGAGTTAGAACAAATGTCTGAGAGTTACAATCTTCCTCCATCTCCATCCCCAACACAGGAGGAGCAATTAAAATTCGAAGATATTGTGTCTGAGCGGTCAACCAGCTGGAAGAATGCTATCCTATTGAGCCTCACCTACCGGAAGAGGAAATTTACATCCTCGAATCTGAGGAAGGAACACCACTACCACCGGTCTCTCATCAACTTCCATCCTGCCTCCATAAGCCTCAACAGCAGGAGGAGGATGTTTACATCCTCCAATTTGAGGAAGAAAAGTCATCACCACCTGGTCTCCTGTTACAACTACGTTACCGGCAGTACCTCCTCAAACACCAGGTTCTGTGGAGTATTCATTTTCCAATTATATATGCCGAAGTAACGTTTTATTTTGATCCAGGTGGTTTGCTTTTAATTTTACTAACTTCATTTTCCTGGCGAAGATATTATCTACTTTTATTTTTGATCCAGGATAACGAAGCGATAGTCTAGCCAAAGACTAAAACTACGGGCAGCTTACTGGGAGGCAACCCAGTGGTTAAACTTTATTATCCTACTATTATTATTTTTATGATTTTATTTTAATTTTAATTTTAACGAAAAAAAAGAAGTGGAGATGGAATCTGTGCTTTAATGCAACGCTTTTTAGCGTTTATTTTTGGGTAGTGTGTGCAGGCGAGATTCTTATCATGGTATCTGAAGAACTTCAAGGCTGGACACTTGCTTGAACGCAAGTGTAAGGAACGCTACTACCCCCATTGTTCGCACTTAAGTGTGAGGAAGGACACCTTCCTCAATCTACGATATCAGGGGAGTTTCAGTTTCTTTGTTTTAAATGTTTGTGTCCAGACTATCACGCTTAAGATTATTATTATATCAGTCCATGATTGTGCTAAATGAAATCTTCATGAGTCTGGCATATTTTGAAAGGTCTTTTCTTGATTATTTTATGAACAATGAGGACATTGCTCCTCTTAAGTGTGAGGAAGTTTAGACCTTTCCCTGAAAATATGCCAGTTGCACGTAATGCCACACATGTTTTTAATTGTCTTCATGCATTGAGGGAATCACTGCTCTGAGTGCTTATAAATGTTGAATTCTTGGGTGAAAATTTTTGCATAAATTTTGAAGTGAAGCCAGGTGACCACCTCAAGAATCTTTCTGCTTTAGGTTGTTTGTATTATATATTTTATTCAAATGAATCTGTTTTCCCAAAATTTGGTGGATTAAGTTGATTGGGGAAACTGAATTAGTTTATCTTGGGATTTTGGAAATGATATGAAAGTTTGGAATGAAAGGATAAGGCAAGGTACTCCGCTGATCAAAAATTTTCCACAAAAAGCAGGCCACGTTAACCGGTTATTAAGTCCTAGGGGTGCCTAACACCTATACCTAAGGTCTCGTGATCTGGGATAGTTGGCACAACACCGTTACAAGGATAGAGAGAAAAGTCTGGGTTACGAAAAGACTCTGCAATTCGCAATTATTCAATTGTGTTGTATATATTTCTTGAAGAAGAATGTTTTGCATACAAAAAGAGTTAATTGCAGTAATTTTTTGTTTTTGATTCATGAGTATGTGGTGTTGAAAGGTATCGCGGAATAAGGCGTCACTTCACACCCCTTGTCATCCAAAGGTTAAAGGAAAGAAATGGTGGAAGATCCCAAGTTAATCTACATTCAGATTTTGTAGTCTAACTTATCCATGCTTTAAAAAAAATTTTTTTTTTCTTTTCACTGTTTGCGAAAACCTACAACCAGGAGCAGAACTATTCTTTTGATTGTCACTTTGCTTGCTCTGTTTTGCATCTGTTTAATCCTGAGGTTTGATACTATGGCCTTAGAGATATATTTATTCTCTATTTGCTTGAGGACAAGCAAAAGCTAAGTGTGAGGAACTTTGATAAGCGAGAAATACATCTACTTTTAGGACTTTAATTCTTCCTATTTTCATAGCAATTTGTGTCGTATTTCTCACTTATCTTACATTTTTCCTAGATTTATGTTTTGATATGAATTGATATATTTATGTGTTAAATGTAGGAAAAAGCCATGTAAATGAATAGATAATCTCATGAGCTTTCTAACGCAACAAACGGCGAGTAAAACGGACTTTTAACGAAGAATCGAGAGCCGATTGAAGATTGGAGTATACTCGTATATATATATAATATCGCATGAGACGACCGCTGACTATTGCGCGGACACAGGAAGCGGACAAGGCACGTCCGCCTGGAATCGAAGCGGACATAGAAGCGGACAAGAAGACAGCGCAGACACACACACGTCCGCATGAATATGGCGCGGACAGGACGCAGACAGGCGCGGACGTGTCTAAAAAAACAGGACGCGGACAGGATGCGGACAGGGCGCGGACAGGACGCGGACAGGGCGCGGACGTGTCTAAAAAACGCGCCAGATCCAGATTTCGACAGATTTCGACGCGAACAGTTTTCTTCTACCTTCCTCCTTGCGGCGCGACTGCTCCTTCATTATTGCAGACTCCTTCGGCGCCCACCTTAATTTGTGCACGCGTGATGTCGGCTCTGCAATCAATTGCTGCCTCTGACTGCAATCTTCACCGATATCCTCACCAAACTCACACCTATCTTATTCCATTCACACTTCTCCACCTTTCCTATAAATAAGCTACGTTCCCTACAGTATTAATCATCCCTTCTTTAATCCAAAGTCCATCTCTCGTTCATTCACTCACCACATTCGCACACCACGTACGACCACATCAATTTCTTTTCTCCCCGTTTTCTCCATTTTTATTTGTTTTACCACCACACCACATCTCTGCCATCAATTAGTTACGGACGACGTGGATACAGAGGCGGAGCTAGGATTCAGAGTCAACTTGCTAGCTGGAGTTTTCTCTACCCTTTCTCTTATTTTGTTAAAACGTTGTTTATATATAGTTATGTTTAATTAATAAACTCAAGCCCTCCCAGGTTTGGGATGCGAGCCTATTTTATATAATTATGTTATGTTAAGCTTTCCACTATGATTTTATCTAAAGTAGTAGTTTAATTCCAGTTCTTCATCTGCTTTAATTCTCTGATCAATTATTAAAGCAATATTTGTAGTTTTCTAATCAACACGCGAGAGCTGAGATAGTAAACAAGACATAGGAATTAAACCTGATTAACAGCTAGAAGCCTGATCCGGCCTATAGGTTAATTAGTCTCAAATGGAAGCTGTTCTTTATGCGATTGGTTGTGTCCGGATTAGAGCAGAGCATTAGTCTGCTGCTAGTTCTAGCAACTGGTTAGGGTTCGTTAGATTTAGTCGTCAACGAATTATTTATAGTTTTCTGAGTTTTTACTTAAGTGGTAAAGTTTATATTAATATAATTGATAAAGTAGGTGAGCAGAACAACCGGGATGCTTTCTCAAAAACAAAAAAAGATTTATAATTCCTATTTTTATTATCTTGTTCTATTTTAATTGTTTTTATTATTATTTTGTTTAAGTTAAGTTTGTAATTATTTCTTCTCCTAAAAAATTGATAAAATCTATTTACTAGAAGTCTCAGTAAATTTAATTCATTGTCAGTTATCCACAGCGAGGTCCCAAGAGTACGACAACCCCACGAATCCACTATCCCGCAAAACGATTAGGTACACTGCCTATGTGGAAGAAGTAGTCACATATTTCTCCACCAGACTACCACCACTGAGAGAGGTTGAATTCAATATCGACCTCATACCTGGCACGGGACCGATTGCTAAGGCTCCCTACCGGATGGGCCCTGCAGAGATGGTTGAGTTGAAGAAACAGCTGCAGGAGCTACTGGATAAGGGTTTCATCAGACCCAGTGTCTCACCTTGGGGTGCTCCAGTGCTATTCGTCAAGAAAAAGGACGGGAGCATAAGACTTTGCATCGACTATAGGGAGCTGAACAGTGTCACGACCAAGAACAAGTACCCACTGCCCAGGATCGATGACTTGTTCGACCAGCTGAGGGGAGCTAAGGTGTTCTCCAAGATTGATCTGTGTTCTTGATATCATCAGATAGCTGTAGCTGAGTCAGATATAGAGAAGACAGCCTTCCGGACCAAATACGGCCACTACGAGTTCACAGTGATGCCGTTTGGACTGACCAATGCACCCGCGAGATTCATGGATCTGATGCAGAGAGTCTTCCAAGCCCAGTTGGATAAGTCAGTAGTCGTGTTCATAGACGACATCTTGGTATTCTCCAAGAGTCGGGAGGAACACGAGCAGCATTTGAGGACAGCCTTGGAGACTCTGAGAGAGAAGAAGCTATATGCCAAGTTCAGCAAGTGTGAATTCTGGCTGGACAAGGTGTCATTTCTTGAACATGTGATCTCAGCTGAGGGAGTTTCAGTAGACCCAGCTAAGATTGAGGCAGTGAAGAGCTGGCATAGACCTCGCACCGTGACAGAGGTGAGGAGTTTTCTTGGGTTGGCTGGCTACTATAGACGCTTTGTGAAGGACTTCTCCAGGCTAGCCAAGCCCTTGACCTCCCTGATGAAGAAGGATAGCCCATTTGTATGGACAGAGGCTTGTGAGGTCTCCTTTCAGGCGCTGAAGGACGCCTTGACCTCAGCTCCAGTATTAGTGATCCCTGAGGGGAACGAGGGATACGAGGTGTATTGTGATGCTTCAGGCAGAGGGATTGGTGGGGTACTGATGCAGAATGGCAGAGTGGAAGCGTACGCTTCTCGACAGCTGAAGAAGCACGAAGAATATTACCCCACACACGACCTTGAGCTCCTAGCCATAGTCTTCGCCTTGAAGATCTGGCGACATTACTTGTATGGAGCCACAGTCCGGATTATGACAGACCATAAGACTCTGAAGTACATCTGGACTCAGAAGGAGCTGAACCTGAGACAACGACGATGGGTCGAGCTACTGGCCGCTTATGACATCAACCTTCAGTACACTGAAGGTAAAGGGAATGTCATGGCAGACGCTTTGAGCAGGAGAGTGTACTCACTCCTAGCTTTGACAGAGACGACCACGATAGCTGAGGAGATATACGCAGCCCAGGATAGTGATGTATACCTGCAGGGCATCAGGCAGAAGTTAGCAGATGGTATGATTGATGGTCTGAGTATGTATGAGTACGAGCTAGACAGCGAGGGACACCTTCGAGTCAGAGTGTAGACTCTGCGTTCCTTAGGATGCGACAGAACTTCAGACCAGGATTCTCTCTGAGGCTCATTCCTCTACATTATCAGTACACCCTGGAGCCACCAAGATGTACAAGGATTTGAAGCAGTTATTCTGGTGGAGCAGGATGAAGAGAGGATGTAGCAGATTTCGTCTCCCGATGCCTCACTTGTCAAAAGGTGAAGTTTGAGCATCGTCGACCAGGAGGCCAGATTCAGTCATTACAAGTACCTTGCTGGAAGTTTGACGACATCAGCATGGACTTTGTGGTCGGTCTTCCTCCAGCTAGAGGCGGACTGAATTCTATTTGGGTGATAGTCGATAGGTTGACCAAGACAGCCAGGTTTATACCTATCAAGGACACATGGAAGGTGCCCAAGCTGGCTGAGGTGTTCACCACAGAGCACATCCGGTACCATGGGGTACCGAAGACGGTTGTCTCCGATCGTGACACACGTTTCCTCAGTAGATTTGGTGGTGTCAGGTGTAGGAGGTTTGTTACTCAGCTACGCCTTAGCACAACCTTTCACCCTCAAGCTGATGGGCAGACTGAGAGAACGATTCAGACGCTAGAGGATATGCTACGAGCAGTTGCTCTAGACTATCAGGGGAGTTGGGTAGAGCGTCTACACCTGGTGGAGTTCTCCTATAATAACTCCTACCACTCGTCTATCGGCATGGCACTATTTCAGGCTCTGTATGGCAGGCCGTGCCGGACCCCCTTATCATGAAGTGACCCTACCGAGGCAGTCCTGATTGGGCCCGAGTATGTTCAGACACTGTAGGATGATGTCAGAGTTATTCAGCAGCACATGAGGGCAGCTCAGTCTAGACAGAAATCCTATGGGGATCAGCGCACCAGAGAGCTCGAGTTTCAGTTGGGTGACATGGTTTTCTTACGGGTGTCTCCGATGAAAGGGATATTCAGATTTGGGATGAGGGGGAAACTAAGCCCTAAGTATGTCGGTCCGTACAGGATTACGGAGCGAGTGGGCCCAGTTGCTTACAGACTAGAGCTACCAGGGGAGTTGGGGAAGGTACATGACGTGTTTCATGTACCTTAGTTGAAGAAGTATATGCCTGACCCTTCTCACGTACTGCAGCTAGAGAGATTGGAGATTGAGCCTACACTAAGGTATAAGGAGAGTCCTATTCAGATCTTGGACACGAAGGTCCGAGAAACGAGAGGCAGATCAGTTAAATTAGTGAAAGTTCTTTGGGAGCATCATGGGGTTGAGGAAGCTACTTGGGAGACTGAGGACTCCATGAGAGTGAAGTACCCATATCTATTCACATGATGTTTTCCGACCCTGCTGTGATTCACATTAGTAGCGGTACGAGGGCGTACTTTAGCTCCTTAAGGGGGATATACTGGCATACTCCTCCTTCGTTATCTCATCCGGATTATGCCTGGTTGTTTTATTAGTAGAGTGAGAGGTGTACGTATGTACGTAGTTTTACATTATGGCACGGTAGTATGTGATGTATAATTTGGTATATCTTGGTCCATATTGATTATATTTTGATTCAGTTTATATTTTGATTCAGTTTGATTTGATTCTGAGTAATCTAGAGTGGAATGTTGAAATGGAAATAAAGGATTGGATTGGTATGGAATTTCATTGGAATTATTATTGTCTCAACACACCCGAAGCGGTGTGAGTGCCTATTAGTTGATTTTTAAACTTCGAGGCGAAGTTTCTTTTAAGGGGGATATACTGAAATACCCCAAAATAATTTAAATTAATTTAGGGGATTTCTCTTATTAAACCTTAAATAATACTATTAAATATTAAATTATTATATGGAATTATGAATATTAAATTATTATATGGAATCGTGAATATTAAATTATTATATGGAATCACGAATATTAAATTATTATATGGAATTATGAAAATTTATTTAGGGGATTTCTCCTATTTAACCCTAAAGAATACAATTGAATATTTAATTATTATATATTGTTATATAGTATTATGAATTTAATAATAAGATTTAGGAAAAATTCACGATATACCCCTGTTTTCTTTCGTAATTCACAATATACCCCTATGTTTTTCGTAATTCAACTTCAAACATGCTTAAATGTTGTCCAAAATTGATGAAACTTTACATGGACAATGCTAAAGTGTTATATTTTGTCCAATATCAAATATGAAGTTTTTTAAGCTCACATGTGACCTGTGGGACCCAATGAATATGCCACATGTTCATTGGGTCCCACAGGTCACGCGTGAGCTTAAAAAACTTCATATTTGATATTGGACAAAATATAACACTTTACCATCGTCCATGTAAAGTTTCATCAATTTGGACAACATTTAAGCATGTTTAAAGTTGAATTACGAAAAATAGGGGGGTATATTATGAATTACGAAAGAAAACAGGGGTATATCGTGAATTTTCCCTAAGATTTATAAGTCAATAAATCTTGGAAAAATTTATAAACACTCCAAGTATATTATAAAGACTTTAGAAAGAGTTGGAACATTGTTCTGAAACATAAAAGTCAATATAAAATTCTAGGAACCCTAAAGCCTTTCAAGCCTTGCTAGGGTTGACTTTTTGAGAATGGTCAAACCAGCCCATGAAACCTATACCAATAAATAGGTTATGGAAAACCATTAAGATCGATAAAAAGAACGTCAAAAATGGATCATCCTAGCCAAAGTTATGATCAAATGAAGTTTAGAGCCAAAATTTTGAAAAAAATGCTGATGTGGCAAGTTTGCTGACTCACCCGCGCGCCTCGGGATACGCGCCCCAGCACTTAATCAATTTTATATTTCCGGTAACCGATACCAGACTTTGCCCTAACTTGTGACCTTCATAACTTTCTCATCTTTTAGAATTTTTGAGTGCCGTCTTCTTTGTTGTTTTCTCCTACACTTCCTCTAAACAACCATAACTCACACTAAACCTATTTCGTCCTAAATCAACCTGAAATTCGATCCAAAGTAGCCACCCTGCAAAACCGAAACTACAGATTCCAGTTTTCCTTCGATTTCAAGTAACTTCGTCTTGCCATAACTTCTTCGTTTCTCAGCCAAATTTCATGTTCTTTAGCTCGTTTTGAAGAGCTCTAATCCCTCTACAACTTTCATGTTGATGACCAAAGCCAATTCCTTACCGTTTGGAAGAATGAGGTGTCTAAAGTTTCGGATTCGTCACCACATAAATCATAGTTTTCTTTCCAGAAAACGGAAGGTAAACTCGTACTTTTAAGCTTCTATTTCATTCTATGTAGTGCAAGTTAGGGTGAGTTCTTGCTATCATCGTGTAGAGTTAAGTTTCTTCTTTAGATTAAGCCCACGAACTAGTCCTAACTCGGTCTGTACTGAAAATTATAGCGTTGCAAAGTAGGCTACTGGTCGGGTTGTAAATGGGGAAATTTTCCAGAAACCAAAATCAAACTTTCGATTCGAGCAATTCCGGTAAGGTTTCTTCAAATTCCTTCAACCTTGCTAATCTATATTACATTATCGGTCAAAACCATGTTCCAATTGCATCAATTAAGCATTAGATTGAGTGAATTAGCCAGATTTGAATTCAGAAACCCATATAAACCCTAACTTCGAAACCGAAATCGAAAACCGATGAATCCTGCATTATAGCTAGCGAAATTAGTATCAATGGAACCGGAATTGAATTTCGAAACCATAGAAACAAGAATCACTCAATTTGGTTCTGTAGAATTAGAGGAAATCGCGAATTAGTACTCGAGCTAGGTTCTGTATTCGCTGAAGAACTCTGTGATCTCGGGCCGTCCGATCGTAGTTAAGAGAAACGGACGGCCGAGATTAAAACGTTTCAGATTTAAGTAAATTAAGGTTTTTACAAATTCCAGTAAATAACCCTAACTTGTTGAGTTAATTTAAATACCTTCCCGAATGTGTTTTGACTTGAAATTTTAACCATAGATTCCTTATTAAATATAGTTTATTTTGATGTAAAGTATTATGGTTTTGGATTTTTTAAACGTAAGTTATGATTTTTGCAAGTTACGGGTTTTCTGGAATTATTTGGTTAATTTAAAAAGATATTTTTATGAAATAAAAATTTAATATGTATAAAATGTTATAGTTGCTGTATATTAAATTTGGGAATTTTCGGACAATGGTAAGTGGGCTTAAAAATTGTGTTAATGAGTTTTTCATAAGAATAACTTATAATATATGGCTTTTAATGTAACCAAAAATTAAAGTATGGTTTGTTAATAAATTTTAAGCTGGGTGAGATAAGGAAAACTAAATTAACATTTTTATAACAGTATGTTTATAAATGTTTTGGGTAATATCTTTTAAGAGAGGTGAAATTATTTACATATATGTATATATACTTATTTAAGTAGAAACTTATGTTAAATCAAGGAATTTAATTATTTTATGTTTTATTTATTATATTATATGGGAGTTAATATTCTTAATTAAAACTAAGGAATATATATATATATATATAATATATATATATATATATATATATTTACACATAAATAAAAAGGGAATAAAGTAGTAACTTGGAGTAGAACAGGGAACTAATAAATTAACACTTATATTAACTAAATATTATAAGAGCTAGAAACCTAAGATATAGTAAAAGAAATACTTTTGAAACATTCATGGAATGCAGTTAAATGTTGTGGTAATATGATAATTTAAATTCAATAAGCTACATAGGGGATGTCTTAATTAAATTCTAACACAGGTATACGTATATATATATTATAAATAAAGGAAAACACTTTATTTTATAAATCGTATATCGGTTGTGGTTATGTCTAAAAGTTATTAAACACAATTAAATACAATAAAATTTCTTAAAAATGTTCTGGATAAATCTTAATACATAAGATATATATATATATTTATATATATGTATATAAATACATTAAAATGGATGAAGGAAATAACATTCCTTGTGGTAGAAATAATAAGAAGAATATGTATATTAAACCTTAGGATTTTAATCGGTGTGTAATTAAATAGTCATTATTAACTTAAGGTTTAATTACACAACATAAACGTGGTACGGTCTTGGTTAACTCACTAAGCCCAAGTCAATGAACTCCAAAAGCCCACTTAAACAATTCAAGAGAGGTTGGGCCACTCTCAGGGCTAAATCCTAAGTCATTCCAAATTAAACGAAATGGGCCTAACAAAGGATTTAATTACAAAAACAAGCCCAAACCTTTGTGAGCGAATAATGCTAAACCTGGAACTATAAATCAGTAAGAATAGAGGGATGTTTGGTTTATAGGTCCCTTAACTAATCGACACTTGGAACACATTAATTATAGGTTACAATTGGAGGAACACTCGTTCAAAGATAATTATTGTTCTTCACATACCAGGTACGATTTCTCGTACTCTTATGCTTTGCTAACAAGACTTAAAGGATGTTTTTGACAAACGCTAATTGTGCTAAGTGGAATTTCTAAAAAGGAATTGGTTGTGTGACTAACTCAGCATGTGTGACTAACTGAGCCTTGAATGTGAAACTTACATGGGTATTGGTTCCTTCTATTTGGTTGTTCCACTAGACATTGACTGTTTAGGGTTTACGCTTTTGCACTCTCTAGGACTGAGTGTTTTGGTATTGCTCTAGGTAGTTAGTGAACTAGTGGGAATTTAGAAAAGGTCAATTTTGGTAAATTCTTCTTTTGACTCTGGATATCGTTTCATCCATGAGCTGGGTCTTGAGGTTTCGACGTGCGCGCGTCTTCAATGTTAACAACGAGGGGCTGTATATCCCCTGTCCCAAAAGGGACGTAGTAGACAGTGAGGGGCTGTATATCCCCTGTCCTAAAAGGACGTACTTGCCAGTGGGGGCCATCTCTCCCAGTTGATTTATTCCACTCTTGAGTCATTGGTTCTTGGATCTATCTTATCATTCCTAGTCTTTTGTGACTATCTGAGTCTTTCTACTCCTAACGGGAATTGGGTTTAACTAAGGCATTGGATGTTCACTAACACATGGTATGGTTTTGTTTCACTAACTTTACCTTTCTGTTATTCATCTTTATTTTTAACTTGTTATCTTGATTTGGTGATTTGTGGAATGCCTTGCTCCTCTGTGTGGTTTAAGTGATTGCTTTCAAGCTATTATTTATTTAAGAGTTGTATTATAAGTTAGTTTTTGGAGGATCGTACCAGTTCCATTCCAGGGAACTGACCCACCCCTCTCGGGGTGGGCTGCTTGGTTTTATCTTGCAGGTACGAGTTATTTTACAGGTGGCCACAAAGAGAACGAGTGATTGGGATGGATTAGGTTTTGTGGAGAGTTTATGCGTTTTATTACTGTTTTATTTCTGTTAAGTTTTCTCGAGGTTCAGGTCGTGACAATTGTAATCTTTAAGTTGTAATTGGTGAGGTTTGGTGCCGGGTGTTTGGAACCCGATGATCTGTACGCCTTTAGTGTAACACCCCTACTACGAACTTAACAATATTCGAAATCGCAGCGGACATAACAACTAAACAATAGCTAAACGGTTCGGTGCTACAACACCATTAACCACCCATGTGGTTAACAAGGCAGAATAAATACAAGCGTATCGGTCTGATGATCAGACTCCCGAGCATAGAACTAATAACCTTTAATACATTAACATAATACCGAGTTTGTAACTACATCCATGCATTGTAACTGCACACCACAAACTGTCAACGACCGTCACTGTACTACAACAGTACCAAAATAACGCCACGGGAGCACAGGCGCATCCCGGGCTTAACATCCAAAAATAATCAAAAGTAATCCTGCATCCTAGAATCTAAAGCCATTCCGCTTCTTTGATCCTCATCCTGCAGTAAAAATATGGAGCCCCCGAGGGGGTCAGCAACCCTTGGCTGGTATGGTTAACACGCAGCCCATCGGCTACCGGGATACGCGTAACTAATTGTCATGATGACATGTCATTCATTTTAAACATACAACATATATATATATATCAATGCAAGAGTATTGCACACAACAACACAAATAACATACAAGAACAATTCCTTTTAGGAAATGAACCAACACAATTAGTTCCCATGGAGAGCCTAGAGATTGTTGCCAAACTCATGCTAAGCTCGTTACATAACTCGTTACCGTCCTGTTGGATTGAACGGATAACTTAACACAATGTGCCTCGGATATAGTGATCCAAGCACACCGAAACAAAACATAGTATGCCCCTGTGGCCCGACGTGAGTCAGTAAAATAGCCTTGGTTAAGCTAAAGGGAAGGTTGGAAACCAAATTGGAAAACAACCATAACATACAAAGAGAATCGAACCGGTTATGACATCGACTCCCATACTCACACGCGTGGCCGGAACAGACCGGACTCCTCACTTCCCCCGTTAGCACTTGTTAGAAGTTCAACATTGAACTCAATAAACAAATCACCAACAATTGGTTAAGTCTTGTTAGACACACACAAGGGAAGAGAGAGTCATACTTAACAATACAATAATATTTAACAACTGTAAACTCATTACATGACTTAAGTCTTACAAGGTCATAAACACACAGAAAAACAAACAACACACAAGCCGGTGTAAACCGGTAGGCAACAGACTGCAAGAAAACCATACCTTGGTCCTTGCTTCGACTGGTTTCCACCGTGGGTCACTTCTATACATGATTTAAGAATGTCGGTTAATTAACTTACTTAACTTCAAATTTACTAAGTGTTTAACATGGTTATATGACATGTTTTAATGTCCAAACTTATCCTTGATTACCTACATTATACCCCCTAGGGTTAACTACTTAAACTACACTTTGTTTGTTTTTTATTATAAATTTTGGTCCGACCGAACTTACCGACCGACCTTACACATGGTCGGTCCATTCCAGAACATATTACCGTTAAAAAAAATTCTACTCCGACCGACCTTGCAAGTCCGGTCGCAGGTTCGGTCTATTCCCGAGAGTTTCTTTCCTTTGAAAATTCAGGCCCGACCGATCTTGGCAGGTCCGGTCGCAAGATTGGTCGATTCCCGAGACTTACTCACGTACAAAAATTTAAGCATGACCGAACTTGTACGTCCGGTCCTAAGATTGGTCTATTCCAGAGACTCAATCCGTATAAAAATCCATGCTCGACCGACCTTGCAAGTCCGGTCCCCAAGGTCGGTCCATTCCAGAGACCATCCCTCACAGGGTAAACTGGGCTCGACCGACCTTGCAGGTCCGGTCCCCAAGGTCGGTCTGCTCCAGACCCTTGTTTTTAATTGCCCATTTAACTCCAAACTTCACCTCAGATATCCTAGTATGTTCTAACCTTATTTGGGCACTTCAAACACACCTTAAGACCTCCATTAAACTCCTTAAATCATTCATCAAAATCCTCCTCAAGCATTACACAATTTTTTTTAAAAAGGCTTACACTTGTAATGTTTTTCACTAAGTTTCTATGTGGTGTTTCATACCTATGACTTCCACTATTCCCAATTGTTTTCTCACCACTACAACATCATCTCCCAAGCATCTTTTTTCCTAACCAAAACTTCTAGTTGATGTCTAAGTCCTTTTTGTTTCCTAGAACACCTAAGACATTACTTCTCCTCTAGTAAAACACTTAAACATTTCTAACACTTCCTAGTTTCATCAAATCTTGTTTAAACACTTAGAACTTCTTGTACATTACCTAAATTTTGACATGAACTCTCCTAGAACATTACTAAGCCAAACATATTATTTTCACCATTAAACAATCAAGAACACTAAAATCCATCAAGAACATTCTTGTACACAAAACTTCACTCATTTAGCACTACATCACAATATAGTGCATAATTTGAATTGCTTGGCACTTAGGCCCTAAATAACATGGCTCTTAGGCCCTTAAGATGCATAAATCATAAACACTGAAATTCTCACATTATATTTGCCTTTGACCTGCAAATACACCCAACAATACATATGCCTTTTACTAAGCCCTTGAGAGCATTTTTCTAAGTCATTCACCATTGGCTCCTTAGATCATTTCAATAAGCAATATAAGCTCATTTCTCCTAAGACTTTAAACTACATTAGGTTAGCATATTTACCTCTTTTCCTCACAAACTTCTTTCTTGTTTCCTTGACTAAATCGGCAAGGCTTTTAGTTGCTTGTCAACTTTTAAACATTATACAAATGATAAAATGAGTATACAAGCTTTATGCTTCATCTCATTGTAAACCCTAGGTTATACATTGTTTTAAAACATTAAGATAGTTATTTTACCTTGAATACCAAAAGAGAGTTTGGATATGTAGCAAGAGAGGACTCCACCAAGCCCTTGGAAGGTTCAAATGAAGCTAAAACAAGCAAGGTAAGGGCACCATTAATGGTGATTTTCGGACAACATAAAAACATGAAGGAAATGTTATTTTTCTTTGAGTTTCCTTACCTAAAAGCAAAGGAGAACAATAATATGTGAAAAGATGAGCTCAAGCTCCTCCCATGGAGATTCCTCTTGGCACCGAAATGGAGCTCTTGGAATTTTGAGAAGATAGGAATGAAGAGCTTGATGAGACTAAGAGAATGGTGGTCTTTGTTTTTGATTTGGCAAAGTGAGCTAGGAGTTACAAGAGGTTGAAGATCATATATGGTGGTGGTACTATTGCAAAACCGTGAATGGAGAGCAAGAAGGAGATAGAAGAGAGGTTGGAACCGTGGGAAATGAAGAGGGAAATGAGAGAATGAAGATAAGTAAGTAGTTTTTGATATTTAAAGTAAAAAAAGTAAATAGTGATTTGCTTTATTAATTTTACTTACTTGATAACTAACAAGGGGGAGATGACTCACCCTTATAAAAACCGGCCCCCATAATATACTAAGGGGTATTTTAGTCTTTTTTGACCAATTGTCACACTTATATTGACATATGTTATAAACTTGGTTAATTTGGTTACTATTCACAAAAACAAGGCACATAGTTGTGAAATTTTTGATTTCCCATTGATTTAGACTTCCTAATGTGATACTAAGTAGTACACATATTAATTAAAGAGTAATGATGGACATTTAGCCATTCAAAACTCATTTACAAGACAATTTTTCAAAAATGTGCTTTAAGACTCCTTAAAGCACATTTTGTGTTTTAACTTGTTTTCAAACTTGGTTTTCTTTGGTAATTGGTTTAATATGTTCATTAATATATAAATAAGGTCTTGGTAAGCTCATTAGGTCTTAACCAAGCTTATCCCAAGCTTAGAGCACATTTTAGCCTTTATTGACCTTAAGGTATTTACTTGTGTTTTCTAAGGTTTAAATTGTTTACTAATGTTTCTAAGACTCTTTTTAGTCTTAATATACCTTATTTTAGTGTTTAAACAACATAACTAGGTTTGGGGCATTTCAATCTACCCCCCTTAAAAGAACTTTGTCCCCAAAGTTCATACTTCCCACATATCCTAATATTAGAACACGGGAACACATATACACAATACCTCCATAACAACATTAACAACATACTTACATAACATCGGACACAAGGTCCAAACCACATAACAACACAACATCATTCAGACTCAACGGTTGTAACATAACAAGGTAATAACATTACAACATAACAAACAATGTATCCAAATACATGTCGTACACACATAACCGAAACGGCTCTACCCCCCTTAAAATAGGGGTACGCCCCATACCCTATACATATAAATACTAAGAAGTAAACAATGACGGGTACTTCGCCTTCATCTTGTCTTCCAGCTCCCAAGTGGCCTCCTCAACGTCCTGGTTAGACCAGAGAACCTTCACCAGTCTCACAGACTTATGGCGAGTGTGTCTCGAGTCTTAGTATCCAGAATCCGTACCAGAGTCTCCACTGATCACATGGTCGACTCTAAGGTTAGCCTTTCAGGCTGGAGTACATGAGACGGATGAGACATATATTTCTTCAACTGGGACACATGAAATACATCATGTACCTTGCCCAGCTCGGCGGGTAAATCAAGTCTGTAAGCTACCGGGCCGATCCGCTCCGTCACAACATAAGGCCCCACATATTTCGGGCTCAACTTGCCTTTCTGGCCAAACGAAACACTCCCTTCATGGGGGATACTCTCAAAAATACCTGATCGCCCACGGCGAACTCCAGGTCACGTCTGCCACATCGGCGTATGATTTTGCCTATCCTGAGCTGACTTCATGTTAGCCTGGATCTGTCGTACTTCTGCTTGAACTTGTTCTAGATACTCTGGTCCTATAATGACCGTCTCACTCGACTCAACCCAGCATAATGGCGTGCGGCATGGTCTGCCGTATAATGCCTGGAAGGGAGACATCTTGATCGAAGCATGGTAACTGTTGTTGTAGCTAAACTCCATCAGATGTTACTTGTCAATCCAGCTGGTCTGAAAGTCAAGTGCACATGCACGTAACATATCCTCAAGTGTCTGTATAGTGCGCTCACTCTGACCATCTGTCTGTGGGTGGAACGCACTGTACTTAGCTTCAGCTCGGTACCAAGCGCTTCCCGTGTGGATTTCCAGTACCTCGAGAGGAATCTGGTATCCCTGTCAGACACGATAGTCTTCGGTACCCCATGGGGCCGAACAATCTCTCTATCAAAGAGCTCTGCAAGTTTTGCCACTTTCCAGGTGTCCTTCATCGGTATGAATCGAGCCACCTTGGTCAGTCGGTCAACAACAACCCAAATCATATTCAGACCTCCCCTTGTAGGCGGAAGCCCTATTACGAAGTCCATAGAAATATCATGGAACTTCCACTCAGGCACTCGCATTGGCTGTACCATACCACCAGGCCGTCGGTGCTCAAACTTGACCTTCTGACAAGTGAGACACCTCAATACATAATCATTTACATCCTTTTTCATTCCAGTCCACCAAAAATAACGTTTCACTCTTGTTCAGTGGGATTCACTCAGTATGCGCTCCTTCAGCTCAGCGCTACTCCTCGGAATACACAGTCGGCCATTCAGCCTAATCAGGTCATCATCGTGGAGTCGGAAGTCGTACTTCTGACCCTCGAATGTGCCATCAATAAGCTTCTGTCTAATCTCCATCATATACTGATCCGTCATCTGAGCACTCCGCACCTCTTCAACAAAGCTAGAATGAGAGACTAGGAATGGAGAGAGTGTGCTCGGCGACTCAATGCGTCAGCTACCACATTTGCCTTACCCTCTTTATACTGTAGGTTGATGTCGTAGTCGTTTAAGAACTCGACCCATCTTCTTTGCCTCATGTTCAACTCCTTCTGAGTGAACAAGTACTTCAAACTTTTGTGGTCAGAATAAATTGTCACACTTACCCCATACAAATGATGTCGCCAATCTTCAGTGCGAAGACAATGGCACCCAATTCTAAGTCATGGGTAGGGTAGTTCTCTTCATGCTTCTTCAGCTGTCGGGAGGCGTACGCTACGACCTTCCCGTGTTTGCATCAACACACAACCATACCTCTACCTGATGCGTCGCAATAGACCTCAAAACATCTTGGGACGTCTGGTATAAGTCTCTTGATGGTGCAGATGTCAGAGCATCCCTTGAGACTCTAAAAAGAACTCTCACAGTCATCTGTCCACTCGAATGGAGCATCCTTCTTCATCAAGGAAGTCATCGGCTTCGAGACACTGGAGAAGTCCTTCACAAACCCTCCTATAAACCTACCAGACCGAGGAAGCTCCGGATGTCGGTAACTGTCTTCGGCCTAGGCCAGGCGCGCACTGCATCAATCTTTGCCGGATCAACAGCGATCCCGGCTTCAGAAAACACATGTCCAAGAAACTGATACTTGGTTCAACCAAAATTCACACTTTGAAAATTTAGCATACAACTGATTCTTCTCAATGTTTGTAACACACACTCTCAGGTGGATTCGTGCTCACCACTCGATTTCGAGTACACAAGTTATATAGTCGATGAAGACTACCACTGACTTGTCCCAACTGATCTTGGAACAAGCGGTTCATTAAGTCCATGAACTTGGCTGGTGCATTGGATAGACCAAATGGCATAACCGTAAACTCATAATGCCCATATCAGGTTCTGAATGCTGTCTTCTCAATGTTCACTGTCACGGCATGTTGGCAATCTGATGGTATCCGGATCGTAGATCTATCTTGGAGAATACTGATGCCCCTTTCAATTGATCAAACAGGTCGTCGATGCGTGGTAAAGGGTAATGGTTCTTCACCGTAACTGCATTCAGCTCTCGATAGTCAATACACAGGCGGAGGCTACCATCTGTTATACCCACCAAAATTTTGAGCCCCTGGGTTAGGGTTCTACGGGGTGCTGGTGTTGTGAGGGGCATTTTAATCAAGTGGTGAGGGGATTCGGCTCGATCGGCGCGTTCCATGGCATGGGGGAGCAGCTTCGTCATTTTCAGGGGCGTTTTGGTAAATCTTAAAGGTTCCTGAGACCCTATGAGCTTTCTCTCTCCTCCAAAGGGTGCCCAAATCAGCTAGAAATGCTATGATATTTTAGACCCATGATAGAGGATGACATCCTAAGCACAATGGCGTTGGAATTTTGATTTTTCGAGTTACCAATAATTTTCTAGCAATTTCTGACTGAATCTGACAAGAAATTCGATTTAAAAATATTCCAACATTTAAAAAATTCGTTTCCACCTCAGAAAATTCATAATATCCATCCTTGACATGTGGTTAAAATTTCACAGCAGAATTCCTTTGGGAAATCTTTTAATTAAAATACCAAAAAATCTTACTTTTACTAGATTCTCTTTATCTTTAAGAAAGTCTATATAAGGGGATAGGTTTTTGGATAAAATCAGAACCTCATATGCTCAAGAACCCTAGAGAGTCAGAAAACATAGCCTCCTCTCTCTCTCTCACATTTTCCAACACCCGCCACCCAAATCATACCGAGAATCCCCCGAAATCACCATCTAAACACGTTTTCCAATTCCCAAAGCACCAATAATCATCAAAACCCCACAAAAACACCTCCAAAACGTGAAGAACAGCAAGAACAACCACCAACCAGAAGCTTGGGTCGAAATCCTCTCGGGTCTGCCATCAACGGAGCACTCGACGAATCCCGGTGTGAAGAAACGTTGTGAATCCGAAGGTAAAACAGGTAGAAACTCCACTTCCCTAATTCTCCACGGTATTATCTGTCTTGCCTCAAAATTTGGGCTCAAACTAACCTTCGTACGCTTCTGTATTGCTGTTTATTCAAGCTTCTGTCCAATAACTTGTTTACCAAGTTTCGTGCATAATTCGAATTCAAATTGAGAACTTTCAATCACTAACGTCTTGTACATCTTTCAGGCCACACACCCATAAAATTTGAGCCAAAAATACCTCTCGGGAACAGCCTCAACGCCGCCGTCCGAGGGCGGTCCGCACCCACGGACGTCATGTCCGGGGTCCCGGACTCCCTGTCCGTAAGCCCGGACGCCCACGGACGGCGGCGGGATTTTTAAAATTCAAAATTTAGGTTTTCTAAAATAATGTCCGGGCCCACGGACATCCTGTCCGTGGCCCCGGACCTTGCAAATTGTGTTTCCTGTTTAATTCGACTTTTATGTTCACATAGGTTAACTAGGGTCCGTGGGTTCGGACATTAGGTCCGTAGCCACGGACGGAAACAAAATTTGACCTAATTCTGCCTCTGAAACCCTAGTTTAGGAATCTTTAATTTTATTTTAATTTTCTGTCAAAAAATGCTAAAAACACAAAAATTAGAAGCGCGCACTTAGGTTAAAAAGCAACTTTGTAAAAAGCCGTAATTAAACCAAGTAGAGGAAAAACGACCTAGGAGGGGTAATGAAAGTAATTGAACCCTAATTAAGTCGAATATCAAGCCCCCGAACCCGAACTCTCCTTTCCTAATTTGATCTAGGTAAAATTAGGTGGCGACTCATAATAGGTTCCAGTGGGCTAGCTTAGGTTTTAATAATTATTGTTTTATGACATAGTTATTAATCTTAGGTTATAAGTGGACCTAAAACCCGACTAGATCCCAATCAATTTAATCAACATAGGATAGGGTTTAAAATCGAGGCTCACAGACTGGCGACTCTGCTGGGGACAACTTCTTAATTTTAACTTGTTTAATTTTAAGAAAGAGGGCTTAACTCGAAAATTGTTTATTTATGGCTTTAATACTTTGTTCATTTACTTCTGTGCGCACTTTAATTTCTGCACCTTTGCATCATGTGAGAGCGAGGGTCCACACAAACCAGTTTCACCCCGGGACCCATCTAGGGTCCCCTGTCAGGGACTCACACCTTTTAGGTGATGTGAATAAGCGGGGGAAAAGAGGAGGATGTCGTCTAACCACATCCCCTTAATACCTGGGCCTTAGCCCCAAGCGTTTTCCTGGCAGTGTCCTTACCTAGCCCATTGTTTGGTCAGTCAAAGACCCGACCGTAGACGCACACCATTAGGTGATGTGAAAAAAGTGGGGAAACCCAAAGAGAATAGCGTGCAAGCCCTATTCCTTTGTGGCGACCTGGGCCCAAGCCCCAAGCACCTCTCCGGATCGATCCATACCCAAATTGATTTAACCGTCAAGTGAGGACATGTTGAATTTGTGTGGGCCTTGTTTGCTTGTATGATCGACCCATTACCTATCCTAGAGATTGACAGGAACTTCTCCTACATTAACCTAGCCCAACCGAATTGGCGGCTCTACTTGTTTGTGGCCTAGAGGCCCTGTTTGGTTTAACATGTGAGTCGTTCGGGCTTCGGCCCAGAAGCTTAGACTTAGGTGATTTCTCTTCTGGCCCAATTTGAATTATCCAATTAGTTCTAGGCCCAAAAAAAAGGAAATCCACCTGGACTTGAAATAACCCACAAGTTCTGAAAAATATCTTTTTCTGCTTAACAACCATCTTCTCTGGCCCAGGGAAAGTTAGGCCCATTTGTGGTTCAGGGACCATTCCAGCCCATGTGCTTTACTCCAGGCCCAAACACATTCCGGCCCAAGGGCTCATTCCAGACTAGGTAAACTTCTTATTTGGGCCCTAGCCCCAAATCCTAGATCTAGGTTCACCTCTCAGGCCCAATCAAAGCCATCTGTCTAGATTTCAGCCCAAGTTCCAGTTCATAAGATACTCCAGCCCAAACACCTCATTCTCTGGGTATCCTGGCCACTTGCTTTCGGCCTAAGTCTGTTTCGATCTATCTTGTGAAGCATCATGTTTCAGCCCACTTCCTTTTGTTAGCTAATAATGGACACCTTGGACACAGGTAGACTCAAGCCCTAAGTACGGTCCAATCGACATGGAAGCCCAGCTCGTAATTTTGGAACAAAGGCACATGGCCACCATTGAAGCCATGGAGCAGAGGCATAGTGCTGCCATGGACGCCGTGGAATCTAACTACGTTGCTGTTATCGAAGAGTTGAAAGCAAAAGCTCTTTCCCTCGAGTCCGAACGTCAAGCTCGGGATGAGTTAGTGGACAGGCTTCTCAACACCCTTTATGAATGCATTGAAGTTGGCTCCATTAGGGTCCGAGGATCGGAGGGGAATGTCAAAGAAATTGCTACAGAACTCAGGAAAGTGATCAGACAACCAGGAGCAGCAACTTGCATCCAAAGCTGCACCCGTAAGAGAACGAGGCAACATGAGGAAGACAGTGATCGACAGTCAAGAGGACCTGGTTGGAGTGTTGGGACAGTAGAACCATCCCGACGGAGTTCTCGACAGAGAGAGTTTACAGACATCGACCGAACACCAAGACAAGCACTTGAAGAGCTTCGAGGAAGATATCCGATGCAACCGCTCGCCCTGAGGCCAGGAACTACTCATTTGGGGAAGGATCTTAATCAATTTTGTCACTTTCATCAGCTGCCCGGTCACGACACTGACCACTGCAGAGCCCTACAACACAGAATCCAGGATCTGATTGACCAAGGGCTCCAATTCTAAGAACATGGTGGGGCGCAGAGCACGCGTGCCCAGGCATCATCAGAAATGTTGTTTTTAGTGTTTTTCTCATTAAATGCATTTCTTTTCTTGATTAGTTGTCTTTCAACTTTTGTAGTAGTTAGTTCCCTTGAATCATTTTCGGTAGTTTTCCTGAGTTTGTAATTTCCAATATTATTCTTTTTGTTGAATAAAACATAATTCCTTTTTCATTTATTCGAAAAGACTTTAAAAAAAGAGTACTCACGTCTTTCAAGGATCACGAAGTAATCATTTTCTGACTATGCAATGGAACGACTTGTCTCTTGTTTCTAAAAATTTCAACATGCCTAACCAAACACCACAACTCACCCCATAATATCCAAACAACCCACAATGAGGTTCAAGGCCCACATCTATCAAACTGTTGTTACAAACCCCAAATCAATACTGGGGGCAATCCGAGTTTAGGATCTTTGTCTTCGAATCTTTCGTTTAAATATGCGAACAAGTCTCAGAGTGAGAATTCACGAGAGTGTCTTGAGCGGAAAAACCATGAGTGAACGAGCGTGTCATTTTTACACGACTCCGGTAAGTCCACATTCAAAGGTGAGGTAAACGGTATAACTCTGACCGAAGGAGATCATTTGTAAATTTACGCTTAGACCTGTGAAAAGTAACAAAGAACGGATATACGACTATCAGGAATGACGAAGCACCTAGGTGCAGCACCACATAGCCAAAAGCTTGTAAACCCTGTCATTAAACCCTAGGCCCCCGCTGAGCCTTTCATATATCCCTTTTCGATATTATGAACTCCACAAAATAACCCAGCCAATGATGAATGTCCGACCCGGTGACCAAAGGAGGCGAGGAGCCCGACTCTCAGATAACATTCTCATCAGTCCGAAGAAGCAATGCCGCTATCAGCATGACAAAGTGATCCGCAAATGGTCCTAGAGTGACACAGGATCCAAAGAGCTCACATCAAAACAGCTCTCGAAGCCCAAAACCGGGAAACACAAGAACCCCGAAGGCAAAGTCAAGAAAGGATAAAGAAAAAAGGCAAACCCGAAGTGCCTCGAAGAAATCCAAATGACAAAGAGAAGAGAAATGGTGTAAAGGACAACTTCAAAGTCCAAGTCCAGAAGCTCAAAACAACGACAACACAAAGCAGCTAGACGACTTCAAGACAAGGAAGATGAATCCGAGAGAAGACACAAAGTGCAGCTTTGGTCACCCCTTTAAACTCCACATACCTCAAACATCCCTCCATGGTCCCATTGTCTTGCATCACACCCCATGGCCACGTTATAAGCCTCAAAGACTTCCGACTTGGTAGTTGTGTATCCAATCACGTGAAAGTAACAGATCGAATGCGTAAATTCATCAAATATCAAATTCAATGGTCTAGAAGTTGTGACCGTAAGTGAGAAACGAGTGTAAACACCAAACACGTCGAGTGTAGGTTAGGAAGCACCAAATCAGAACATAACCCTTGACCCTGTGAGGACGAGACTCATTCGCACGTTTGATCAAAGAAAATACTGGGGGCAATCGATCGGAACGATCGATTGCCATGAACTCTAGCTCATATTGTCTTAAGGGAAAATACTGGGGGCAATTGTTGGCTCCAACAATTGCTATGACAACACCAATTGGAACCCAAGGCTTAAGCATCACCACCACCATCCCACCACAGGCACACATAAGCCCTTACCACCACATCAAACACCACAGGCACACATAAGCCCTTACCACCACATCAAACACCACAGGCACACATAAGCCCTTACCACCAATCAAACACCACAGGCACACATAAGCCCTTACCACCACATCAAACACCTCAGGCCCACATAAGCCCTTACCACCACATCAAACACCACACAGGCCCACATAAGCCATTACCTTCACATCATACACCATACCCCACCGGCGGCATGTTCATCTCGTAGGAGATAAATTACAAGTCCGAAGTCTATAGTTAGGAAGATGATTCACTTTCCTTTTCACTAAACAGAATTTACTTCAAACAACAATTTCTTGTCTTGAACAACTTTCCTTAAACACTTCGGTTTCATAAACCTCATCATGGCCGCATTTGGCACACTTTCTAGCAATGTCTTGCTTTGGACAATTTTTGATCCTTAAATATGCCATGTTTGGCACATTTTCCAATGATTTCTTGTTTTGGACGTTTCCTACATACACTTTGATTGTATTTTGACATGCACATCATCTTTGCCATGTTTGGCACTTTCATATCACTTTCAACATTTCATTATGATAATCCTAAATCAGACCTATGAAACTGAATTCTTGATACCAGATCAATCTTACATCAGTCGACATAAGAGATCTCAGGCTTATTCACAAGATACACATTCCTAAGATACATCATCAGATGATCTCACCAGAGATCATCAGATATCAGATACACCTCCGCAGGTTCCATTGAACTTCTCAGTCATGCTCAGCTTCAAGATACAGATTCTTCTGCCCATAACGATATCCAGCTATGATCAGATCTACATCCGAACATACAAGATCATCAGATACTATCACATCTCCACACTCCTCATCGAGAGATACAGATTCGAGATACAGATTCTTCAAGATACAGATTCTCACCCGAAGATCCTATTCTTCAGAGATACAGATTCTCCCCCAAGATACAGATTCTTTAGAGATACAGATTCTCACCCAAAGATACAGATTCTGATACAGATTCTCACCCCGAAGATACAGATTCTTCGAGATACATTCTACCCCGAAGATACAGATTCTTTAGATACAGATTCTCACCCGATCAGAGATACAGATTCTCAGCCGAAGATACAGACTCTTCAGAGATGTAGATTCTCAGCCAAAGATTCAGATTCACCAGAGTAGATGAACTCACCTCAGGCTCATCACGAACCTGATTTCCTACCATTCCACTTAGGCACCCATAGGTCCTACTTTACATTCGTCAATTTACGCACACATCACATCAATCTCATTACATCTCCTTTCATTTTTAGGTTCCCGACACCTTATAATGCTCGGTGTATTCCAGGTTCCCGACACCTTATAATGCTCGGCGTATTCTAGGTTCCCGACACCTTATAATGCTCGGCGTGTCCCGTTTAATCTCAGGTTCCCGACACCTTGTAATGCTCGGTGTATTCCACTCAACTTCAGGTTCCCGACACCTTATAATGCTCGGCGTATTTCATTTGCTTTCAGGTTCCCGACACCTTAGAATGCTCGGCGTACTTCATTCCTTTAAAGGTAGTCAACGCCTTAGAATAGCTTGACATCATATCATCCTTTAGGTTGTCAACGCCTTAGAATAGCTTGACATCATATCATCCTTTTAGGTTGTCAACGCCTTAGAATCGCTTGACATTATCTCATTTCCACATTTTAGGTTGTCAACGCCTTAGAATCGCTTGACATTACTTCATTTCACTTTACTTTTAGGTTGTCAACGCCTTAGAATCGCTTGACATTACTTCATTTCACTTTCATTATAGATAGTCAACGCCTTAGAATTGCTTGACATTACTTCATTTTACTTATAGGTGGTCAACGCCTTAGAATCGCTTGGCATCGCATCATTTCATGTATTATAGGTAGTCAACGCCTTAGAACCGCTTGACATTATTCCGTTTTTGTTGCTTAGGTAGTCAGCGCCTCCAAATAGCTGCACGCGATCAACGCGGTTTCACACAACATGGAGAATTTCGTGAGGTCCAAAATTTTGGGGCATCACTCAAGCATCAACCAGACTTTTCACATCCGCTACAAAGTCTAGTTGACGGGGGCAATCTGTTTATACCCAAAATTTTGACCCCCTGGGTTAGGGTCTACGGGGTGCTGGTGTTGTGAGGGGCATTTTAATCAAGTGGTGAGGGATTCCGGCTCGATCGGCGCGTTCCATGGCATGGGGAGCAGCTTCGTCATTTTCAGGGGCGTTTTGGTAATCTTTAAAGGCTCCTGAGACCTCCTATGAGCTTTCTCTCTCCTCCAAAGGGTGCCCAAATCAGCTTGAAATGCTTTGATATTTTAACCCATGATAGAGGATGACATCCTAAGCACAATGGCGTTGGAATTTTGATTTTTGAGTTACCAATATTTTCTAGTAATTTCTGACTGAATCTGACAAGAAATTCGATTTAAAAATTCCAACATTTAAAAAATTCGTTTCCACCTCAGAAAATTCATAATATCCATCCTTGACATGTGGTTAAAATTTCACAGCAGAATTCCTTTGGGAAATCTTTTAATTAAAATACCAAAAAATCTTACTTTTACTAGATTCTCTTTATCTTTAAGAAAGTCTATATAAGGGGATAGGTTTTTGGATAAAATCAGAACCTCATATGCTCAAGAACCCTAGAGAGTCAGAAAACATAGCCTCCTCTCTCTCTCTCACGTTTTCCAACACCCGGCCACCCAAATCATACCGAGAATCCCCCGAAATCACCATCTAAACACGTTTTCCAATTCCCAAAGCACCAATAATCATCAAAACCCACAAAAACACCTCTAAAACGTGAAGAACAGCAAGAACAACCAACAACCAGCTTGGGTCGAAATCCTCTCGGGTCTGCCATCAACGGAGCACTCGACGAATCCCGGTGTGAAGAAACGTTGTGAATCCGAAGGTAAAACAGGTAGAAACTCCACTTCCCTAATTCTCCACGGTATTATCTGTCTTGCCTCAAAATTTGGGCTCAAACTAACCTTCGTACGCTTCTGTATTGCTGTTTATTCAAGCTTCTGTCCATAACTTGTTTACCAAGTTTCGTGCATAATTCGAATTCAAATTGAGAACTTTCAATCACTAACGTCTTGTACATCTTTCAGGCCACACACCCATAAAATTTGAGCCAAAAACCTACTCGGGAACAGCCTCAACGCCGCCGTCCGAGGGCGGTCCGCACCCACGGACGTCATGTCCGGGGTCCCGGACTCCCTGTCCGTAAGCCCGGACGCCCACGGACGGCGGCGGGATTTTTAAAATTCAAAATTTAGGTTTTCTAAATAATGTCCGGGCCCACGGACATCCTGTCCGTGGCCCCGGACCTTGCAAAATTGTGTTTCCTGTTTAATTCGACTTTTATGTTCACATAGGTTAACTAGGGTCCGTGGGTTCGGACATTAGGTCCGTAGCCACGGACGGAAACAAAATTTGACCTAATTCTGCCTCTGAAACCCTAGTTTAGGAATCTTTAATTTTATTTTAATTTTCTGTCAAAAATGCTAAAAAACACAAAAAATCAGAAGCGCGCACTTAGGTTAAAAAGCAACTTTGTAAAAGCCGTAATTAAACCAAGTAGAGGAAAAACGACCTAGGAGGGGTAATGAAAGTAATTGAACCCTAATTAAGTCGAATATCAAGCCCCCGAACCCGAACTCTCCTTTCCTAATTTGATCTAGGTAAAAATAGGTGGCGACTCATAATAGGTTCTAGTGGGCTAGCTTAGGTTTTTAATAATTATTGTTTTATGACATAGTTATTAATCTTAGGTTATAAGTGGACCTAAAACCCGACTAGATCCCAATCAATTTAATCAACATAGGATAGGGTTTAAAATCGAGGCTCACACCGTCCTTCTTCTTCACGAAGAGGACCGGCGCTCCCCATGGTGAAACGCTAGGGCGGATAAACCCCTTGTCGAGTAGGTCTCTCAGCTGCTCCTTGAGCTTTGTCATCTCTGCTGGAGCCATACAATAGGGCGCCTTCGCATTGGTCCGGTGCCCGGAACCAAATCAATCTCAAACTCAACTTCCCGTGCTGGCGGCATGCCCGACAGTTCCTTAGGAAATACATCAGGAAACTCCGACACTACCGGCACATCTGGGCTAAACTCTGGGTCTCTCTCTATGTCCTCGACATAGCAGAGGTATACATCATTCCCTCGTCGTAGTTCACGATACATAGCCATGGTGGTGATGATCTGAGTCGAAGGCTCCCTGGGCCTCTGGCGGTAAGATATGGTAACCCCAGACAGACTCCGAAGAAGCAGACGATGCTCGACACACAGGATTCTGCCCTTGTACCGCTCCAACCAGTTCATCCCGACAATCACATCAAAACCAAGTCCGTCGAACTCTATCAAGTCGATCGGAAATTCTTCACCTCTGATTCGTACAACAACTCTCGGTGGTAGCAGGTACACCTGATCCGCTCTTTCGACGGGAGAGTGACTAGAAATCTGGCATCTCATCACCGTCTAACCCCAGCCTCTTCGCAAAAGATAGAAATAAAATAAACGTATGTGTGAGGCTCCGGAGTCGAACAAGATCGAAGCGTCCACGCCATTGACTGGAAAGGTACCGGTGAGGATTGTGCCGCTCTTGCCGGCTTCTGCCTCATTGCAGACACTCAGTATACCTCCCGTTCCGAGTGCACAGCCTATAATTCATTGGCAAACTAATAAGTATTTGGTAATAACACGGTTGACATACTTCAAACAACTCCACTTTATTCATTAACATACTCTTCTTACAACATTTGTTGCTTACACTGTTGGCTTAACTAACACATACAACATCCTTAACATACACTGGTTTAACACATCATATAATTATACAAGGCTTTAAACTGTCTGAAGGTCAGATTCAAACGTCCGGGTTTCATGTGTGTGGCATTGATCACTGCCGTTGGTGCGGTATTCAGTTTGATCTTCTTGATGCCATGATATGCATCCTTGACTGCCCACCCATGATTAGTACATCTCCTGATTTCAGTACTAACTTCTTCGCGAGATCAGCACGCTTCTTCTCGCCGTACACAAACACTGCGGTATCACCAATGGACCAAGACACCACGGTACTGAAATACCCAAACCTTGATATGTTGTTAAACATTTAAACTATGGTATGTAAAGGCTAAAAAGTGCCTTAGAAACATCAGAGTACAATTTAAACCATAGTAAAACACAATTAAGCACTAAGACACAGCTTGAGCAAAAACATGTTCTAAGGTTGGAGTGAACTTGGTTAGGACCCAAAGAGCCTACCAAGACTTAATAATATTCAATTATGATTTAATAAGGCTAATTAAGTCCTTAGGAAACTTTGGTAGACAGTTAAACCAAACAAAACACGAATAAACGCCTTAAAGTCAATATGGGCAAAATGTGTTCTAAGTTTGGGATAAATTTGTATAAGACCTAAAGGTCATATCTATACCTTATAAATATGTTAATGAACATATTAATCAATTACCAAAGAAACCAAGCATGAAAACAAGTTAAAACACAAAATGTGCTTTACGGAGCCTTATAGCACATTTTTGAAAAATTGTCTTGTAAATGAGTTTTGAATGGCTAAATGTCCATCATACTCTTTAATTAACATGTGTACTACTTAGTATCACATTTGGAGGTCTAAATCAATGGGAAATCAAATTTCACAAGAATGTGCCTTGTTTTTGTGAATAGTAACTATTATAAGCTAGTTTGTAAATATGATATTATAAGTTATGTTAATGGTCAACAAAGACCAAAACACCCTTATTATGATTATGGGGGCCGGTTTTTGTAGGGTGAGTCATCACCATTCATAAATCAATTAAAGGAAAGGAAAGTGAGTAAAGTAAAGTACTATTTGCTTTATATGTAAAATATCTTAACAAAGTGAACTCTCTCACCTCATTCTCTTCTTCCCTTTCATTTCCCACGGTTTGCCATCTTCTTCCTCCTCTCTCATCGGTTTGCTACAGCCATATACCATTCTCCATCTTCTTTCACTTGTAACTTATGATTCCATGCTCCAAAATCAATTTCAAGACTACCTTGTCTTAGTTAGATCAAGCGCTTCATTTCCCTCCTTTCAAATCTTCAAGAACTCAATTTCGGTGCCATAGAGATTCACCATTGAAGGAGCTTGAGCTCACCTTTTTATGCCTTGTTGTTCTCCTTTGCTTCAAGGTAAGGAAAGTCAAAGAAAATCCATGTTTTCTCCATGTTTTTATGTTGACCGAAATCACCATTAATGGTGTAGTTACCTTGCTTTGTTCTAGCTACATTCCAATCAGTAAAGGGCTTGGTGGAGTCCTCTCTTGATACTTATAAGCTCTCTTCCAATTCCAAGGTAAAACAATTACCTTAATGTGTTAAGACAATATATGTACCTAGGGTTTACAATGAGATGAAGCATAATGCTTGAATACTCATTCTATTATTTGTACATTGTTTAGAAGTGGACAAACAACCAAACATCCTTACCGGTTTTACAAGGAAACAAGAAAGAGTTTGTGAGGAAAAAGAGGTAAACAAACTATCTCAATGTAGTTTAAATGCCTTAGGAAAATGAGCTTGATTTGCTTAATAAAATACCTAAGGAGCCAAGGGTGAATGACCTAGTAAAATGCTCTCAAGGAAACTATTAAAGGGCAATGTGTTGTTGTATGTAATTACAGGTCAAAGGCATTATCTATGTGGGAAATTCAGTGTTTAAGGCTTATGAAATTTAAGGGCCTAAGAGCCATGTTATTTAAGGGCCTAAGTGCCAAGCAATTTAAGTTTATGCACTATATTGTGATGTAGTGTGAATTTGGTGAAGTGTTTGTGTGTGAAAGTTCTTGATGGACTTAGGTGTTCTTGAATGAAGTAAGGTAAAAACTAAGTGTTTGGATGTGAGAATATACAAGAGAAGATATGGCAAAATTTGGAAAATGTATAAGAAGTTCTAAGTGTTATAAATGAGTTTTGGTGACTAGGAAGTGTTAAAAATGAACAAGTGCTTGACTAGGGAAGAAAGTATGTATTAAAGTCTTGGAGAAGTTTGTTTAAGGTTTAGGAATGTTGATGTAAAAGGAGGAAATGATGTTTAGGTAGATGTGAAAAAGGAGATTTAGTTAGAAAGAAAAGAGGTTTGAGAGATGATGTTAAGTGTAGGTGGAAACACCTTGGTATAGTGGTCATTATAGGTGAAATACCACTTAGAAATCTTAAGGAGGAAACATTCCAAGTGCTAGGAATTTGTAAGAAATTTGTGAATGATAAGATGGTTTTGGGGTGTGTGATTTAAGGAGTTTAATACATGGCTAAAGATGGGTTTGAAGTGCCAATGTGGTTAGAACATACTAGGGCACTATGAGGTGAAGTTTGGAGTCAAATGGGAATGTAGAAACAAAGGTCTGGAGCCGACCGACCTTGGGACCGGACCGTAAGGTCGGTCGAGCTCAGTTTACACTACCGGGGAGAGTTTCTGGAATGGACCAACCTTGGGGACCGGACTTGCAAGGTCGGTCGGACTTGTATTTTGGGTACGGATTGAGTCCCTGGAATCGACCGAACTTGGGACCGGACTTGCCAAGTTCGGTCGGGCCTGAGTTTACAAAGGGGAAGAAACTCTCGGGAATAGCCGACTTTGTGGACGAACTTGCAAGGTCGATCGGAGTAGAAATTTTGACGGTAATATATTCTGGAAAGGACCGACCTTGTGAAAGGTCGGTCGGTAAGGTCAGTCGGACCAAAAACATTGTTTAAGGTTATAGGATGATGGGGATTATTAAGTAATGATGTTATAAGATTGTTAAGGACATGTTAAGTGAGTGATAAGGACAATATAGTGGGGGAAAAGTTGTATTAAAATGTAAAAGTAAAACGAGTTAAAATGTGAAGTTATTTAACTAAGTTACGGGGATAAGTTATGAGCATTAGACTTTAAACAACCATGTTACCCCGATGTTAATAAAAGTAAATGTAATGTTATCAGTTGTTCGAGAATTGCTCGAGGAACATAAGTGGACATGATAAAGTGGACTCCGGTGACAGGTATGGTTTTCTTGCAACCTATGTCCTACGGATTACACCGGCTTGTATGCCAATGTGTTTTTCTGTATGTTTGCCACATTGTAAGATAAAACATGTAATGAGTCTACAGTAATTCATATATGTGACGTGTCTAGTTCCGATACAATTTAACCTCGAAGTGTAACCTTAGTTAACTGAGTCTAGGATCACATGAGAGTTCGGTATTCGGATTTAACGACCCGAACCATGGGACGTTCTAACCGGCTATGCGTGTGTTAATTGTTGTGATATGTGTATGTGAATGTAGGGATCTCCCTTGTATGTTTAACCCAGTTGTAATACTGTATGGGTGTGTAGATGTGATAGACTCCATGGTGGGGTTTCTAACTAACATCTAAAAGTAAGTATGTACTACAGTGGTGAGGAATCCGGTTAGGCCGGTCGCGCGTTTGGTTGGGAGTGGGTATCCTTCTTAGCCTTACCCTTCTCTCTGTTATGGTTGTTTCCTTCACGGGTTATGATCTCCCATTAGCTTACTCCAAAGCTTAGCTATTCTGACTTATGATCGTTTAGGGGGAACATGTGTTTATGTGGTGTGTTCGGGTCACCATATCCGAACCATCTTAACCTAAGTTACTCGTCCGACTATTAGGACGGTAATGAGTGCTGTATAACGAGTTTATCATGAGGGTGACATCATTCTCTAGGCTCACCAGTGAATTAACTATGTTTGGGTCGGTTCCTAAGAGAATCGCTCCCGTTATGTTATGTGTTGTTGTTGTAATGCAATTTCTATTGCGATGTTGTTATGTGCACGTTTTAACGTGAAAGGTATTGTTATGTAGTTTGTTTATTGTTGGAAAATGTGGAGAATGTGGATCATGGAAATGAATCCCAGTTTGTGATAAAAGGCGTTTAAGGATAACCCGATTAATGGGTAAGTGTCGTCTATTAAGGAAGTAGCTCCATTAGAGGAGAAACACTCTAGGGGTAATGAATACCATGAGTGACTTATCAAGTAAGGATGTGCTAACTGTTTGTTGAGCCCATTGAGGCAGAATGTTATGTGTTGTGTGTTTAAGTTCACATGCATGATTCAAATAAAATCAATCGCATGCTAAGACGACAATTAGTTTTGCGTGGCCCGGTAGCATGCGGGCTGCGGGATTACCATACCAGCAAAGGTGCTAAGCCCCTTGGGGGCCACCCTTTCTCTTCTTCCTATTTAGGTACAAGGAGCTGGAAGCCGTTCGAGAGTAGGATGGGGTAGTCGTTTGTGCATGGGTAATCATTTAAGTTGTACATATACAGTAGGTGTCGTAAGACTGAAATTGTTATCGGCACTAGTTTGTGAATACTCGGTACAGTTGGAAGGTGTATGTTGTTTCTATTGTTAACGGAAGGGTCAGTAATGTGTAGACGCTCGGGAATCTAGTCCCTCAGACAGGTACAATGTATATGTAATAGCCTTGTTAGCCACGAGGGTGGTTAACGGCGTGTACCACAACAAGTTAAGTAATGTGAAGAAGTATATTTTCCGTTGGTGCAGACTGTTGTTATGTGTTTTGTTGTTGGATGGGGTGTTACAAAAGTGGTATCAGAGCGAAGTATCGCTCTGATGACTGAATTACCGAGCTTAGGAAGTACCGAGTTAGGATTTAAGTACTTTGGGTTAAGGGTTGTGATAGCGTGAGAGATACGCCAGATGGAATTACCAGTGTGTACTGGAAACCTACAATATCCATCCACCCTCCACAATCCCTGTTTTATAACTTTTGAAAGAACGCCAGAGGATGAAAGTCCTCTCTTACTCGGGAATACCCGTCTGGCTGTTATTACATACCTCTAAAGGTACGGAGAACTTCATAGGGGGCGTAATCCCGAAAACCTGGGAATCCTGGAGACGCTCCCATCATGTAATAGCTACGAAGAAGAATTTTTGTGTATAAGGGGAATAGAATTTCCGGCAACCTGGGTCGACATGCTGAGCAGTCGAGTACAACCAGCTTGCAACGCACCGACCGTGCAACAGGCAGGAAGTGGATTAATGAAACCCGAGACGAGTGTCTACGGGACCACAGTTGTTAAATGATACACCGACAGTATACCAACCGACAAAGGAACTACAACGTAGTGCCCAAACAAGAGACAAGCCTCAGTGACCACGACAAATGCGTGGAACGGGCTACGAAGAGGATACAGTACTAAGTAAGAAAAGGGGGTCTCCCAGAATGGGAAACACCCTAGCTAATGATTATCATGTGAAGATAGTGAGAAGTTGAAGTTACCCAGAGGGTTATTGTCAAGACTGTAAGGTCGAGTAAGGGCCAACAAGGCCACTGATAATAGTGCGGGTAAGAACAATACCGCAACCGGTGTGTGTGATTAACCGATAGCCAGTTAGCATGGCGCACTTGCCATGGCAAGTGCTGCTATAACAGGGCTGTTCGGGGAAGTTTTAACAAATACAAAGTACTTAGTAAAGTACCACGAAGTTAAGTGTGATCATTATAACCATGGAAGGGCTTAACAGCCTGACCTTTGTAATTGGAAGTACACCAGTCAGCAAGAAGCTAGATTTGGTTAAGGCAAGAAGGCATTGTAAAACCATGAGAATTTTTCTTTCAACCCAGATTTATTCAAACTCTTTTCTTTTCAAAACCAAATTTTCTTTCAAACCAATACTTCTTTCTAACCTTCTTCTAAACCAAACCAGTAAAACCAAGGGCAGTTGATAAAGATACAACAGTGGATAAACTTTCCCTCGATTAAGTTCGGAAGCACAGGGTGCATATTGTCACAGGACAATATAAGGGGAGCTGACAACAGAATACTTCACCTAGGCGTGTGACGGACACTACGAGTGTACCAACTGTAATGTGGGACGACCGCACTCCGATAGGAGCTTGTGGGCTTGACAGACCTATTTATGGGTTAGTTGGGCAAGTAGCAATGTATCAGTAGTGTGACCCCACCTATCAGTGTGTGATATTGTCCGCTTTGGCACGCAGATTTTGTTCTTGGGAGAAAAGTACGGAAGAGTCCAGCACCTATAAGGCATTCGTTCAACCGATGGGAGTAAACCTCAAGGTATTACCTCCATAAGTCGCGGACTGGCACAGTGGGTCATACCAGTCAGAGTAATCAGACATGATGTCGGCACGCAGATTTTGTTCTTGGCAGATCACCAAGGTATCCATGATAGTAACCGAGAGGAACCTAAGTATTACAGTAGGGTACCCCACATGGTATACAGTAGAGTCCGGAACACGGAAGTAGTCGACTCCATACTTCAGTGTTCAAACAGGAGCTAAGGATTACCATGAAGGTTGAAGTAAGGAACCTAGTTAAGTTAAAGACCAAGGAATTAGTGAATTCATTTCAGGAAATTTTAAGAGTCAGAGGTGCGAAGTGCACTAACTGTTATGTAAAGACATCACATATGTCTTAAGAATCCCGAGGTGTAAACATGATAGCTGGATTGGTGAACCAGCCTGTGCATGGCAAGGCAGATGCCTAATGTGGACACATTAGTGTGCAATGAACGGGATAAGACTCCCAGAAGGGGTACCTACACTACCAGGAAATGTTGATCTTCACAGAAGAAGATAATAAGCCAGTTAAGAACGCAAACAGCGTGGCTAACTGAGTATACCAATAAGCGCGAACCAGATGTAAGGCATAACTTAGCAACACCCAGGAGCAATCCTTGAAGGGTGTTCACAATCAACGATAATTGTATGAAACGAAATGACATGATAGAAGCATAAGGGTTGAAACTAACACCCAGTTTAGACATAAGTTGTCAGGAGACGGACTGACAATCCTAAGGGGCATCCCATGAAAGGAAACGGAATGCAACGACCTTGTCATGGAGCTCAATATAATATCCAAACCATGTAATGTTGTACAGAGAAGTACATGTGTGTGAACCGTCCACAATGGACAGAGCTCGAAGCAGTAAAGCTCTTAAGCCACAAATAAAATGTGTTATGTAAATTAGATTGATTGCAGAAGTTTATGTTATATAAGTGAATAGAGTGGAGAACGAACCACTGCATTAAGAGTGGGGATACCTCTCGATATTGTGAGACCGCAGGAGCGGTAGTTATGTGAATCAAGCTCAAGAAATATGTTAAGGATGGAGGATATCATTATTGAAAGAGAGCAGTTAGTTTAGTACCATGTGAAACACCCAGCTGAATAACGGCAGCTTGTAACTCGAGTGAGCTACGCTCAAGGAGCATTCAGTAGTCATCCAAAGGAATGACGAACCAAAATACGAGTGATGTAAGTATATGTGTGGAAGTTAATGTGACAGTAAATACCATATAAGTTGGTGTTATACAATAAGTAAGAGCACGGTACGCAGCAAGCGACCGTTGTATAAGTGTTGTTAAATAATGATATGGCAGATAAGAGCAGTTATGAATTAAATTCAGTGGTGATGCAAGGTAAGTGATGATAAACAAACTAGGCAGTAAGCCAGTAGCCAGTATTACGAGATCAGAATCTCAATGAAACACAGTGTGGATTCCGTTGCGAATCGCATGAGAGATTTACTGTCAAGAGTTTACGCCTCTGCACTCTGTATGACTGAGTGTTTTGGTATTGCATTTGAACAGTAATGATCGAGTGCGATGGAAAGGGTTTTGGGAAATGTTAATTGTGGTGGAAACAGAAAACGGCTTATAACGCCATAGTGATTGATGCATAGGGAAATGCAAAGACATACCATGAAAGGGTACTTGTACAGAACCAAATGTGGAGGCATGATTAACAGTAAGTGACTACAGTAGCACTAACTGCCAAATATCGGTATGGAATATACCCCAAATGTTGGAAATAGCTGAGAGAGCACTACACACTAGGTAGTAGCTCAATCTCAACCGACAGTAAGTCGGAAGGGAACAAGTCAATCATTGTGAAATACGTAGCAGTTTATGCAGTAGTTATTAGAGAAGTGGATGGAAGTTTTGTAATCCACCGAGTTCGCTAACGGTAAGGGATACCACGCGTCGGTTGAGAAACCATTGTTACCAAGATGAAGGTGATAAATGGGAGGTGAACAATACGGTAACAATAACGAGTGGGGCAACTTGAGCCCTACAGTTATTAGAGTTTCGCAGCAGAAACTAGTGAGCCAGTAATTCAAATGTTGAATGTGCATGGTGAATACGAGTGAATGGCTAATTATTAACGCCTAAAAGCCTCACAGGCCAGAACCGAAACCAGTTAAGAGTTAAAGCAAACTCCAATGAGAATTCTTGGTTTAGGAACTAAACCGCTAATATGGTTAAGATCCTCTAATCAGAATCCATTGTGTAATAGACCGCGTAGAAGTTAAAGCACTTCACGACGGTAGAACATTTTAAGCCAATGTTCAGTGACTGATTACGTGGGCGTAATCCCTTTTAAGGGGGGTAGAGCGCAAAACCACTTAGTGTGTATTACCGTACAAGTGTACGTGACTTATGGTGTGCATAGCACAAATAATTTGTTGTGATGATTGGTGTGTGTGTGTTACGTAAACATACGCATTCATTCATGGTTTAATTGTGGTAATTGCGCACGGAAGATGCGAATACCATTGTGATAAGTGTGTGTATTTGTTAACAGTTGTGTGTGATAGTACAAGCGTGGGGAGTAGAGAAACTCCCGGGGAACTAAAACCCCGACATGATATGTTTACATGACACTAAATGTGAAACGGTGTGTTGTATTTTGATAAAATATATGTGTATATATACTATATAGTGATTCATGAAAGGGTATGAAACCGACATAGAACCTAGCGAGAATAAGATTCCCTAGGCAACAGGATTAAGGTGAATGGAGGTAACTGATAGACGGAGTTCTATCCCTTGGAGATGTTATGATCATGATTAGAATGATTAAAAGATAGAAAATTGGAAATGAGTGATTTATTTGATGCTTGAAAATGAAGTGGGAAGTGGAACTTGATTTGCATGCGATCAAGGGAAGCCGAACACAAATTGGGGTGGAAGGATAGTTCGACACTGATGCTGATCACATTAGGGTTGAATGATTGCTTGAAGCTCCCCTTAAGTGGTCACAATTAACCACGCTAAGAAAAGAAGCGAAGAGCATAAGTTGGACTTGGAGTTGTGTTGTGTTTTCAAAAGGATTTTCAATTGGTGTTTTCAAACAATCGATTAATATTTTGAATAAAGGATTCTCTTATACTTAACCTAGTAAAGAATATTTTTGTAGTACTTGCTCACGAGCTGAGGACGCATGAGCCTTTGTCTTCGGACCGGTGACATGAGAAGTATATATGTTAAAAATTAAGTGAATGTTTTGATCTCCCAAAGGAACGGGGACCAGAAGGTGTCCATCGCGACCGGGTTCTGCGGGATCACAGTGTATATAAAGGATATTTTTGATTGTTATACATGCTATGACATGTTGTGTGGTATGTGTAATAAATATTATCTTGACCTTGAGTTCCAAAAGTGTATGTTATCAAGACCTATGAGTCTAAATGTTGTTGTGTTACATAGACCTACGTGTCTAATGGCTGTTATGTTATCAAGACCTATGTGTCTAAATGTTGTTATGTTACCCAAGACCAGAGAGTCTAAGGGTTGTTATGTATGTGCAAATATTGTTAAGATACCCGGACCATTGAGTCCGAGGTTATCATGTGAGTATGTTATGTTATGTATGGATGTGAATGTGTTACCCGGACCATTAAGTCCGAGGTTGTGACGTAAAGTATGTTTGGTTATGGAAGTTTATCTCCAAGTGATTCCTGTGTTCTAATCTAATGATGTGTGGGAAGTGTGAACTTCGAGGACGAAGTTCTTTTAAGGGGGGTAGATTGAAATACCCCAAACCTTGATATGTTGTTAAACATTTAAACTATGGTATGTAAAGGCTAAAAAGTGCCTTAGAAACATCAGAGTACAATTTAAACCATAGTAAAACACAATTAAGCACTAAGACACAGCTTGAGCAAAAACATGTTCTAAGCTTGGAGTGAACTTGGTTAGGACCCAAAGAGCCTACCAAGACTTAATAATATTCAATTATGATTTAATAAGGCTAATTAAGTCCTTAGGAAACTTTGGTAGACAGTTAAACCAAACAAAACACGAATAAATGCCTTAAAGTCAATATGGGCAAAAATGTGTTCTAAGCTTGGGATAAATTTGTATAAGACCTAAAGGTCATATCTATACCTTATAAATATGTTAATGAACATATTAAATCAATTACCAAAGAAAACCAAGCATGAAAACAAGTTAAAACACAAAATGTGCTTTAAGGAGCCTTAAAGCACATTTTTGAAAAATTGTCTTGTAAATGAGTTTTGAATGGCTAAATGTCCATCATTACTCTTTAATTAACATGTGTACTACTTAGTATCACATTTGGAGGTCTAAATCAATGGGAAATCAAAAATTTCACAAGAATGTGCCTTGTTTTTGTGAATAGTAACTATTATAAGCTAGTTTGTAACATATGATATTATAAGTTATGTTAATGGTCAACAAAGACCAAAACACCCTTATTATGATTATGGGGGCCGGTTTTTGTAGGGTGAGTCATCACCATTCATAAATCAATTGAAGGAAAGGAAAGTGAGTAAAGTAAAGTACTATTTGCTTTATATGTAAAATATCTTAACAAAGTGAACTCTCTCACCTCATTCTCTTCTTCCCTTTCATTTCCCACGGTTTGCCATCTTCTTCCTCCTCTCTCCATCGGTTTGCTACAGCCATATACCATTCTCCATCTTCTTTCACTTGTAACTTATGATTCCATGCTCCAAAATCAATTTCAAGACTACCTTTGTCTTAGTTAGATCAAGCTCTTCATTTCCCTCCTTTCAAATCTTCAAG